>VTPC01090562.1:305187-367659 GCA_011009095.1 Ignelater luminosus
GTATCCTATGAATTGTGTACAAAGTTTTATGTAGAACCGTTGAATTTTTTGCAAATGAAACCATTTTTGCTGCTCTCAATCATGGACTAACTACTTTTGATCAAAATTTTGTGAATATTAACTCAAAGTTACAGCTGAATCTCATTGTTCAAACTGATAGCAACGCACTTAGCAACAGTGTAAATAGTAAACAAATTTGAAAATATTAATCTAAATATTACCGCACACGTGCGGTAATCTGAAACATTACGTTATCCCAGAAAGTGCGATTTATAAGATATATCTCACGGTTGTACATAAAATTAATAATAATTGTATCCTGCGATGCAAAAATAAAAATCATCAAAGTGACGGACAAAGACATTACACTATTTACATATCATTTGATCGGTATCATATTACACCTGTCAGTTTCTATTTTATTATTTATTTCATTTCCCTGAACTATTTTGATGATCTTTATTTCAATACTTGATATATCTGTCAATCATCATGAAAAAACAGTATTTCTGTTAAGAAAACTTACTGAATATAATCTACTCCCAGACTCCCACTTTGAAATTTAAATTTATACATAACCTTCTTAAATTCTATTTCTGATATTGAGTTCAAAATAAATTCAATTTGCTTATTATGTGCGTAATTATATCTTATGCTATTAATATTTAATACCAAGACTAATTTTACTTTATAAGAGGTTTCATTTCATTTTACTAGAGAAATGTGTTTTATTTAAAACGAGTAGCATTAATTCGAAGTGGAATTGAAACCTCTTACGGTTCTGCTACCAAGACCAGCATTTACGATCTTGGATTGTTTTGTATCTTACTTTAAAACTGGTTAAATATCAATTAGAGAGTGTCGAATCTTTTATATTGCCGAAACACTGCGACTTACTTACGTAACACTCTCTTAAACCTTCTTTTTATTCAACATGCAATCAGTTAGTAACTTTGTTACCAAGTTAGGTCCTACTAAAAGGAATAATAATTTAAGGTGAAATCAATTGGGCCTTTCTTTTTTCCTTTTTTAGTGCTCGAATTAAATTAATACAAATGAACCTTTTAGCAAATGAGTAATAAATACAGATATCCTAAACAATTAAGAATTCCTCGAGGTAATCCAGTGGTTAAAAAAAGAGGGGGCATAAAGATTCTTAAATTAAGATACATGTATTCGTTGGTTTTCCGGATTTATTCAATTACTCCGAGTAAGATTACACCAGGGAAAACTGTTTTATTATACACCAAATGGCATCAAAACGCCGCATAAACTCGTTTAGCATCCAGAATTTTCCCCCTTGCACCAAATACTAATGAAAACCTTTTAGAAGCGAAATTTACACACATACAAAAAAAGGATGGTACTACTGACATGAAAAAAACATCAAATAATTCGATCAACGTTACAAGCTTCATTTGTTTTTTGCATTCGGTCGTTTTTCTCTTTTGAAGTATTAATGCCTAATTGAAAGCGAATATGTTTTATAATAACGTCGAAAGGGGAGTTTTAGTTTTGGAAAGGCATTAGAAAGTAACTTTCGATATTATTTGAAAGCGTTCTAATTAAAGTCTCTTTATAAGTTTGATAAATGCTTGTTATATAACAATCGCTACAAACTTAACGAGCCTTTTATTCGGGTATTACTTTATATGGCTTAATATCTGACGATTTATCAGTGACGATTTTCGTAAAATAAAGGTAATTTATTACACATTTGCAGAATACACATATAATTGTACCTTTTTCGTTTGCTCTTTTATCGTTATTAATGCCATTTTAATGAAGGCCTACTGGAATCTTAACAATTCGTCATTATATTTTATCGCAGAGAAAAAGGTTGCTACTATGGCTTTAATTAATTTGAAATTATAACATTTCTTTTACTTTTTTCTGTGCGCACGTAAAAATTACCTAATTTAGAATAATCAATTGTAAATTAAAATATAAAACACTTGATAGTGTTTTATTTTGTTCCGTTAATTGCTTTGAGATGAACTCTGTTAGTGTCTCTGCAACTTGAAGCGACATCTACGGCTATTCGTATCTTATTACAATTCGATAAAGGCATCAAGTATTAAGTTTGATATACTGTTAGTTTGTCTTTTACAAAGAGAACATCCTTTTTTATTAGTTTTATACAAGTCCGTTTAATGTTGGCAGTTTTTGATAGTCACAAGAAGTAACTGATGGTATTTATATACCGTCTTTGTGGACAGAACTAAAGTCCGCTGTTTAGTAGACAGCTCTATACATATTATTGTTAACAGATATCCAAATGTAGAGTTGACTTGGATGTTGACGAAACTGTAGAATAGAGCAAAACCTTCACAGTGAAGCCGCTTTAGGTCCTTCTTACGGTGGCACACGGGCTCAGTCGTCTGCCCATCCATGAGTAAGTGTTCTTTTTTCCTAACCTACCTACCAGATAGACAATTACATTTGCCTTCTTTCTTTTGCTGTTGCTGTGGTAGGCTACTGTCAGGCGCCATCCTCTCCAGAGCTCCTTCGGTCTTAGAATCGTTGCTCAGTAACCATTACTTTCATAACCAACAACAGATTTATTTATCAAACCGGGGCGCATCAAAAGGGTGACGGAATTACATAAAAAAGAATAATATCCAAACTGACAGGTTTAGATTACTATAATCGATCTTACTGAAAACAGCAATGAATGAGGATATTTCACTTAAAATTTAAAATCTGTATAATTTTTGGTGAAAATGATGTCCAATAAATAAGAGGATAATGAATTTCTCTCAAATAAACCTTATCTGAAACAGCCGGTATAAGGGCTGTAAAGGTCATATTGTCAGATACTTACCTAACACTGGTCATTGTGCAACCAGATTTTGACTAGGTTGTGCTTTACATTTTGGTCCAGAATTGAAGTTTTTGAGTGTGTTCGTAGGGCCGGATTTACTTTGGTAGAGGATCCGAGGCAAAAAAACTGTTATTAAATTAAAGATTAATGACAAATAAAATTTAAAAAAAAGTCTTGCTTGTAACGGGGTTCGATCTTGCATTCAAAGAGCCCGTGCGGTTTAGCAAGCATCGAACCACGGAGGCAAGTCGCGTCGACTTTTCAGTTTTCGGCTTTTAAATTAATATTTTGCAAGTAATTAATGAATTTATAATTTCTGAAGAATTGGGATTGTTATTAAAAGTAATATTTTTGGACAGTACGTTAGAATATCTTATCAATCGATTGCAACTATTAATTTCACCGACTTTTATTCGAGAACGAACTATTTGGCATATTTCAGATTTTCCATACTAATTCCCTATAGCAAATGTTAAAACGAACACAGTGTATAAATATTTAGCATTTTTCTCTGTAAGTACTTTCTTGCATTCCTTTTCCTTCATTTGGTATGATGTAAGAGTTCAAAATTGTTAGTGTTACAATTTGTGTACAAACACAGTGGAAGATATGAAATGATGCCAATAATATAGTATTTTCTGATTAATTGCTTCGCATACCCTCATTAAAAAACATGCCAGATACAAACAGATCTTTTAATATTGCCTCATTGAAAATTATAAAAAAATAAATAAAGCAAAACAACTAATAAATAATGCAAGAGAATCTTCTGGAAGAGAAGGTATATAATTTCATGTTTTAATTTAATTTTCATAACAATCCAAGGGGTAACATTTCCAAACTTCTTTTATACATTATAAAGAAAACAAAACAAAAGGAAAGAAAAGCGGAAAGCCTGAAACACTTGTATTATTGTAGCACGAAGGAAAAAAAAACTTAAGGAGTTTAAAATTCAGCACCGCGTTTCTTTTATCCAATCAGTCAATGCATAAAAGAAAAAAATCTGTTATCGGTATATTCGATTGAACGTGTGCCCTTGCAAATAGAAATTTAAAATGATCTTTCAACGTATAGTGGAAAATTCACTTTAAACTTTGAAAAACTTAGCAGCCGCGGTGGTAAAAGGAACTTTTCCATCATTTTTATTGCCCTCCGTATAAACAGGTAGAGTAAACAAGTAACGCGAGCGCAATGTAATTACAGTTTTCTCTGTGTTGGTGGTTTAAGGGGCAACAATAGTTCCATTAAAAGTGCTTAAAGTGTTCTGTACTGCAACACAATATTATTTATCGTATGTTGTATGTAGTACAGGGAATTTCCTCTTTAATGTCTTTTTTTGGTTTTTTAGATTTATTGCTAGATTAAGTGATAAAAGTAATTTGTTGTAGTGGTAAAAGCTCCTAGTACAAGTAATTAAGGCAAACTAGTAAACGTATTACATATTAACTAAATACGTACAGAGTACTTCAACAATTTTTCTTATGGCTCCCAATCTTGAATTTAAAATGAAGACTTTCCATTGTATTTAATGATCCATAATAATAAATTATATCTTTGTGTTGTAATCTCAAGCAAAATACAATTAAAATTCAAATTTGATTATACTTATACTAACACTGGAAAAAGGAGCTTTTCATATAGACCATCCTAGTCACAACTGTGAGCGCTTATTGTGTTGTGCAGCATGTTGTTCTCCATACTCCCATCCGGCTGTTGCTGATGTAAACCTTAAAATTAGAACAAGAACTTGATATAAAATCTCGTGCTAACTTGAAAAGTAATTATTTATTGCCAGTAACTGTTTCGGCAAAGCGTGACCTGAATGTAAATTATAGATTAAACAGAACAAACATTCCAAAAAGATTTGTACCGGCCTTTACATATGCACAGTATTTGTGAGCGTCTCGGTGGCTCAGTTACGGATCTGACTATCAACCCAATGGTTGCAGGTTCGATTCCCGGCCGAAATCCGGAGATCTTCAACACAGAAAAAAAAAGTAGTGGGTCAACAACAATATACTATTTGATCTGGTACACAAAACAAGTAATAGTAGTAGTAGGTCGAATGCCTAGCAAACAAACTCTTAATTAGACATTTTGTTCTGATTGCTAAGCTTCGATTTAACGACCTTAGTTATTTCCATCCGCTTCAGCTTCTACTTCCCGTGTCTTCCCGCTGAAGTTGCTTGATTTGGCTTCGTGACTCTTAATATTTATAATCATATCTATGCCGCGATTTTCTTTTTTTAGACTTTTGACAAATTAAATTAAATTTTACATCTATTAAAAATATGTATTTTCTACAGTAATGGGTTCAATTAATAAAGCGAGATTATGAATCTAGCGTGTCAGGCTACAGGCTTGTTGATACAGCCCCTCAACTCATTCCATGTACGTATACCAATGATCCAAAAGAAAGAAGTAATTTATCGCTTTGTGGAATTTGCAAAGGGCTCAGGATAAATGCAAGTTCTTTCAGTTTCTGGCTGGTGTTAACAAATCCAGAGTATTCGAAAAGTAAAAAATAGATATTTATGTATCTAAAGCGCAAAATACATCGAATATAAAAATTGAAGCTTGAGAGCCGAGATCTGCAATCAAATGAAAGCAACAAAAGTATTTTCATAATTTCCATTTTCTTCTTCAAGAGCATTTATGTATTCATTCATTTTTGGACAACAGCGGAAGTCTAGTAAAGAATCACTTTAAGGGCCGTATGCCATTCATTCAGTAGTATACTTATAGAACTTTGGTAGATTTCTACCTCATTTCTCCTCAACAGAATTAGTAAAGAAAAACTCTATTTAAGAACTAATTTGATTCGTCACTTCAAATAACTTATAAAAAGTTCTATCACCTGAGCAGTATTGGTGTGGTTAAAGAATTGAGATCCATGCGTTTTCAAAAACGCCTTTGCATCCTTTCTATTATTCAAATTCAGATTTAGAAGAGGATGGATTGCTATACACGATTATGGTTTTTAGCCATTTATAAATAAGCTTGAAATTAAGAAATTGTGTATCACATAAAAACTAATATTTACAGTTATTATTTTACCGAAAAGTAAACCACATAGGTTGGTAGCAGTTATAAGGAAAGTTATCACAAATATGTTGCAAATTCCAAAAATCGAATAAAAAGTAGGGTATTCCATTTAAAATAATTAGGTTAGGTAGCGCCATCTGGCGGTGACGCATTTAATTTAAAAACGTTTTATCACAAAATATGTGCCCCACCTTACATTTATAACAAAGCTTTCAGAATTTTAAAATCTGCATTCGTTTCCGAGATATCGCGCTGTCCCATTCCTCGTTGAACACCCTGTGTATTCGCTGGGAATTGATTTTAGAGGAAGTATCAATATTGTTTTAAACGGACGCTCTTTTACATGATTTGAAATTTTTGGACGTTTGGACAAATAGTTTAAGTACTGTGAGTCACAACAAGTTGTAAACATTTCCAGTTGTACATATAAAAATGTTGCCTGCCATAAATCTAAAACATTAATGTAAGCTGAATATCACAATTATTGTTAAAATGCCTTGCATTGAAACAACCGAGACATGATATGATTAGCATAAAATAATCCATAAAAAGTCTCATTTAAATTGATTGCGTGCGTACTTAATAGTTTACAGGAATAATTAGAATAAGGTTCATTTAATTTAAATAAAAGCTGAGGTAATAATTATTAAGACGCTGCAGAACTAGAAAGGTAGCTTAGGTTTAATTTCTTTCAGTAATTTAACTTGAAGTTAGTTTTAATTAGTCACAAATTCTGTACCTATATTTTGATGAACTAAGACAAGATAGAGCGAGGTAATTTAAAGCAAAAATTAAATGATATACACTGGCGAGCAAAAAATTTAGGTCACTTTGAAATTGTGATGTTCTAAGCTTATATTTGCAAATTGTCCATTATTGTACTAGCAGGCGCTGAGTCACTAGTTTTCAGAGAAATGTTATTTGTGAGTATGGAGAAGACTAGGAGAAAGATATGCTCTAGTTTTTATTGACCAACGACTTCCATTTGGCGGTGGGTCGGTTATGGTTTGGGTAGGAATCTCTTTACAAGCATGCACAGAGTTAGTCTTCTTACAGAATGATTCCCTGACAGCTCACCGGCACATTACGGAAGTTCTAAAAGATCATGTTATGCCTTTCATGCTCACTATGAGCGAGTACGGCATATTCATGCAAAATAATGCGAGACCTCACGTAGCATGAATTGTCAGACAATATCTGGATGGGGTGGGCATTAGGCGACTTGATTGGCCAGCACTCATGCTTTCCGATTCAATATTGACTATTAACAATGAATTACAATTTTCAAATATCAACTTAGAACAGAAAATAACAAAAAACCAACACAATGAAAGTGACCTAAATTCTTTGCTCGCCAGTGTACTTATAAAACTGATATAAACATGTCTTTTAATTTATGCAACTTCTAAAGCATCTAAAACTGAGAAAAGTACCCTATATTGAAGAGATTACAACGAACTATAACATTTATTTTAAAGTGCAATTACAGAGAAAGCTTGATAATCTCATTTCAATTTTACCATTTCAATCTACCATGTGTTACAAAATTATAGTAAAAGCAGTAAATATAATTTCGTCTTTCACTAAACACACATAGACGATAGACATTCCGGCTTCGAGTGCGAAGCGAGGCAGTCGACCCGGTCTGCAGCGACAGCGGTGACGAAGAGTACGGGCTCAACCACAAACGCGGTAGTTGGGGAGCTACCGCCAACCCACCCTCCAGAGTCTGTGTTTGGGGGGCACAGGCCTGGCCCACTTCCACCACCAACGGGGCGACTTGAGGTCGCATCGCTGCATCAACCCAACCGACCGTCGGTCTCCAGGAATTGAGGGAGCTTGAAGACCGCGACCGCCACAAACCCAATCATACCCAAGATGCAGTAGATGGATCAACGGCCGCTCCACCACCAACCGGCGTCTGCGTAGGGGTGCGCAGGCCCGGCCATCATCACCACTCATCTCAGCCTCACCCGACCGGCCCGGGTAGCTACCGGGCCGTGATAACCAAATTCCATTCCTACCCAAACCCTCGAGCCCGGGGCTCCTCGAGGTACCTACTCCAATACGCCCGGAAATTCTTCGTCAATCCGTCACGCTTCCCGCCAAATCCGTTCCCTCCAACAACTTCCCGCCAAATCATTCCCGCCTAACAATTCCCGCCAATAATCACCACACCCATTCCAACCACCACACTGTTCTCACTGGGTTTTCCGTGGTTTCCCCAGTGGTTAAGGCAAATGCCGGAACAGTTTTGCACTTCCACGGCACACTACCTACACCTAGACACCCACACATCACTACTCTAACACATACACACTCTCACACTTCTCACCACACAATTCCAACACCGTTCTGAAAAGAACCGTCGCGTCGAACTCCTCGTCGTCTCTGTGTGACGGCTCGCTGGCCGTCCTTGGGCACCACCACCGACGGGGATTATGGAGGACCTGCTTCCGGCCTGCACCACCATCGCCACCAGACCATCATCACCGTGGACTGCGGGCGTGCGGACTGCTTGGTACCCGACATGATGGCGTGCACGACAGGAGTTATCCCACAATTTTTCCAATTCACCAGCCATAGAGAAATTAAGTTTTCTAAATGGCAGCCACCTACGGTGGCATTTATTCATTGATCCTCCTCCTCACTAAACACTGAATTGGAAATGTTGCAACGTTGGGAAATGTGTCGCAATCAATTTTCCTTAATTAAATAAGTATAAATAATAGTTTTTTTTATTATTAAATGGTAAAGCACAAAATCCAAGTTAAATTGCATTTGAGCGTATATAAAAACAATTTAACCAGTTTTCATAAGTTCACTAAATCGGTGGAATAACGTTCACAATTCAAGCCCGCGTTTTTTTCTCGTTAAAACGTTCGGACAGATAGATTGATTTTTTAACCTGGGGTGAGAGGGTTACTTGCAATAAACTGCTGTTAAAAAATGAGATTTTTAAAAATCAATTGACTTGTCGAAGGATTTTAACGAAAACATCGGGGTTTGAGACATGAATTTCATTCCAGACCTTGAAACGGACTGATGTATACTTACATAAAAAGTTAAATTAAAAAACTAATTTTGTTTTACAACATTGCTTCAAAAATAAAATATTTAAAAACTGCCTGAGATGTATTAAAACGGTTTATGTTTTAGCATATATTGGAAACATAAAACCGAATTTGGAGAAGATATAAATTCAATTCGACAAGATATGAAAACGTTTAAATAATGTATTTTCCCATCTCGTGTCCCCTTAGGAATATAAAAATTGTGTGAACGTAAACTGAAAACATACGCTGATATTTTGATAATGACAGGGAGGACTACATTTCTTCCATCATCTGAGCTAGAAAAAAGGAAAAGGAAAAAGTAAAACCGGATTCTAACAATTTGAACGAACAAAGAAATTCCGCAAGAAACGTTACTACTTCGTCAAAACAAAACCAACCGGCATAGGCGGTTGGTCGACTTATACTATATACATACATGAATGGAACAAAGTGCGTCTATTTTTCTTAACGTTTCCATCGACATCGAACAGATAACAAGAAAATATTGGAAGAAATTTTATGCAATCACCCGATAGATAAGGAGGTGACCGTATTACACGAAGATATAATAGGATTTTTTCCCCTGTGGCGAAGCTCCTCTCTTTTTTTTGTTCCATAAGGAATTTGGACTTGATAAAAAAATTCCTATAGAAAAATTTCTCATGTGTATAGCGGGCGAAAAAGGAAACTGCAACGTTTCTAATAGATATTGACTTTTGCTGTTAGGAAAAGAAATTTAATAAGGAAATATCTGAGAGTAAAACCGAATATCTGTGGACTGGCGAAATAGGTTTTTATCCTTTTGTTATCTTCGCGACTAGTAATATCAATATTTATTTGTTTTCTTAAGATGACAAGTTCGGTTGTTAATACTTTAACCACAAATTGAAGAAGTTCGATTGTATACCGAAGAACGTTTTTATCGTTTCAAAAATATTGCAGGAAACTTTTCTAATAAATTTTATTTCGGAGCTACAAATTATCTAATTTATGATTTTTTTACACACTTTTTCCCGAAAACACTTTTTAAACTGAAAGCGTAGTTGCTTGAAACTTCTACATTCACGTATTTTTTTTCATTTTTATCAATTTCATTTCATAATTACTTCGGAAAGCGCGAGTCTGTTGTTTACTATTATAATAAAGCAACGGTAGCAATTAAAAATGTCATGAAAACAAAGTACGATTTAATTTATTAACTTGTTTCTTAAATGAAATCACGGCCTTCTAAATTACTACACAAAATCTCCCAAGGATTGGGTAGGCGTGAGTAAAATATTATTTGACAAGGGCATTCCGGAAAAGTCGACTGTTTTACCAAAGAAAATTATTAACCCTTTTCGTTCCAGCAATATTTCAGTAAATAAATAAAAAGATCTTAAAACTCTTCTTACTGAGATAGTATGCTTGTTTAATATTATACAGAAGTCTATTCAGCTAAAGCAGAGCGTCATATACAGGGTGCTCCAAAGGCCTGCGAACGGAGAATAGTGTTGCTATTTAACTTTACGTTCGAAATATCAAACCAAATTTTTGTTTTTTCTTGCAACATCTTATTTGTTTAATTTTTAGATTAATTAATCAATTTCGAAATTAACAAAATATTATTAAATTTTTAAAACCCCCAACAATTTATTTTAAAGAATGTACTTTGTTTCATAATGCTGGCGGTGGTGACTTGTCCAGGTGTATCAACGGAATTCAATGTTAATTTTTATTTATGCATATATTATCCTCTCAGTTGATTTGATACCATTATGTAAATACAAAAAATGTTGAGAATTAAAAACAGTACAGGATAGAACTTTAATAATTTAATTATATTTTATTATTAACTTTTAATAATATGTAAGGTGCTGTCATGTAAATGCTACAATTTCTCAGGTTTAACGAAGGAGCACGTTGGGCAAAACACGTGGCATACCAGATCAGCGTTCAAATCCCGTCAGTCATCTTATAATTATTTTTATTTGTTTTCAAATTTTCATTTTACCCTTCTTTTTTGTAATAATTAACTCCAATTCGTTAATAATACGTATTATAAATAAGGTTAATCCTATGTCTGTAATTGTGAACATCTTTTGTAAGTATATAATTGCTTTAAAATTTACTGGAAAGATAATATAAGTAAATATTATCATCGAATATGGTATACAGAGTGTATTTGAAATAGTGTGCATGCTTTCGGGGGTAAAACCACTAGTACCATTGAAACGAAAAGCAACAAAAAAAGTTGCATGGCTGTTTAAAATCTTATGAAAAAGAATTCATAAAATCGGTGCTTGATACCTACCTGTGCATTGACATTGTACACCACAGCAGTTTTAAAACTAAAAAATATAAACAAGGAAATCTAATATGGTATTTTAGGAGTTGACCTTGAAATCGGATACGTCAGCTTAAACTAATATTATGTTGCTCATCAAGTCATCATTCCATGCAAGTCCCGAAACTTATCATTATCATAAACTGTACACTACTTTTATATAAAAAATAAATATTCCTATTTTGTTATTTAAATTTAAAAAGAAAACAGCTAAGTAAACCGTTTAGAATTCTTCTTTTTAGTTTTTACTAATATGTTAAAATGTAACTAAATATTATTTATAAATATAGAAAATTAAACACAACCAATAAAAAGAATGTTTTGTCTAGTGGTTTTAAGAAATTGTATGCAAAATGCTCAAGTTTCTGTTATTTTACAAATTTGAATAAATACATATTAACCTCGTATTACCCAAGTACTTTCTCATTTTACAAAAGCATTAACTGTAATATGTCAACGAACATGATTTTTAAAAATCCAGGAGATGGCCTAATTCAGACACCGTTTACTATGCGTTAACGGTTAATACCTAAAAAACAAATAAAGCAAAATAATGATACATCAAATAAATCACAAGTATGGTAGATATGCAGAATATAAAAAAATGTCAAAATAATAAACCATAACACGTTTTAAAATGTGAAGAACCTCAAGACATTTGTTTTTGTTCTTTTCAGTAGCATTGATTACAGGAGTTGTAGGACCGGATTCAACTTTAAAAATGCAAATAAATAGGCAACTATAGCTTTTTGAAAAAAAGCTTATTAAGAAAAATTTGAGTATTTATCGTAATCTATTTCCCTTTTTACTGATGCTAATTATCTCAAATACACCCTGTATATATCTAAACAAGTCACTACCCTGTATAAATGCGGAACAATTTAATGAGTACCTAATACTATGCTGGAATCTGCAAGTCATGTCTACGACCCACGCGGCGGAGTTGCAAAAACCTGGAACATTTAACATTGCGTACATACAATAATATACACCGGTGAGCAAAAAATTTAGATCATTTTAAAATTGTGTTGGTTTTTTTATTATTCTCTGTTCTAAATTTATATTTGAAAATTGTAATTCCTTGTTAATAGTCAATATTGAATCGGAAAACATGAATGCTGGCCAATCAAACCGTCTAACGCCCACCTCATCCAAATATTTTCTGACAACTCTCGCTACGTGAGGTCTCGCATTATCTTGCATTTCATACTCGCCCATGGTGAGCATGAAAGGCATAACATGATCTTCTAGAATTTTTGTAATGTACTTGTGAGTTGTCAGGGAGCCATTCTGCATGAAGATTAACTCTGTGCGTGCTTGTGAAGAGATTCCTGCTCAAATCATAACCGACCCACAGCCAAAAGAAAGTCGCTCGTCAATACAAACTGGAGCAAATCTTTCTCTCGGTCTTCTCCATACTTACAGATAACATTTCTCCAAAAGCTAATGACTCAGCGCCTACTAGTAGAATGATTTACAATTTGCAAACATAAGCTTCGAATATCACAGTTTCAAAGTGACCTAAATCTTTTGCTCGCCAGTGTACATTGTAACTTTACTAGAATTACGCGTCATTAGTATGTGAATGTGAATTAGTTTTAGTTTTGAAAACGTTATTATTGCAGTTTATTTCTGTTGTAGCAATGCATCATTGATTAATTTCTCAAACTTTCCGACTCGCCATGGTATTAATAACAGTTTTAGTTTTAATACTTCACTTTTCCAAATGTAAATCTTAATCTTTATTCTTCAAAAACATTTTTTCTGCTTAGTGGTTTGTCACAAAAGGCAGATTGTTAATTTTCTCGATATTTGATATCTGTTACCGTAATCTAAGAGAACACAGATCTAGCTTTTGTATGATGTCACATACCATTTTATTGTGAACCAGCAATTTATCTTCTAAACAAATTGAATATCCAACCATCAATTATTTTTATCTGAAATCCGTGATTTTCACATGAATTGAAAATTCAGAAAGAGAATATGTGGAAAACATGTAACACATACTCCCGTTTTACATCTTCCGATTCATCTATTTTTAAATAAATTTTCATCAAACCAAAATGCAATCTCTGACTATTTTATTATTTTCCCAAACCGTATTTCTCATGCAGCACTTCATCTCGCTTGGTTCAATTTTGACGTTGGTTGTCTGTTATTATTCTGATTTCATACTTTCTTGTTAATAACGCATTTATACGAATCTTCTCTCTTGTTATGAGTTTTAAATATTTGTTGGTAATAACAAACATGTAAAATAAACTCTACATAAGTTAGGCTAGTTGGTCTTAATTTCTTTTTCTGAATAATAAGATGACGAATCTTCATGGTCTTTCATCAATTGAAACACTTTAATTCAACTTCAATACATATAAGTGGTATAAGACAACATGACGTAACAGAACTTAGTTATGAAACGAATTGGCGTTACTGAAGCAGTACGTGGTTGACATCCAGAAGGTACTGCAATTAAATCGTGTCAAGAAGTTTTACTATTACTGTTGTCCTGATGGTTACTGATGTCATTAAAGTTGGGCAAACGAGAACTTTCCAAAATGAAATCTTTGCAAAATAAAAACTTTCCGGGAAGGAAAGAAATATCTCAGAAAAAGTTTCCAAATTGTACTGGAAATTCTCAGGAGTTACCGGGAAAGTTTCCTTAGAAAGTTTCAAATAGTAATGCTTTGAATTTCCCACCAAAATGATAAGTAGTTCTAAAGGTTTTAAATTAAATCTGAGGTTATACGTTATATGTCTTTATAGGAATTTGTGAAAAATGGCGTTTCTTCTAAAATCGGCAGTAAAGTAATCTGAAATAAACAGTAAATTGAGGCAAAATCAGCAGTGAAGTGATTTCTTTCCGTACGATTTTGTTGCCACGCGACGTCAACTTAATTATATGAGGTACACATTACCTAAAATGAAGTATTATTGTTTCAAAGTATAGATATTAATTCCACAGTTTTGGAAAAAGCTTAACGTGCAACTCATCACTAAGGGTCCTTTTACGAGATCAGTTATGATAAAAAATTCAACTTTTGTGCTTTGATACACGAATAACTGTAATTCTATACTATGCTATGAAGAATTAAGATATTATTTGGTTTAAATTAATATTGAAACTTATTGTTATTCAAATAGTAAAGAAGTATTCTGCAATATGACTCGAGTCAAGTAGATTTTACTGAAGAAAAAACTCAAAAAAGGCATGTTGTTCGTTGTGTATTCTTAAATAAAATAAATGTCTTTCTGTCGTTCTATATTGTTTAATATGTAATAACATAATGATGTTACTTCTTTTTTGTATTTTTATTACTTGTTTAATCTATGTAGTTTGTTCTCTAAGATACATTTTCTAAATGAAAAAATGTAAATTTACTCGCATCTTCCTGTTATGATCACGTTTAAAATATTTTTAAAAAATTAAAATGTCCTGTTTACATAATTACCTTTTATATTAAATACCTATAGTATATTTGGTATTATTGGATTTGTCTCGTTTAGTACATTAAGGGTCAGTTTACAGAAGCTGAATTAAATTTAATTCGGCGTTGTTGCTAGCATACAGTCTAATTCTGACCAATTAGATTATCAGACTTGACATTTAATTCAGTATTAAATTCTAATCTCAACTAAATATTTAATTTACCTTCTATTAATCGGCTCTAAGGATATGAAATTGCTTTTAGTACAAGCAAATAATCAAGAGAAACTTCCATGATAGGAGGGTAACTGCAAACATTTTTAGAAAACACAAGAAAAACAGTTGAAAAATTGGAATAAATGGTTTTATTGTTTTTCAAAATATTATTCCTTATATTTATACATTTTTGTATACGCTCAAACCAATTGGGAATCAGTTTTTTCACTTAGAAAGAGGTATTGCTAAAACATGCTCTTTATATGCTTCAACAGCCCTTTCAGGCGTAGAAAAACGCTGTCTACGCATTTTGTTTTTGATTTGAGGAACCTACAGGTTCTGTAAGTCTTCGTAAAAAAAGGATAATAATGATAAAAGAGCGGTATCAGTTAGTTGATGCGTCATGAAAAGAATCGGTGACGTGTCGTGCCAGCGGTGGAGAGTTTACCAAGTATTATATGTACGTACACATGCATATAATAAAACGAAAATCTGTTGCACCACTGGCCTGCGCTTATGTTGCAGAAAATACGTTACTATCTTACGCGAATTGCACATGTTTAATCGTCCTCCTAAGTAATATCGATAAACTCAACGTGTTGAAATGCATCGCGGTCAGGTATACGGACAACTTGACTGGACCATCAACTACTTGATACCGCTCCTTGATAAAAAATTTCTAGTAGAAACTGTGTGGTAGGTCTTTTATGAGGAATTAGACAACAGCAAAATTCTTTATCTTTACAATATATGTTTAAAGAGATATTGATGGTAGTTTAAAAAGAATTACTTCATTATCAAAAGCGACATTCTTTTTCCTACGAAAATTTATAATGTGCAAACGTTTAAAATATTTTGAAATAAATACTATGGTACTGTAAGAGGAATTAATTGACAAAAAACAAGATCTTTTTTCATGAAGGTTTAGGGCACGACGTCGTATTCGTAGAAATAAATATTCTTAAAAATTTTAACTTTCAAAGAATGTGGAAAGCCGAAGAAGCAAGCAATCATTCTTTTTGAAACACTTCGAGAACGAACAATTTTTGTTGGTTTTGGTTCATCTTGGAACATCCATACGTACAGTTGATGGACGTTTAGTTTCAGGTTCGTATAAATAGATCCAAGTTTCATCACCTGTAACAATGTCTTAAACCAGATTTAACGATTCTCGATTGAACTTTTTCAGTATTTCTGTACACTAATCCACACGACTCTCTTTTTGAGCATTACTCAAGCTGTGGGAAATTTATCGAACTCAAATCTTCCTAACATTTAAATGTTCATGCAATATTGTATGTATTTATTTCATGTCATCTCTATCATCTCAAGTACCGCATCGATGTTTCCTGCAACAACTGATGTTGATGGACGTCCTTCACGAGACGCATTTCTTAGAGTAGCACGGCCACGACTAAATTCTGCAGACCAGTTATCAACTGTTACATTGGAAGGTGTTTTATCTCCAAAAGCTCATCGAAGCTGTTCAATGGATTGTTTCGGAGTTAGGCCACATTTGAAATCTTAAAAAATCATGGCCCGAGAATGTCCACGTGATAATTCTATTTTTCTCACAAACAGACTTTTTAAAGTAACTGCGTGAACAAAGCTGTACTTTTTATTCATTGATCTTCCTTTGAGAATTGTTGTTTGTGAGATGATTGGGATAATCGCTAATTATTCTTCCACATAGGATCGATTATCATTAACCATCTTAAATCCAACGCCTATTTTCTGTTGCTAATAAATGCTTCCATTTGATTTCGATAGATTCATTCATCATTCCGGTCCTAAATAAGCGACAAAAAGTTAACTGCTCTTAACAATCTATAATAATTATTCAATTCTGACCTAATTATGGCCTCTTCCTTCGAATAAGTTATTCTAAAATATTGTTGCCTTAGATACAACTGTTTTTGTCACTTTCACAATTGTATTCATGGCAATAATCCCCTAGATAAACACATCCAACGATTGCAGAAGTGGGCCCTATACTGTAACGGTCTTTTGTCGTTATCATCCCGTCACATGGTAAACCTCACGGTATATCATCAACCTTCTTTGTGAGACACCGCGTATATAGAAAAGTTCGTTTAACAACTTATTTCTTTGCTTTGCAACAAGATTCCAATTATTAAGATTGTGTATAAATACCCGATTCTTGCATTATTTTGCGATTGAATTAGTTTATTTCTTCCATGGGAAGGGTGATAATCTGCGGACCGATAAACTCTTTCTAATTCTGGGGGGGGGGGGGGGAACGCGGCAAGCGGGCCGGACAGAAAGAATCGAGGCGTGAGTAGTGCAAGTGTTTCCTGCACCTCTTTCTCTCGCTGGGGCGATTTCTACGTAGGAGAAATAAAAAAAAATCCTTTTATAAAGGGGTAAGTTAACTTCTTTTCTCGCATCCCTTGCGTCTTCGTAACTAATGGTTGTTCCTTGTCTCCAGTTTTTTTTTATTAGACCCCCACATCGGATTCCTCTGTTGTTAACGAATCTCAGAGAGATTTCTTCGGTGAAAGCCAAGGAAGTTTTAGGGAGTCCGTGGGCTCATCGATGTTAATTGTAATTTTCAACAACCGTCTGATTGTCGACCTCGGATTGCTACCACGAGGGATGCTGGATTCCCAAGCTAGCATCTACCTAGTTTAATCATTTCACCGGAAGTCTCAGAAGCGGATAGGTTAATCGCTTACGAAAACCCGACTTTTAAGAAATTTCAGGTTTCATACGATACCAATTTGTACTTATATTAATTCAGTTCAATTATTTTTTTGTTAATTAAATCCTTGCTTAAAAACTTAGAGTGACCCCTTCATGTTAATAAGGATCATAAACTTTTATTAAAACCAGCTGTATTTTAATTTTTTTGTTTGACCTGTAACTTCAATTTTTTTTAAACAATCTAATTTTCATGATTAGTGTACTATTCGGATTCAAATTAAAGATTTTTTTTTGATCATTGTTTTCCAGGTGTATTTCACTTTCAGCAAGCAAATTTCGATCGAAAGCTGCTTCCTTCATCACTGTGCTAAGATTTATTTAATAACTTCAATGCTTATCCGAATCTTGCTTTAATTGTTTAATTTTTTTACTTAAATTTCATTGTACACCGAAATGATTTCAAATTCATTCTTTTAGAAAATTTAATTCTTGTGATTTCAGATTAATACAATTAATTATTTTGTTATATCGGAAAATTTTATTGGCATTTCTTTGGTGTTTGGATTTTTTTCTTAGCGCTTGAACACTTTGAGATTATTGGCCTGGTGTACTTTATGATAACATTTGTGTAAATTTTATCTTGTTACCTTGGAATTATTTTTGTCAATTTTTACGATTATTTCCTTATTTTTAAATGCTTTAAAATTTGTTTATTCATTTAACAATTTTTGTCATTACTATCTAAAATTCAAAAATTCTATTAATTCTTTTTTTTGAAAGTGAAGATCCTTATATTTAATTTTTTTTGGTCATAATCTTTTGTTAAAGTGTTATAATAATTTTCTATTGCTAATTGGTTTAGCTTCAGGAGTAAAATTTTTAATGCTTAGAGACTTTTAATTTTGGTTCTACTGAAATTGTCAATTTTAGCTTCTTTTCTAAAGGAACAATTAAATTTTTGTATAATTCTTATTATTGTGATTACTCAATTTGTATTTGTAAATACAAGTTAAACTTATTCAGAATTTCAATATACGTTGATGGTTAATTACTACCTGGTGTTTTATTGTAAGTATAATCTTTGCCGTCCCGCTCCCAAGTCTACCCACTTGAGTTCAGCTGGCCTAGGACCCAGAGATTCTAGAAGTTTCTTTATTTTTAGTAACGCAAGGTTTACGTTACAATACATAGGCGTAGTTATACTTTAAAATTGAAGGGACCTTAGTCCTCGCTCACTTATTAAAAACCGGATATACAATCACAATATTCAAGAAATTGGTTTGGGTTCAATGGAAATTTTGGTGGAGAGGCTATTTATAATCATAGACTTTGGATTTATGATAATAAAGTCACAAAACCGCATCTTTGTGTTTCGTAGGAGTAATTTAGAAAAAACACAACAAATCAAAGATAATCTTTCACTCAAAATTCTGCGTACACTGAATCACAACTTCAATTCCACTTGCAGCAACTGCAGAAATTCCAAACTTTATGACGGCTTTGAATAGCCGTATTTGGACCCAAAGTCAATAAACAATATTAACATTATAGTATTTTGTTTTCTTTTCCAGATGAAATTACCATTTCTGGTGATGGTATCTGAAAAACTTGTTATGTGAATTTCTCTTTTCGACTATGCTTCTTTTGTTGCTTAAAAAACTACTTCATCTTTACAGTTCTTACTGTTAAGAAATTCTTTGCATTTCTAATCATTGTTATTACCTTACTGAACATTTATTGAATCTTTCGAGGGAGTTCTTGGCAATTAAAGATTGTTACTTCTGTTTCCTCCACAAAATAAGTTTTGGTTCAAAATAAACAATTTAATTGCCTTTCTCTGAATATTGCACTGTACTAAAATGCATCCGGTGATTTGTTCTAATATTAGGTGACGCAGTTCGTTTGTTATGAGAACCAATGGTTGACAGCATGAAAATTGAGTAAGATTTGGTTACTTTACGCAGGATGATGTGTAAAGTCAGCATTCTTTGGAGGGTGTTAAGAATGTTTTATGGTTGGAAAAGTTGGGTTAATAACATTAATTTTGTGATCTACCATCCTTAATCTTTATAGTGAAAAATGGAATGTCTAAAATTAAACTTTTACAAAAACTTACGTGGTGTTTTCTTTATTTTTTTGATGTAGATGTTGTACTAACTGAATTTATTGTGCAATTCCAAGAGGAAGGTGTTACAAACGTACACTTATCGTTCGTTAATAAGTCAACGCTTCCAACGAACGTTTGATATATTTATTAATTTGTGCTGTCTTTGTGATCTTGTAGTACTAATAATACACAACTTCTGTGTCTCGCATGAATAATGATTGAATTAGATAAATCTGCATTGTATGATCATTTCGAACATTATCTTTGGTGCAAAATTAAAAAGGCAAAAAATTTTGCCTTGATTTATGAGAAATACTTGTGCACAAGTGCGGTTCTTTTGACATTAATACTTTCAGAACGTTGGTACATTAAATGATTTTAGGAGTTTGTAATTTCTAATGGTTATTTTTTGATTGGCGAGGTGAAGAATATACATTATTCAGTTGGCGGTAGTCCCGAGCCTCGTATAGCATGCAACTTCAGGTACTGTTTTAAGATTAATTATCAAATTGTATTTTTAGTTACCGGTGTACATCTAGAGCAGCTGGTGCTTTGGTAGAAGTTTAATAAACAACAATCCCTTTTCTCTCACTAAATTTGGTCTACTATTGCACATCGTTATAATCTACGTTTCAAGTCCATGATTTTGGTCACTATTATATGTAACTATACTAATCTATCTTCTCGTTTTTTGAATTCTTGATTTAATAAGCCAAAAATCAAAGGTGTTGGAAACTTTTGTTCTAGTATTGTTCTACCCTACGTCAATACCAATTAAAATTCGTATATCTAGAAATGGTATTCAATTAATTCTTTGAATTCCACTATTTTACTCAAAAGACTAATAAAGTTATCGCTTAAATATTTCTGCTAAAAATTATTATCATGGAAATTACGTTTGATTAAAGATAGCAAGACTTACACAATGACGCCAAGAAATAAAACCTAATCTGTACTCTCGGCTAAAAAATAATGAGAAACGAAAATTAACGCAAAACAAAGCCTCCGCAAAACAAAATAATATAATGCCAAAATATCTGTGGATAATAACAGCCTGGATTTGGTATTAGAAGAAATTCCAGTTGGCCGATGATAAATTATATAAACGTTGGCTTGGTAGAGGAAACAGCGATAATAAGGTTTTACCATAATGAAAGTAATTCAAAATATTAACGCAATAATAAACGTAACAAAGCGTAAGCCACTTCTAAATTATAATGCTCAGAATATCGTACTAATAGCAGTAACAGAAAGGAAAGTTCAAATGCGAGTTTAAATTTTGCTTTCGAGAACAGATTATGAATCTCCGTATAATAAGGATCCGAATTAAAATTATCTGTAATGACTTAAAACTCAAAACATACGTAAGGAATAATTTATGCGATATAAAAAGCGAAGTCATTTCTTTAGCTCATCTTTTGGCAATTTCATAGGTCAATCAATAAAAAAAATATTCAGGACAAATTTACATTTACTTTATTATTGAAACAAGGATTTTTCAAAGGTGATGAGATAGGCATTAAAATTAATTCTAAAAGAATCTTTTAAAGTCAATAAAGCAAGCTGCGCGCGGTAGGAGTATACGTAGTATACCTCCTGTGCAGGTTGCTCCAGATATTACATTGAAACTTCTTTTTCTTCTCATAAACAAAAAGCTGTATTGAATGAAATTTAATGTATTCATTTTGTTTACCATACTTTTCTCAATCGTTTCGGCGGAAAAGAGAAAGTTTAATAATTTTAATTAAAATATATTGTATTAATTTCTAAAGTTGGTTTAAGGTCAATTTGAAGTAAATATCTAAATTTTATCTGGAATTTTAGTAAATTCCCTCATTAATAAGGATATTGTAAAAACATTTTAGATATTTAGTTTCGCTAGATAATATGCTGGTCTTTCTGTATGTGGTTACAATAATTTCCAAATGCAGAGGGAGAGTTAAGTTGTTAAAGTTGACCTCAAAATTCAACAGGATCAAACTCCGACTAATTTTAATTAGTAACTTGATTTTGAATACGTAGGTGGTTTTTGAATAATATCAAGTTAGTTATAAATAAAACAGCTGAGTGTGTAATTTAATGATGATTAAAGGAAACGAAAATCTACGTTAAACTAACTGCTTTTTAGCAATAAATTAGAATGTGGGTTGAGTTCTCAGAATTAACTTTCAGAAGTATGAACATAATAAACAGAATGGTAGGGTAGGAACAGTTTGAGAATAGTACACTAACCAATGTAAAGGCAATAAGTTGGCATGCTATTCTGAAACTGTTCCTACTCTACCAGGTTGGCTGTGCTCATGAATAGCACTTGGTGATGATCTCATTTCATGGTTACTGCATGATTAAAGTATCGTTCTTTTCTATTGCATTTTTCTTTTACAGCTCGGACACAACCAGAATTCAGTTTTATTCACGACAATACTGAGCCTTATAGACAAACTTCTTAGGATGCACACATGTTCTTACAACACAACAGGCGGCATTCTATCTAGATAGCACTTCTACCGACTTAACTGTCAAAACGATAGCGCTATCCAGACATGTTTAATGAGTTGGGCGAGACAATTAACCAAGTATTTCAAGTTTGATTTACACAAGCAAGATAATTTGCACTCTTTCCAATGGATATCCCTAAAAGAAAGTGTGTTCGAACACATCTGGTGGTCTGGAGTTCACTTTAAATTCAAGGATATATTCGGATTTCTGGTTACTAAATCCACATATGATCACACGATCGCTAATGTCTTTCAAAAGACTCCGTATCAAAAGAAACATGACGATGTATCATTTTGAATCACTGGTTGGATCTAATTACGTTTTACTGGGCTACATGGGCTTTCTAGTAATTCAGAATAATAACAACACGATTCTATAACTGATTATTTATGGAACTTTGCTAGATATTAAGTTTGACATAAAACACGTAATCAGGTCTAACCAACGATTCAAAATAAAACATTGACATGTTTCTTTTGATACGGTGTTCTTTGAAAGATGTTAGTGATCGTGTGATCTTATGTAGATTTAGTAGCCACAAATCCGACTATATCCTAGAGTTTAAAGTGAACTGCAGACCACCAAATGTGTTTGTATACTTTCTTTTAGGGGTATTTACTGGGAAAAGTACAAATTGTCTTGCGTTGTTTGGAAATCAAACTTGAGATACTCGGCTAATAATCTCTTCCAACTCATTAAGGCTGTATGAATAGCGCTATCGTTTTGACAGTTACATCTGTAGAAGATCTACCCAGATAGGATGCTGCCTACTGTTATAAGAACTAACAACCTTAACTATTTATATGTAAATAGGTGGGCAGTTAAGGCTCGCATCAGATACTGATTAAAGTATTTGCCAAACACTTCCAAGCAAGGTTAGTTCCGATGACAATTTTTTTATATTTAGGTATCTACACAGAATTTCTTGACAAAAAAGTAAAAATAATAGTTGTAGAATAATTTCTAGACTTTACAACGCTATAAAGTTTTAGTTACTTGTGATAACAGGTACCCCAGAAAAAGGTTATTCAGAACAAATGCCACACCAAAAAATGATATCGTTGCCTTTCTTCCAAATAAATAGTATTTTTGCTAAAAATCTTAAAATGAAATAAGACGAAGAGTAAAACTCGTTTTGGACTTTATCAACCTTTAAAGTCCATATATGCATCAGGTGCTAGCACTTATAGTTTGTCTGACATGGTGCTAAAAACGTCAAGATCAATGTGTCTAAAAGTGTTTTACCAACTAAAATTCCATTGAAGCTTGGTGTAGCTTTGGGAGTCTATAGAAATGAAACCGCCAAGGGCCGATTTTGCCATACTGCTTGCTGCTATTCTTCTACTAAGAATCAATTACCTTAAGTGGTTATTGACCTCTTAAGCGACTGCTCGATGCACATGTCTATTATCTAAACATCAAAATAAAAACTTGTTGTTTGACTCTTTATATTGCTTATATTTTAAAATTCCGAGTACAAAAGGCCATTTTCTTAAAAAAAGCCGTGACGATATTGCTGTTCTTCAATAAACTTTTTCTGCACTACCTGTTATTACATATAAGCAGAACTTTATATCGATGTAAAGCCTATAAATTTCTCTGTTACTCTTACTGAGAACATTCTGCGTAATTTTGTTTATAATAATTCTATTTACCTAAGTATTAAAAAAAATATTCTGAAAACTAACCTTTCTTCTAAGCTTTTACAAATAGTTTAATCAATATAAAACGTACGTCGCAAGTAACTATATGTAAATGTAAACTTCAACAGGTTTAAAATTAAAAGAGAATTACAAGCAACCTGCAATTTCAATATTTGGGGAGGGGGATGTAGAGAGGGAAGCAAGCGTAGAACATTTGCGGACTTTTGGAAAACTACTCCTCCTAATGTGATCTAAATATATGCCAAACATTAGTTTTCCCCTGACTGGCTGGGGGTTAAGACAAAATTTGACTTTTACTTACTGGCCCAGTCTATCAGCTGATGAGATCAAACAACGTTTTGGAAGACAATATAGATTAATAAAGCAATATTTGATTAATTGTTGGGACTTTCCTTTTTTCTAGAATCATCTTTTGAAAGTGTTTCTAGATTTCGAAGATAGGTTCCCAAGTTAAGGACTGACACACGCACTTACTTATCTTCATAACACGCAACCTTGCGATTGCTTGTGAAGTCAGACCGAAATAGTTGCTTGCTTTATTTCAAAAACTTTAGTGGAAGGACTTTCTGTGAAAAACGCCTTAATTCAATATAACACTGACTCTCTGCTATCATTGCATTTATAATAACTTAACTGCAATATAAATTGATTTAATTCAAACACAAAGAGTTTCAACCTCAAATGTTCCATTAAATATTAATTAATCTTTCAGTAAATTAATACAGAATACAGATAGAAAAATTAGATCTCGCGTGGGATTCAAACCCGCATCTTCGATAATCTGTATCGATGTGTTTTGCACTCGCTTAATTGGAAAAGCATCGAAGCGGATTATCGAAGATATGGGTTCGAATCCCATGCGAAATCTATTTTTCTATATGTATTACAGCAGTATCAATTTACTAGGAAACTAACGGAGAAATTTTACAATTGGATTTTTCAGATACTTTTGCAAGTTTAAGTTGTTATAAAAGAATATATAGACTTTTAGAAAATTCAGTTTTATACAGGAGTAAATGCAACACAAAGTTTAGAAGTTTGAAACTTATCACTAACCAATCAAAACGTAGATCGAGGCGTAAACAAAATCTTATTAGTTAATAGTTGACACCGATTGACATTACAATATAAGGTCATTATGATCCTGTGTACTTTTCAGTTTTCAAAATGAAGACCTCATAACTAAATAGTCGGCATCAATGACAAAAACCTTACAGGTTCATTATGCGAAACCTCCCCATTATTACTTCGTTGCAGTATTTAGGTATTCACTTATTCTTGAAGTATAATTCTGATGGTTGTTACAAACCCATAGAATTTTCTTTTTATTATTATTCGCCCTGTTTAGCGTGGCAAAATTTAGATCGTCTGGTCTCGTAGGAAAATAAATATTTTCGTAAGAGTATAGACTGAGAAACCGAAAGAATTGTTCAAATGCTTGAAGGTTTATAAGTTTAATAATTCTCATTCTCCAAAACAGTTGAATACATGTTACAAAATGAGTAAGGTGCTTGCTTGTTACTTTTTTAGCGTGTTATCGTCAAAATGGATTTATAAGACCTAGCTAAAATTTAGCACTAAAGTAGAATTTAGCGCTGGGCAGGCGTTTTGTTAAATATGATGTAGCCAAATCTAATTTAGCCCAAATACTCAAAAACAAGTTTATGTCAACTCTAAGAATACAAGTCACAAAAATCACGTAAATACAGTACCTGCCTAGCCCTAAGATTGGCGTGACGATAAAATCTTAAAGCAAATAATTAAAATTTTTAAAACTATTCTAGTATTGTACACATCTGACAACTTCGGGGCTTGCCATGTAAAAAGCTTTCGCATTTAAGCGATCTGAGGGAGCACCGACGATGTTCATACGGTCTCACAGTGGGCCAGGAGAGCACCAAAAGTGGCCAAAAGTCAAAATCCACATTGGTCTAAGATATAATTATTATTGTATTTAAAACTTTTGAAAGTAGTTATACCAACAATATTTTGCTGATTGCATTATTTTTGTATCGGTTATAATAAGATTAAGTAAAAAAATATGTTGCAATTTCTGCTCATCTCTTTTTTTACATATTGTTGATATATTAAAGTTTTGTATTATTTTCCGGATTTCTAGTACATTAATATATTGAGAAAAGGGGAATAATGAACAATATATTATATAAAATTGAAAAAAATAACAATAAATTATGATATATTACATTCTTCTTGTATTATCACAAGCATATTAATCATAACCTACTCACTTCCGATTTACCATTCTTCAAGATTCCACTTTTTACGAGATAAACTTTAATGGTATATACTGCGTATAGTATTTATTTTAAGGAAAATTTGCTATTTCTTGCTACTTTTGTTGTACACCGTGTTCGTTTTAACATTTGCTATAGGGAATTAGTATGGAAAATCTGAAATATGCCAAATAGTTCGTTCTCGAATAAAAGTCGGTGAAATTAATAGTTGCAATCGATAGATAAGATATTCTAACGTACTGTCCAAAAATATAAGGACTAAATATAAAGACTAAAGCTCCTTCATTGAAAGGAACTCTATCACGACAATTTAGGAGCACTCAGCTCTCTAGTTAACACTTTAACTTATAGAATGTAAAATATTCTTTTTAGTTCCATATTAAATCCGCCATTTTGAATAAAATTACAGGCAAAAAATCACTATAAACTAGTTTTCAAGTATATCGGACTATTCTTTGTAATTTTTAGACGCCAGTTTGAATTTCGATTCTGATATCAGAAATGGAACCAGCAATGCCGAAAACTTTATATAAATGTGTCATTGCAAGAAATTTTACGTGTTTTACGAGATATGGAATTTTGGCCACTATTACTGATCTGGACCACTGTGCGTCTATTTGATTGGAGTCGAACAAACGCATATAGAGAGAGCCTTAGAACACGTGGAATACACGCGTCTTTTCTTTTTTCTTTACTTGCGCACTCATTTAAAGTACAGCTACCATTTCTGTGCACTGTGCACTTCCTAGTTTTAGTTGCAAGCCAGCGAAAGCAATACTTTAAGCAAAAGGCAACTGAGTGTTCCCTGTTTTCTGAGACACCTTGCATATGCCGAAACGTTTTTAGATTTAAAAGGCTAAATCAAGAATCTTTCAGGAGCTTGACTTTTAGTACCGCCTTCCATAATAAGTAGGGAGTAATTAATTCTAAATTATTGTGTGGATATACTACAAAGCCGGACAAGAAATATTTAAAGCGAAAAGTTAGCATTAACATATTTTAAAAACATGTTTGACAGCTTAATAAATGCTAAAATATTGATAAATAACTCTCAACCCTTTCACACACTTGAATAAAATTCTTCACAGGTTTCTTATTTGAAGCTATGTAACGATGTTCATGTATCTAAAGTTTGTGAACTTGCATCACGTCCCAGTTTGTTTTATTCTTCTGAATCAATTTATTTATAAATGCAAAAGATTTAATAGTAAGTGTTAAAACCAACCTAACAAATATAAGTTTAAATTAGAATTCCCTACTTCTAAAGCAATATCTTACTTTTTATTTTCATCTCGTAAAACGTACCACTAATATTTTTTATTAGAAGCAAAGTTACTAAAACTAGACAATAATAAATTTTAGAATTAATGTATCAAGAAAACTTTTTCATAATAACTGTGCAAAGTTCGACGAAGCGGCCATTTTATTATTCTCTCGAAGACAGCTCAAAGTTAGAGGAAGTTTTAGAAAACATTTGCATGGACTTTTCAAACTCTTAGACTTTCTGAATTTATTTTATGCACTTGATCCAGGTGGAATGATTTGTAGCTTAAAGTTTTGTAGTCTGAAAAGATTGTTTTTCACTAGAGTTAATATTCGAAGGTCTTCCAACACGAGAAAAATAGAACTAAATTTCGCAACTCTTCTTCTTCTGTCTTGCGAAAGTAAATAAGTCAATAAAAAGTACGATAGGTAATGTATTTGTCATCAAAATAATGGTATAATATCTTACTTATAAAAAAGATTTATTATGTCATATAAACCTGTTATAATGTGCAGAATAAATCTTGATTTCGTATGTAAAATTAGGCTATTCCAGATGGAGGACGACTCTTGCTGGCAATATATTAAAAATATGCTAAGTTTAGCAAAATGGATTTAACCGTTTTACGGTGTTTTATAGTGTAAAAGCTTAAAAATATAAATTGCCCTAATTTATTTTCTACATTATCCAGAAGCAAAATAACGAGGTTGTGGAAAAGTAGCTCCTCTCCAACCACACACAAATAAATAAAATTCTTGACAAAAACGACTTTTACCGGGGTTTTCTTCCCGTTTCCGCCCTTTAATATTTTGCAGATCTTTATTGTGGATGTAGCAAGGTTCTTCTTACTATAACTCATGAAATTTTATTTTATTGTTTAAGATCAACAAAAAGATAATTGAGAATGGTTAAAGTATTTATAAATTTATTTAAATGATATGAATAGTATTAAAACAGAATAATAATTCGCAATGAAAAATTGTTCTATCGTCTTTTTTAGCAAATAATTCAAATGATCATTATAATTTTGATAAATGGCGCCTCACTTGTCTTGTCATTCAGATAAAAAGCTGTCGGATACACTTGTGCAGACCAGAGAGAGAGAGAGAGAGAGAGAGAAAGAGAGCAGCATTCCGTATTATTATTATATAGTATCATCGTCTCTTATAAATTTACAAAAATTCACGCCGGAAAATTCCGGAAAATATAAATACCCATTCCGAATAATGGAATGGACTCTATTCATGGTTCAATGGTGTGGAATATATTGGTTTAGATTAGCATTCGAGCAGATTCTCATGTTTTTTCAAGTTTAGGGGATATAATTAACACCTTTTTCTTCTTTTTGTTCGTTCTAGCGCTGTGATGGTCGTTTCTTTTTGGGCTTGAAGGATGAAGTGATGTCATGCGATAATTCCAAAACCTTTCTTGATATTTGAGACAGTGAAACTGGGTTTGATATCTTAATATTTTGTTGTAGTTTCTTTATTATTTAATCTATTTCGAAAAAAGAAATATAAAGAATGTTTAATAGAGATCTAACATATATAAACCATAAAAGCTATTAAAATTTACTTAATAGAACAGAAAGCTTACACTGCACCTTCCAAATGCAATTGCATATCATCTGTTGCTAAAAATGTGATTTTACTATTATAATATTTGTTTGATAGAGTTAAATCTACAAACAACCTACAAATTTTTGCTTAAGTAGGAAAAGAAGAATCACGTTAAGTTGATCTGCTACTTAGGTGCCGCGTTGCTTTAGTTTTTTTATATGTAAATCAAAAATCAGGATTCTGTAGAGATAAATCTAATTACTTTACAACAATTAAAAGTGTTATTATGTCTGATGTTGACCAGTTTGTTACAATGCAGAAATTAGAATTCTCTAGGCGCCTTCGTCTTTTAAGGAATGTTACTATTAATTCTAGCAAGTTTGAAAGAATATTGTGTTGCAATTGTTAGTGCTCAAAGATCTAGTCCTGTTTTCCTTTAGGGAAGACCCGAAAAAGCCAATTTGCTTAAAAAGATCGTTTAACTCGATAAGTTTGATTGATCCGAGAAGATTGATGCAATAATCTATTCAAGCTACAGAACTGGATCAAAGATCTTTCCAAAAACTAAAAAAATTGAGCTTAAAATTAGATGTTAATAAAAAACGTCAATGGCTCCAAGGATTTCTCCGACACGAGCAGTTAATCGATTTTTAAATTCGGCTTAGTAAAAAACTACCAGATCATTGTAAAATCTATTGCTGACCCTGTACAAATACTTGCTTTGAGAATACGTAACAACGCAACTGGTACTGATGCTTCTGGTTGAAAAAGAGTGATGTAACCGGTTCCCCATTAGTGGTGGAGTTGATTCAAAACTTTGTTAGAGGAAAGAAATAATATCCATTACTAAATGGGAGACTCAGTTCCATAAAAGCTTTTAACTATCCAAACTCCACGTTAGGTTTTTTAATGGCCCAAATACGTGAATTTCTACAGATAATTGATTTGTTTACTTTGATACTCGAGGCTTCAATAACGTAATTTACCAACAAGCCCTTTCTAGCAAAATACATGTTGTATTTATTTCATCATACAGTTTCAAAAGTATTTACTACACTGGAGTGCTCGATGCAATAATTTATTTACATATTTACCTTATCGGTACCACACTTTTTCATGGCTCTTTTAAAGTTGGTCTTTTTTGCATTAAAACTGTGCAATCAGTCTTATAATGTGTTTTTTTAATTTGTGTCTTATGGTTCTGACAAAAATTCCAGCTGGACCTGCAGCGATCAGCTTTATGAGCAACTCCAGTGCGTTAGAATTTTTAAAAATACATAGTAATATTCGAATCTTTATTCAGACTGAACACGATATGTTTAGCTAGAGTTGGTTCTTCTAAATATCCTCATTTCTTATTTTATCGTAATCTTATCTTTTCATTTTTATTGTTGCGTCTTCGATCCTAGGCTTAATTGATAAATTCTTCAATGCAGGAAAACTATAGAACATATCTTTTTCGCGAAATGCAATGTTTGGTTAAAAACCGTACTAGAGATGAAAGTTGGAACAGCTTCTGGCAAAATTCTAGTGGAAGTGATGAGCAGGGAATTAGATCATAAGATTGTATTATTCCTTTCTTAAAGGTTTTCCGCTAAGTCTACTTCATAATTCAAATTTGAGTTAAAGCGGACCTTGTTTTCAAAATATCTTGGATTTTTCTGGTTTATAATTAGGATTATTTCTCGCGGTTTTCAGATGCAACGCTGGTCTTGAAGGTTACAAGAACGTGGGGGAACGAATCTTCAAATATAGATCTTTTCAAAATGATGGAGAGTTTTGGAAATTTAAGCTGAGCAATTTTTGTTAGGCTGGTCGTATGTCTCGGGCATATCACGTTTTTATTAAAAAATGCCGTTAGGTGTTTTGGTCTTTATCAAATTTCTGTATAGCTATGAATCAAAAACCGACTTGCGTATTTTGCAAAAACTTTATTTTGGGCTTATTCATAAATGTACATTGTTAGAAATTTTTTCTCAAAGACTACAAACATCCATTACTTGATTTTGTGGTAAGAAATTCCGGCTTCGAAATTCACTGGCTCCTAAACTTTATTCTCTTACTTTTTCTAGTGCTTTAATTAAGATTATTTGATTTCAAAATTACTTTTAATAACAAAATGTCAGTTTAACTAATTATTATAAAAAATACAAAACAATAAAGCAACGTTTGCTGTCTTGTCTTCGTTGGTATTAGTTTTCCTTGTGGTTTTATATTAACAATTACTTTTTTTTTGTTAAATAAGAATTTATTTACGTTAATTTAAAGAACGTTTGACTGTTCTAATATTAATTTCTTCTACAACCGTCAAAAAAAGGTTAGGATACGGGAAGCTTTTCATTTTTTCACATGGGAGCAAAAGATATATTTTAAGCCCATGTGTGCAAAAAATATGTTTCACGCACATGTACGAGAAAAAAAACAAAAATGACACATTAGGTAGCTACTTATTTTTGCAAATTAATACTTTAGTATTTTGCATTTTCATCGCACACTTGTTTTGTATAATTTACTCCAAAAATCCATATAATAATGTTTGAAGGTTGTAGAAAAAATGTTGTCTGCATTTCGTGAGGGAAATCAGTGATTTTTTGGCGCATTCGAATGACTTTTTTGCCTCGACCTAACGGTGTCGGCAAAAAAATGCCATTCCCATGCGCTGCAAAAAAACACTGATTTCTCGCACTTAATACAAAAATAACTATTGAAATACTTAATCTTTACTTTACTAGACAATATTAACGTAACATACGGGTAATTCTATAACGACCTCATATAAGTGCTTTTAATTCATCTATTGTAAACTAAGATAATTAGTTTATAACTAAACTACCATGTCATTGTCTTAACTATTCCCTATAATATGTGTACTCTTCAACAACAGATCGATTTACTTACAGTAAACAGCATCGCGTACGCGATTATCACGTCGCGTTGTACTTCTCTTAATTCAAGTTTGATTTGGTTAAACTTTAGATATTGTTTAAAAGCAAATTAATTCTCTCCCGTTTCACCTGGAAAATCTATATTATTGAATTCGTTGACGTTTGTTACCTTTGTAATGTAACACTTTTTAAAGCTACTTTTAGATAACCGACCTTTGATATCTTCGTGTTTTTAATAATTTAACAGTAAAATTTGTTAAATACACCTAACTAAATGAATAACTAAGTAATTGCAAAATTAAGTTAGAACTTGACAATTGTATGTAAAATATTAAAATTAAATACTTTTTACATTTGACTATTATAGAAAGCTGGGTATCTGGATGAAATATAAAACTATTGGTCTTCTTTATCACATTTGTTAAATTATTATACGTCCAAAGAAAGAAATTAAATAAATTAAATAAACTGCATTTCACAATGCATCTATCCATTTTATTCTCAAAGAGATTGTAAGTTTTAGAATCATAATGGGTACTATTCACCGATTAAAGTCTTCTACATAGCTTGTCGACTAACCATTAACAACGTAAGGTTTCATTCATTCATGACAATCTGGGAAATGTTGATGAATTACTAAGAACCGTCGAATCTGATTCATACTGTACATAATAAAAGGCTACTAACAGTAATTATGAAAAATTCTTTTTTTGCTAATTGAGGTAGTACAGAATCCTAGAGCGCAAATGCTGGCATATTCTTTGAAATAAATAGTGGAGCATTCAGAAATATCTTACACAAATGTTCTTAATAGTAACACTGATTTAATACATAACATATAAATAATGCTGTTGTTATTTACTTAGTGGCTTAATGTTCTCGTTTAATTCTATTCAAAAGGGTCTAATAGCTTTTTTTTTTATTTAAGTACCTACTATGGGATTTTCAGTTAATTAAAGTTTATAGAGGAAAGCTTAATTCGGCATAATAATTTTTGTAACTTAAATTAATAAACTCGGTCCTAAAGTTCGTTCTCTTATATCCTCATGTAACATTTATTTATACGTGAATTTGATAAGACTAACACCTTTTAGAAGTAATAAAATAAAAATTCCCTTTTGAACACACAAAATAAAAACCGAAAAGAAAAACACAAACTATCACGGAACGATACAGGGAATATAACACGGTAAGCGCATCTCCTCTTATCAAGTGAGTGCCTAGACAATGGCCGTGATCGATGAGATGTTCCCTGATTGAGAGTGGCTCCTGGACTCTCAGGGGGATGAACTGTTCTATCTCACTCACCTGAACCGAACCCCCACATCCTTCCTGTGTTTCCTAAAACCACTTTAAATCTCTCCCATCACATGCCGTTTATCCCTCAGCTTCAGGTTTCAGCTATCCGAGTATAAGAACAGTTAATGGAATGTGGATTTGAATATAAGAGCGTTTATTCACACATGTATACATGTATATTTCTCTCTTTTTCTAATGCGCACCTAGCGGTTTTTGTATTCCTTTCGTCCGATCAAGTAGAAACAGTGCTGATAATTATCTAGATTTCATGGGACTTTTCATTTTTTTATAAGTTTCTTCTGAAATCAGCCAGTTGTTGGAGCTTTTAAGTTAATGTGCGTTTGAAGGTCGAAAAGGTAACGAAAAGGTCAACCCTTGTAGTACAATAAAATATGCTTAGGATTTTTTATGATTTGTTTACATCGTCTGTTCACCTTAAGTAAGTAGTTACATAAAAAAGGGGATATAGTTTTAAGAAGTCCTTTCTGCACAATTTCTTGGCTTCATAATTTTTAAATTTTCTTTTCTCTCGCTTAACATTTTTTAATGTCAGATTCTTTAGACCCTTTTTATGTAGATTAGACACTTGGTGGTTGAAAAGATGTTGAAAGTAGTGTGAACATTCATGCAGATATGGAATTTTGTTCCAGTGACTAACTACGAGTTCAGCGTCCTCAAGAGTGGTACTATCTAGTAACATTTTAATATTAATGTATTTTGCTTTAAATATAAACAAAGCAATTAATTATATGAAATTAGTTAGAACAAACTTCGATAAAAATAATAAACACTGACTACCTACCTAATTACATATTTCAATTAGTATAAATATTGTAAATTAATTCTCCCCTTCCTTTAACTAATGAAAATTTCTTTTCATTATCATTTCTTGATACGTCCTTTGTGAATTTAATGATGTATTATGTTGACATAATTTTTCTTGGATTACTTTTATTGGATTACCTCTGGCATACTCTTTTTCTTCTTGATGTTCTTCTCTTATTGATTTAATAGTTTGAGAAAAAGAGGATGGATTTATACTCTTTATTGAAGACACCACAAGTCCCAATCTTTACTTGTTTTTAAGAAAAATTAGTATTTATGTATTTACGCAAAAAATGACAGACAAATAAAACTTTCAAGTTTTAATTTCTGACAATATTTACTTAATTATTTAATTAATTAAATAATTTTGTCGAACGAAAAACTCGAAATGGGTTTCTGTAATCAACTTTTTTATTTCGTTCATTTTCGCGCATCACGTCTACCAGAAATACCGTCAGCAAGTGATGCGTGAGCATTGCTCAAACACTACTAATGACTTTAAATGTCTATGCGGTGGGCTTGATAATATTAACTTAAAACTTCAAGGCAATTGTCCTACTCGAGTCACTAATTTAACTGCCATTCTTATTGATAATATTTTTTATCAGTTTTGAGGCAAATGGATGTTATGTAACAAATAATTGCATAGCTGATTATAAGACTGTGTTGCTTCAATTTAGTTCTAAGCTTAAAACAGTAAAGACAAAATTTAACGAGAAATTTCAAAAATAACAGTATCTATAATTTTAGGTATGTTGTTAGTAAGCAGGATTTGTCTTATCTTTACAATCTATCTAGTGTACATCAATGAAACTACTGAATGCTTACTTTTACAAACGTTTTTATATTATGTAGATTTGTATTTTTCAGTAAGGTGTGCTAAGAATAGCAAACATGGTGGTACATGGATAGATAAATCTATCATTGTATCTAGTACTAGATTAAAGGATTTGTTTCAATTAAAAAGTGCCTACACTACTTTAGCAACTTGAAGAATAAAGCTAAACATGAACGTGTTAAATTGCTTAGGTAACGTATAAAGCAATTCTTCCAGGATAAGATAAAACATTTTGACAATCAAATTAAAGCTAGAATACTGTAAATAAGCTATAGAATAAAAATATTCCTGTAAAAATGTATTCCAAAAATTGGACGGTAAGCTGGAAGAAAACCCAAAAGTGACAGAGTCTAAATCTAACACTTGTTTTTAATCTACTCTGGCAGAAATCGTTAATGAAATTCCTAAGGCTGGTAACATCAATCAGCATAAGCATATTGATTATATCCAATGATCTCTATTTTTTTTGTTTTTTGTCAAGTGAAGAATTTAATCTTAATTGTGCAAAAATGTCTCGAAAATAAGATGTTGTCTGGTCCTGATGATATTCCAAGCTTTCTAATCAGACAAATTGTTCTGGAAACTGCTGAATCACTTTTTGGAAACTTATCGTTTACTAATAGCAAATTCCCAGGTAAAATAACAATATGTATCATTGAAGCATACAACAAATTCGTTTACTGTTGAAGTCAAATCAGACACATTGGAAATCAGTATGGGCGTGCCACAAGGCTTGACCCTATGTCAGAATCTTGAGAATATCTTCACTTTTTATGCTGACGGTACATTTCTATTGCTTTAGATACCATGAATGGGAACCTGGAAAAAATGTGCAATTAAATGTTTGGTTTTCTTCAAACTGTCTATATTATAATTCAGAAGAAACGCAAGCAATAAGATTTCATAACAGGCAAAAAACATAAAATCCATTAAATATTAAAATTGCTTTTTGTCTACTGTCAATAATGCCAAATGCTTAGGTGCATAGATCGATGAAAACCTTGACTGCAACATTTACTTATATCTACCTTAAATTCGCGGTTTTACCTTTTTCGCAATCTAAAAACTGTTTTTACAGATACTTAATTAGTCACATTAAATCATTCTCAAGTTGACAGCAGGCCGAGATATGGAAACGGCCTTTCGGGTGTTTCTGTCAACGCTCAGGAAGTTCCCTTGGCTCAGAAAGGAGTAGTTTGTTGCTTTGCAGGAGTAAGTAGTATAGTATCATGCAGAGATATTTTTAAAATGTTTGATATACTGACCTTAACTTGTTTATTAATTTATAAATTATAATGATAAAAACACTTGAAATAAAGATGGCTTCTGTATTCTACATATAAATTACTGTTAATTCCGAATTCCTTGGGTATAAGAATTTTTAATCATCCACAAATGGACTAAAATAGAGTAATATTAACCATATTTAAGAAGAACCTAAAATCATTTTTAAAGGCTAACTGTTTTGCAATCTACAAAAATATTTTATTAATTTTATGGTTTATGGTTCATTTTTGTTGTAATCTGTACGTTGTAATTTGTATGTTTTATAATGTATGGCATTTTGTATCTATATTGACGAATTTCAATATTACTTGCTGTAATTTTATAAAAGATAGGCCTCGGACGAAGTTTGCATAATCTACAAAATGTACAAAGTTTACACGAAACTAAAGAGAAAGAAAAGATTTGAAAAGAACTTCGTACAGTACAGAGACGATAAAAGATAGAAACTAAAATCTTTTTATGACTTGAAACCTGGATCGTATACTAAACTTGAACCTAAGTATACTGTTAATGACAATAGTTTTTAGAACGTAGTTATGTCCTATTAAACAAGAAGCTTAATAGAACTATGAATCTTAAAGGATGTAGTAAAATCTTCTTTAGTTTCTCCAACCTGTTCAGAAGGTAATTAATAATGATGTATCTTTAAAAGTTAAGGGCTCAATCAGAACTCAGAATTGTTGAAGAAAACCGCAGACGTTCAATTATGAACTATCAATAAAATATCCATCTGTTTTTTCCTCCTAGAGCAATAAAAAATTTCAGATACTTTTTAATAATACTGTCTAGGTTTTTAAGCATCAGTCGACTTTAGAATTAACTAAACCTAACAAACAACTGAGCATCAGTATTAGGACTAAACAAGTGCGCGCAAAAGTGTATTGCAATTGACTAATAGAGGAATTATCACAAGTCAGATGTATTACAGGTCGGTTTACTAAAAGAGAAATAACCTCACTTATTTCTGAAAATACTGTAAGGCTAGTTCTATTCACAGTCGTGTCTGGAGACACATTTCTGTATCTAAGCAAATTGTATCCTGTAATACACAGCTAATTCGCAAATTACTTTATTAAGAGGACAACTAGTAGCTAATAATAAAGGTGGTATTAACCATCTAGATGAAGTTGGTAGAGAGCACAACATTGCCTAAGGTATACTAAACCTTGCAAGAAAGTGCTTGATGCAGAATTAATGCAGCAGTTACCGTTACCGTGTAAACTAAAAGAAGGCTTGAAATAGGACTAAAAGTCGGTCCGGGGCGTTATTAACCTTCCCATGAATGTGGAAGTTGGTCATAAAACAATCTTGCGTTATTTGTATCTTCGTTTTGGCCTTTAGGTGTCAATCAAAATGTCTAGAGCAAAATCGCAACTTATCTATAAATAAGATATTTTGTCATCTTTTGACTCCTTACTTTACGGATCCAGTCATGGGGTAGCACTTTGTTTACCCATTACATCTCTCATGCTTACAAAACGTTTTCTAGTTCTGAAATCCTCGATACCCTGTGTCTTAGAAAAGTTCAAAAAGTTTAATTAATTATAAAAAGCTTTTGAAACAATATGACTACAGCAGTTTACAGCATAGGCGGCAACCAAGAGATTTAGAGAAGTCATCGAGACGTAATATACAGATGAAGAAAAAATATTGGTAATTATTTTTGTATTAAGGACTGTTTACGTTTACGTGCATATGTACATTTCTATCACCAAGCTGCTTTTCAAACTCAGGCTTATCTCAAAACTAAATCAGCCTCAAGTTTTTTAAAATTGTTTGGGTAACTGAGCACCGTCATCTTCAAGACAACGTATGTCAAAATTGGAATTACAACCACTTGTTGCGTCAAAGCCGGTTTAACTTAGTGACTAACTTCCATTGTGAAATGAAGATGGATAACTATTGGAGGAACGTAAAGTTGGAACTAGTTTATTTAGATCAGAGAAGACGAAAAGCGGTGGCATTGCTATGACTTCTAAACAAATAAACTCGCTTTATTAGGTCACAACAAACAATTGCTTGCATGGAAGAGGACTGAGTAATATTGTCTAGATTGAAAGCAAAAACAGAGGATGTATCGGTAACTGCTATCCTGGGAAGAATCGTTATGGACATTTTGCCAAAAGTGTTGGCTTGATTGGAAAAGGTATGTACCGTAGTGCTGCAGGATAATTCATTGATGCACATAGGAGTTGGAAAAATGGAACCTCCTATTTTTGACAAATTCTGACTATTGTGTTATGAATCTAAAGAGAAACCCAAAGATGGTTGTTTTTACCAATATGATAAGTCTACGACTATTATTAGAAATATATATTCTGGAGAGCAAGAAAAAGAGTTTTTTCAGTTTCTGAAAATAGAAAGCAAACAAAAATCGGTCGTTTTTGAAAATGACAAGCAACTTTAATTGTTTGCTTTCTGCATTAGATATACAAAATTTTCAAATGTAAATAATCAGCTATCTAAAACACCAAAATTAGTTATCTTTTTTTAACTTTGTATTTTTTCCGAAATAAATCTAAGCAAATACATTTTTCATAAAAATGAGATTTAATCGGATTTAGTTTTTTAAGGACATTGAAAAAAATAGCTACAGGGTTTCAAACCACACACACATTATACCAGCGAGATTGATCGACACTCGATTTTTATTTTTGTAGAGTCTGTTTAAGATGAAAGAGTTCATGAATAAACTCTGAACAATCGATGTTGCGAGAGAAATGCTCTATTTGAAACTGATGCGAGATAAAATGAGCGTGGGCTGTTGGTTGGTTGCTATGGAGAGTACGTATATTTTTAAAATGTGGCTTTTAAATAATAATAGAAATATGCTACTTGTTTGCTCTCTACAGACAGTTTTTGCGTGTATATTATGATATATACCGAGCAATAAAGAAAATTGTGGTTGAGATGTGTGGCGGTGGGTGTTGAAGGGAGAAACGAAGAGTGGCCTCATAAACTTGGGGTGTAGTCAGTTCTCACATTTGCATAATTCAGAAGTGTACTAGCGGCTTTATCCACTTAAGCCTCAATGTATTTTTAAAGTCGAGGAGGTATTCAAAAGAACCCTCTTCTCATTTGTGGTAAAGTCTAGCGTTATTATGATGTCATTTAAAATTTATATGTTTAATTTAGTCGCTTATATTTTCTTGATTCAAACATAAATTTTCAGCAAGAGTATTTACCAACCTTTTGGAGATAATAACTTATATAAATGTTTTCGTTCTGAGTATTTAACCGGAACAAACAATCGGGCGAGAAATATCTTCTTTTCTCAATTGTTTACTCTAATTTTGAATTTTTCTTTTTCTTGTACAAATACACCTCCACAAAAAGGAGGAAACCAAATAATTCAGGTTCTGGTATTTTTCATTTCGTAACAATGCAGCGGCGCTTATATATATTTGCGAGTTCGCTTTTGCGATTCAGCGCTTCATAACCCTTGTCGGTTTTGCTTGCGGTTTCGAAAGCTAAGAACGACTCTGTGGGTTTGGATATTGAATGTGGCACTCCATCAAAGCGATATTGCAAGTATTTGTAACTCAGTATAAAAAAAAGCTTTACGGATGATATATAACTCGTACATTTTTTTCTTTTTATTGTTTTTTTTTTGCTTCTACTGATATATTGCATAGTACTACAGGAACGTAAAAACTGTAAGCTCTAACCAACCCTAGGTTCTGTAGCTAACCTAAAGTTATTTTATAAATTCTTAAAATGGAGTTTACAAAACTTATAAAAATTCTCTTCTGGAAAATTCTATATAGTTTCATTTACCTTTAAATGCTGTTTTAAAGTAGGTATGTCTAGGGGGGAATTTCGAAAAATATTAAATTTGATTCTTTTCAGTAACAAATCTGGTGGGAGTACTTTTAAAGCAATTTAATTTTTTTCCAGGTTTTGAAATACCAGATCTTACTGATTTTTTTCCTTGACGTGACCTTCGTTTAATCTGTTTGCTACTACTACTACTATTTTAAGAAATCTCATCTTTTAATCATTTAATTTGCAGCAAGAAGAATTCGAACTCTAATTCAGAAAAGAAACTGTAATTGCCATAAATCGATAGCTGAAATTTAAAAATAATCAAAATCCAATAATTTTGAAGCCGTTAAAATTTTTAATAATTTAGAAATAATTATTGACTTATGTAGCTAGGGCGACAGACGCTGTAATCTTACATAGGTTAAGGTAAACTCATCAAGTCGATCTCTACTTTCATACCAGTGTTATTGATCTAAACAACTAACTTTTTATACAAATGCGATATCTGAGAAAATCTGCGGTACTTTTTATGGATTTCTCAAGTAATAAGGAAAATACTTGGTGTTAAGGAAAAACGTTTAAATATTTAAGGGACATATACTACGACCAAAAAGAAGTAAAAGTCTTAATGAACATGGGTCCGCAAATCAAGCGTTTTCGAGACAAGAGCGATTTACGTTTTTGTAAATTTGTGCAGTTTTTAGCGTTTAACGCTACAGAACACGATTATCACGAAAATGTTCGATATGTCCTCCTTCCATTTTGACACAGAATCTACATCTTCTCAAGAAGGAACTTCGCACCCTTTCTAAAAAGCCCGGTTGTGCTCGAATTGTCTGACAACATTGCTCAAGTCACTGTTGCAACTTGGCAAGATTATTGACACTAAACTTTTCAAGTAACTCCAAATACAAACATCTAAGGGAGTTAGGTCGGGAGATCTAGCAGGCCATGGAATGGGACCCCCTCGCCCTATGCATCTTCTATGAAATGTTTTGTTCCGGTGCTTTCTAACAGTACGTGTAAAATGCGACGGTACCCTATCTTGTATAAACCAAACATCCTATCTCTGATTTAGAAGGACATCTTCCAAAGTGCAGAGTGTTTACCAGAAAGTTAAGTTATGGAGGACCTGTTAAACGTTGTGGCAAAACAACCGGTTCTACTAACTGACCGACTAAAATGCCTAGCCAGATATTCAGACTGAAACGCTGTTGATGTCTGGATTCAAGAACAGCATGTGGATTTTTGTCCGACCAAATGTGATTACTGTGGTAATTGAAAATTTCATCCATAGTAAAACCGGCTTCATCAGTAAAAAGGATGTTAAAAAAAATCCGGTGTTCTCCAAACACGAGTACTACTTACGCCTACTTCAGCCGAAATTCTTCTCACACTCTTTTCGGGGTTTTCATCTACTATTGCCAAAATTTGTTCTTCAACCTCAGGCGTACACACTGACCATAGACATCCGCTATCGTAAGCACATTTTGCAAAAAAACCACTGTCCTTCAACCGTTGGTAAATGTTTTCAAAAACCACATGAGAAGGCAGTTGATGATTGGGAAAAGCCTCGCTATAAAAACGATTTGCTTCCAAAGCATTTCTGTTGGCACCACTATACATGAAAACCACATCGGCCATTTCAGCATTTGAATAAGATATTGCAAATCGGAAACTGATTCTCCTTGACGTCAAAAAATAAATCCACTACCAGAAAACAGCTTATGAATCGACTGCAAACTGATTAATAAAATAAATGTCGTGTGAAAACAAAATGGTTTACTTAAAGTTGTGGTTTCTTGATTAAATCGCAGTTATCTGAAAAACAGCATATGCATAGTACTGCAAACTGATAATAATAAAATTTATGAAAACATTTGTTTTACTTTAGAGAAAGTCCTGGTTTCTTTGATTAAAGCAACCAAAGAAAAAACGCTTTCATCTCGAAAACAGTGTATGCATAGCACTAAACTGATAATGAAAGTTGTGGCTGCCTTTCATTTTCAAAAACGAAACTCGGTCTTATCTCGAAAATGGTTGATTTGCGGACGTATGTTCATTAAGACTTTTTTGCTTGTTTTTGGTCGTACTAAATCAAATAAAGTAGAAATAAGTCTGTTAAAGAAGGATATAAATACGCAGACAGCGTTGATCATGTGGCTTTACTAACATTTTGGTCTAATTCTGCGTAACAGGTTTGATATTGATATTACCGAGAAAAAGACCATGGTCTCCTACCAGTCATTCTAAAAAACTTAATGCATTTACAATGCTAGAAGTTTAGAATAACTCTCAATTTGACATTTTAGTCATTGGGTATCAGTGGCGTACCTTCACAAAATGAGGCCCGGGCCTTCTTAATCTCTTTATTTTGAGCAGGGTCTCTTCTTTTTCGAAGTCGTCGTACATATTGCTAAAGTTTGAAATAAGGCTAGGAAGTTGTAAGTCACTAGCACCTATTAAGTTTTCAAAAATGCTCTCCATTGATTCCATTCTTGTAGTCAGCTCCTGATATAATTTGTCTACATTCATTTATGCATCTTTTTATTCTTGTTCTAAAGTTAATCCTTCATCTCTTGCCTTTTCTCCAGGCATAACGTTCTTGAACCTTCTTCGCCCCTTTCTTTCAACAGATATTCCTATTTCTTCACATGTTTTGTTTGCAAACTTCAATGCGTTATCTACCAATTCATCACGGTTTTCTTCTAAAAAAAAGGTTAAAGCTTCTTAGTTTCTGTACAATCTTCTCTAAACTTATATCTTCTGTTTGTATATATTTTTGAGTATAATTTACTTCTTCTAAAATGTTCGACCACAAGTGAAAGAACCCGAGAAATTTATAATCACATATGTTTCTCATCAAAATTTTAGCTGATCCTCTTGTATTAACATATTCTGTTTGATCACTTAACCTCTCAACAGCTTGCACCACTTTGTCAAAATGTTTCATTATTGGTTTCACGGCATCATGCTGAGCACTCCATCTAGTTTCAGACAATTTTTTATTGACACTCCAACAACTTGCTTAAGAATATCCCATCTATGAGCTGATGATGAAAAGAAATTGTAAACACTTTCCAATGTTCCAAAGAACGTCACAGAATTGGGATTTATTACAAAAGCATGAACACCACATAAATTTAGAGAATGATTTGCGCAAGGTACAAACAAAATCTTACTGTTTAATTTATGAATCCTTGCCCGTACACCTGAATGGAAACCTGCCATTGTGGATTCATTGCCATAACCTTGACTTCGACAAAATTGTATGTCTAATCTATCAGTGTCAAGAACTTTTAAAATATCTTTAGTTATGTCATGTTAATTATGTCACCAAAAAGCAATTTATATTTTAAGGGTGGAACTAGAAAGAAAGTAAAAGTTGGACATCAGATATGGAACAGATATTATTGCTCTTTTACAAGAATGAGGGTTTCTTCTAGTAAGACACAGACAATGTGCAATAAATACCGGCGAACTTTACAACAGAGGTATACTTACTTCCTACAAATTGCAATAAACCGACTACGTGACTACATAATAGAGATTTTAGTTGAAAGTGAAAAGTAAAATTACTGGGCAGTAAAAATTTCGCTTACTCGGACTTTTCTAATTATATGGCTATTTTTATTTCATATCTGTAAACGACTGTGGGGCCCCCAAATTCTTGTGGTCCGCCTGCACTGCGGGCTTTTGCGTCCACTATTTAAGCCACCGGTTGTCCGCAAGTAATTAAAAAACGCAAAAATGAAAATGTTTTTTCTAATATTAATAATGTCGCACAAATTGTTAAACGATGAAAAAGATTTATGGACAATAAATATATATAATGTTAAAAAACTAGGAATCCTATTGTCAGGAATGCAGTTAGTTCAATAGACAAAAATTAAAAATCGAAAAACTTCGTTTTGAAGCCTAGGCCCAAGCATAGGAGGTCAAACTATTGTAACTTGAGTTTTATTAAATGATAAGCTTAGCTATTTTTTACATCACTGTTATACATACTTTCTACAGTAAATTTAACTTTAGATTTACGGATTTGTATAATTATTGATGGCCCATTTGGGGGCCCTCTACAAGATGAGGCTCGGAGCGGACCGCCTCCCCCGCCCCCCCCTTAGGTACGCTACTGTTGTGTATGAATCTTCTTGAAGATAATTTGCTCCAGATAATGCAATTATAATTTATAGTTTTCGTGCAAGTAATGATTCTTCTAATAACTAAAGTGAACAGCTGACATCGAGAGCGATCAAGACTGTTGCGATATTAATTCCTAGTCTGCTTGAATGTGTGGTAGGCATATGTCGAAACTGACCTTATGCACGACTTTTTCAAATACTGGTGTCGTCAACTACTCTGTTGATACCGTTGGCACGCGTGCCGTATCTACAACATGAAAGCAGCTTTTACAAAGAGAGGACAATTCCTGAAGTTGTCTGAACTCACAATAACACTCGAAAATCCCGACATCAAATTAGACCTTGGTTGTAGGCAACGCTGGCTAGCAGTGTCTTTCTAAACGAACAGATTAATAAATTAGGTTTGTTTCTGATAACAAGAGAAACTGATACGATTAGCTTGTAGTATTTACCAGGAATGGTTTTTAACTGTAGTTTTCTCTTATTCGTATTTAATATATTTGCTCTACTTTCTCAGCGGAATCAGAGATATCTGATTAGTTTCGTTGCACAAGCCGTTTGCACGATTAGGTAGCTTTTACCTCTTTTAGACATATCCTCTTGAAATATTACGTTTAGTTGACTGGGGTTTTCTTTATGCACGATTTTGTTTTGTAAATTCCCGATGTTCAATAGTAAGTACACAATTCGAATAGATTCTCATAAAACTACTAGTTCTTGGCAAAAATAAAAATTCATTATCCTTTTATTGATTGGTAGATGGTGAGAAATTAAGTACATAACTCACATTCGTTTTGTGAAAGATGCTGATGCATGGTCATCTCGTAACTACATTTGTAAGTCTTGAGGAAATGCTCGCTTACAATGTTAAGACTTCTTCACTGTGTAATATTCTTTTAATTTAATTACACAAATAAAATTTCATGTTTTTAGTGCTATTAAATTAAGATGTAAATGAACACAAATGGAACTACATATTATAAACAAAACATTTTCTATTATTAGTATTAATACAACAATGCGAGGTATTAATGTTTTCTACTACTTTTTAATTTTCTGCTCGTTACCGGTAAGTTTTGACGTAAAACAGTTCTATATTGTATTAATTATTAATTAATAAATACGCCCAAATAACAAAGATAATTGTATTGTAATCTAACTCCATCTTTAGTCAATTAAGAAGCAGTAATTTAAATTTACCGTTTAGGAATTATTGGTAATTTTTCATATTTAACCACATTTGTATTTGACTAGAAATTTTTTATCTTATACTTTATCTATTTAGATTTTATTTTTAGAATCTATCTTATTCTGTCGAATAGCAATAATAGGTATCTTAGAGTATTCAATCCGACAGAAATATGTAATTTGTCCTTTCCTTTAATTACATTAGTAGAAAGTCTTAGAATGAATTCAGATGAGTTAATACTAAAATATAAAAAATTTATATAATTGGAGAATTTTTTAATATACAGGGTGTTACAAGTGAATTAGGTACAATAACAACAAACTTCGAGCAGTTAAATGGTAATGATAATTAATTTTAATAAAAAATTAATTTTTTGCAGACTAAACTGTACTGTATTGTAAATCCCCAAGAACTATCGCTAAAGTTTCTGCTGTGTAATGGTGATATTGAAAAAATTATGCAAACTGAAACAATAGTTTGTGTATTTAGAAGAATGGGATTTTTAGACTCCGATGGAACAATAAATATAGAAAAATATAAGATTCTCGTTAGAGATGTATTTGGCATGTGCAAAATTCCCGTACCAAATAAGAAAATTGTTGACGAATGGTTTGATAAAAAATGTAAAGGATCTAAGCAATCAAGATTTAGCGTTCAGGTTAAAAATGAATATATTTTAAAGTGTGCCGAGAAGGATATATTGCAATGGAGAAAAACTGTTTTATCTAGAAATACAAAAGATGATTCAGACATAAATAAGGTTTTATACCACTGCGTTCGCTTTACTTCAGCTTCAGTTTTTACGTGACAGTAAGGAACTATTTGTTGGGAAATTTAATATTTTAAATAATTTGTTTTGTCTGTTTATGGTCTGCATTTAGATGTTTAAGAAACCAGAAGTCAATTCAACCTTGCTGCTTTTATTGTTCTTGATTTATCTGCACTTGTCAAGGTTCTACGTGTTATTAATATTACTAATATAGTGAAATATTTGCAATATTGTTTGATTTTGTTGAAACTAACAAATTTCAAATGTAGATAGGGTAATCTCATCAGTAATGGTCAATATAAGAATTATCTCTAACGTTTACGTGTTTATAATTACATGCATACCGTAGATAATTAACAACATTAGAAAGCAGCATGATATTATGCCTTTATAAAATATCAATGCATAAAGTTCTACTTTAGTAAATTATTTGTGTAGAAAATCAATTGTTTAAACAAAAAGTTTCTCAACCTTCAGTAATTGCCATAGGCAAGTAACCTCTATAGAAAATTTTTAGTTTTGATGGAGGCCAGCTGGTACCAATGCAGTCATACCTTAACTTTACAGTCTATTTTTAAATTGGAGGCAATTAGGGTGCACTTAGCCTACATTAAATTACGATTTATGTGATCAAAATATATTTATATTAATCTCGATGCCATAACATTGTAATTCATTAATAGAAAAAGTTTAAAAACACCGAAAAATATAGATATTATAATACTTAAGTAATTTTGCACTTTCAGTTCTCGAAAGTGTGATTAATGTTAATTAAAAATCCTTTCTTTGCATACGGGACGACTATATGGGTCTAATAACTCTTTTATTACGTGAAATAAAGTTCTCATTAGCATTATTTGCTTATAAAACACATTTTGAGATTTAATTGCATCATTAAATTAGAGTGAATGAAAATAATTATGCTTTTATTATCAGCACTAACTAGGCAATAATTGCTTTTAAAGACATTCTAATAATTAGACAATACATAAAATTCTCTTGGTTGTTTTTGTAGTATAACTATCAATAAAACGGAAACAAAACAAATAGAAGAAAGATCTATTTAACATAGAATACTATAATGTGCAATTTAAAATATTTCTACTTCCTATTTAATTGGTGATTCTGATTTAATGTAATAACGGAACGAAAAATGTTAAATGTCAAAATACCAAAAAGATTTCTTTAATGAATATGTATTAATAAAAGTAGTATTTATCTTTACGTAATTATTTTGTCAGTAAGAAAACTAATTGGTAGTAAATGTAAAAAGAAGATTAATAAAGTAGCACCGTAACTTCTATTTAGCTAAAAATTAAAACACAAAAGTTTTTATATTTTTCATAAAATTCCTTTACGGGTATTTATTATTTGAACAAGTTTCACAAAGACGCAATTTGGCCTTTGGTTACGATTTTGTTGCACGTAATATTTCATTAATTCTGAATATCTCAGTCATTAAAAGTTTAAAAATTTTAGTAATGATTTAAAATAATCGGATATCGGTATCTATTCTTTGTTAAACATTACAGTCGTTGGATAACTGACACTGTATCTATTTTGTACCGGTTTTAATATTGCATACTTTGGCAAATTATTTTTGATTTATTAAGATGGATTGTGTTAATAAAAACAGAAATAAGAATAATTATTTGCTAATGCTACGTCGAGGATGCAGATGAGTCAAATTGAATGTAGCTCTAGTGTCTAAACAAAGCCCTGGTCACAACTTAAACCTCATAGAACGCCCAATCCCAATGAATTAAATTAGTTTCAACTACTGAATAGAATGAGATTTAAGTAATTCTCGTAAAAGGTAAAAACCCTAATAATCTGTAGTTCAAACAACCAAAAATAACAAAAGATACATAAAGAAAGAAACAATGAATAAAAATATTTAAAACATTTACTAAATCTAATTTTTGGACAAAAGAAATTATTGGTTGTACAATTCAATGCAGTTTCGTGCTATTACTTTAATGTTACTGACACATTTTACCAATAATTGTATTCTAATGCACTAGTCGTCTCAGCAACAGGATCTCAAACTCGGTTGGCTAAGGTGGTTGAACATCAGATCTTGAAACTACCACGTCTTTCGATACTAAATTTGAAGACGCTATTGAAGTTGGATGGCTACATACTTAAACTTTATACCTTTCAATGGAAGGGTAATTGGGATTTGAGTTGGTGGTTTTCTTCATATTTTCTTCCATGTCTTTCTAACATACTTATCTTTTCAGTCGACTTCTCTTAATACTGCCACTGCTCTTATTTCTTCATTCAACGATCTTCTATAGGTCTTTCTTTTCATCTTTTTCCTGTCCTTCTCGCTTGGTGTGTCAGCACCATCTTAGCTGAACTTTTTGTATTGCTATCTCTATAGTTGGTATATTTAGTTGTTCTGCGTATAAGTCATTTTTTGGTTTTACTTTTTTTTTTTCTGCAAATCTTCAAGGGAACATCATTTCTACTTTATTGAGTCTGTTCTTTTGTCCTTGTATTGGTGTTCATGACGTGTACATTAGTCTAGCGTTGGGATCTTTGATTTGTTTTTATTGCTTCTTTATGCAGTTTACCTCTTTTCATCATTAAAGTTTATATCTGTGTTTTATACTCCACCTAAATATTTTTAATTTCTAACTTGGTGTATCTTTTCTCCGTTAGACTTAATGTTATGTTTTGCATCTGATCCAACTATCAGTCCTTCTACATTTATTTTCATATTATGTTCAAGTACTCAGTATCGAACTGGACGAAAAAGGCCCACCAAAAATCTATAAAACACAAGGGCACTAATACTTATTAAATGTGCAAACAATAAGATTTTGTTTTCTTTGATCGGTTCATTTCATCAAATTCAATACATCTAATCTACCCTAAGCAAAAGTGGCACCAATAGAAGTATAAAAAGTTTTTGCAACATGCCTTTAACAAAACTTAGTCAGGTTTCAGATGTAACAATCAGATAAGGACAATACTTGTGAAAGTGATAGACTTCAATTTAAAGGTCCAATCTTTGAAATTCGGACATGACTAGAAGAAAGACCTGTCATCTTCGATATAAATACCAGAGGTGGGTAAAAAATAGTTTCGATACAAGTACGTTGCCATATTTCAGGCGTGGGGGCAACATTTGAAACCCGAGGCGTAAACCAAGCGCTGCCAAAAAGGCTGAGCTCCTGAAAAGTGACCGAACACGTGTGTTGGACAAATTGTTTTGTAATTGTTTACACAAAATGATGAAAAACATTAGTTTACTGTGAAATCTGTGATTAACTTTGATAAATGCCAAATTAGGTACATAAACAAAAAAAACATATTTATTTATAAAAGATATATTTGAATAATGCACATCTTTTCAAGGCATAAAACTTCTAATACCGTTGAAACAAAAAGTCCAAAAAAAAGTAGGGCGGTTTAAATTTTTTTAAATATTTATAAAAAAAATCCATAAAATTGGCCCTTAATGGTTGCCTAATCTTGTACGTAGTACGCCAACGTCTTTAAAATTAAAAAATGCAGACAATGAAATCTGATATTTGCTTTTTTATGGTTTTGACCTTAACCCTTTCTGATACATGAACCCAACTTAAACAAGTAAAATTATTTATTAAGGCGGTTGCTGATTAATAAAGTAAATAGTAAAAGAAGCCCTTTAAAGCATTGGAATACCGTTTATTGTTTTAAATGTAGGCAGCCACTCCCTTATAAAAGCCGTTTAGATGAATAATTCATCTTTTTTAAGCACTTCTACTAGAGATAAGTAAAGTTAATTAGTAAAACCTATACGGGGTAAATTACACGTGATGTATTAATTTTAAAAATAAAACAAGAGTGAAACTGCCAAACATTAACATTAGGTTGCTTAAGGAAACAGTACAAAAATATTAAAACTAAAATTTAGTTAATTCTAACATAAAATTAATTATGTTAATACAATTAATGTTAATTAATTGTTAAATAGCGTTTTTGTCTAGTTTATTGTTTTATTAATATGTTGAAATGTAACTAATTGTAGATATGATTTATAAACTGGGAAAATTATATAAACAATAACACGTTATTAAGATGTAAGAACTTCCTAGTATCTTTTTTCTTCTTTTCAATGAGATTGATTATGGAATCCAATTTTACAAATGCAAATGACTCAGAAACTATAACACTTTGGGAAAAAGTTAAGAAAAATTTAATTATTCTTTATTATCTGTCTCCCTTTCCATTGATGCTAATTATTCTGAATACACCCTGTATATTACTTTTTTTTGTTTATGTACCTCACAAAACGATTATAAAATCAAATTTAATTTAATTAGTTTTAATGAAATTAGTAAGCCTATTAAGTCGCGACCGTAATTAAATGTTGTCCGCCATCGAACACCCGATTAATTTATAAAAAAAAAGTAGAAATTGTAAGGAGAAGAAACGGCTTGTCTGCCTAAGCAAGTCCTGGCACGATTGTAAGTAATGAGGCGGTTATAAGTCTATTATTCATTCGGTACGTGACCGGCGCGCTGTTGGTCGAATTGCATGCTTGATGTCTAGTACGATTTAATTTTTAATTGCTTAAGGTTAGGATTCCAAAGTGTCTTTATCTCTTATTTTGTATTAAACATCTGAAAACTAACGTCATTGCCATATTACAAGCATGCTATTCGACCAATCAGCGCGTCGGTCACGTATGGATAGAATAATGGACTTAATTACAATCGTGCCACGTACATTGTTTAGATAGACAAGCCGTTTCTTTCCTTACATATCCTAAATATTTTAATTTCTTTGTAAATTAATCGGGTGTTCGATGACAGACAATATCTTACGGTCGCCTATTGGTCAAATATACACTTGAAGTACAGTTATCAGTTTTGCTGATATTTGGCTTTAGTTGATAATTAGCCAGGATAGAAAAATGATCACTGTACTTCGAGCCCGTGCGCAATGAATCTTCACTGTTTTCTGGAACACTCTTCATATTTTTCATTTCTATTTCATTTTAATTCTTTAGAAAAGTTAAATTTTGTTTATTTTGAACACCAACCACTTATTTCGAATACATTCATAACTCAAAATACAAATCATGCAGATGATTGAATAATATTGACACGTTTATTATTCTGATCAGTGATCTTATGATTAATGTTCAACCCATGCGCACCTAAAAGATCAAAAGTACCAATTGAAGCAACGCGACCTAACCCTCCCTAATATTTGCCTTAAACGAGCACTTTAAACACCAAACAATAAACAGTCAAACAGATTAGCAAGATACCTACCTTTAAATTAAAATAAAACTTTAAAAGTGCAAAAATGTTTTAAAGGTTATGCCCAAAACTAACAGCCATTACTATTATTATTATTGTTATTTTTATAATGCGGCTGAGGCTTCAAGTCGCGGTTCCCTTGCATCTTGTGACTTCAACTACTATGGTCATTTCGCCGTCAACTAGAATTTAGCTGAATCTGAGGTTTTCCAACCCCGGTAGGTGCAACTCATCGTAGTCACACGGAATCCACTGTTTTACATCCTTCCCAGAGGATGGCATTCTTTTTCAGATTTTTTCTGCGTGAAAAATTTCAGGACCTCGGCCAGGAATCGAACCCATAACCATTGAGTCGATAGTCAGATGCGTAATCTATTATTATTATTAAATATTGACAATGGAAGAAGCGAAAGTTTCTCCAACGAACAATAATAACATTTGCGACAATTTGTTAAGTTTCTACATATTAAACTGGGAACTGTGGCTACCTTCGTCAGGTTATAACACAATCGAAAAGTGAATGTGCACCGATATGCAAAGGCTGAAATGAATGATTCTTTTGTTTTGTCTACGCGATCTCTTACACATTCACTCTGAAAATAGGCTACATCCATTTTATAAACGTGTAATGCTCGTTTTATACAGAGCAAGATTTGAAAAATTTGGTTGACTAATATGACTCTGACACTATCTGCTCTACCGTTTTCCCGGTTTATTGAGTTTCTAGTTATACATCATTCATCATGGTTTGTCAGGCTTGCTAGAAATAACCTGTGGTTTCTGGTTTTCATTTGAGAATTGATAGTCATTTTTTCCAATTGTCTGAATAACACTGGACAAGAAGTTTGTTGAAGCTGTGACTGAACTAAACTGAACTGACTATCATTTTCTGACTTATGCTATTTTGTTCTTTGTCTGATGGAGGGAGGGGAGGTAAAAATCGAAAGTAAACATAAGATTATAGCTAAACTAAAATTCTATGTTGTTGGGCGTCCTGTAAATACAAGTATGCAAAATTCTCTAATGTAGGTCTACCCTTCCATGTCAGATTATGCTTTGTAGACAATTCTTGGTGTCATAAGACTTTAATTGCATTGAGTTTACCTTATATTTAATATTTGCTAAAATGTGTCTAGAATCTCTTTGTTATTAGTTTTCAGTGTATACCATGATTTAAGAAAATTTAAACAAATTTAAAACAGAGAATTTGCTGCCTTTAAGTAAATAATTCTGTTTTAGAAAATAACTATTTGAACAAAATAAGGGAAAAATTTTGCAAGTGGAATAATATATAAAACAAACGTTTTAAAATATAAAAAATCCAAACAGGATATTTAATTTTAGAACCCTTACGTTTATTAAAAACCCCAGAAATATTAAAATAATCAGGGGCGGAATTTAGTTGTATCTTAATTATCAACGTCGTTTGCTTCTTAATAAAAAGCAAATATTAGCCAATGTAATTACAAAAGTTAATGTTCTTTGTAGAATAAAATTGTAATAGGTAGTACTACTATATAAACGAGGTTTGAACTTTTAATATAACAGAGACCACCTCGTCTCTTAAATGTTATCTAGGTCGCTTAATTTTGTGGTTACCTTGTGCTTTAATTACGTTCTGCTTTGGTCGTAGTTTAATATCGTGTGTGCGTCTGTGTAAATAATGCCAGTTGACGCTAGTAATTTGTCCAAGAGGCCTTAAGAAGTTTTCCATCGTAGTTATACTTATTTTTATTTAAAAACTTTTGTTTTGACCGAAGAAGAGTTTCTTCTTATGGAAGTTTAAGTGAGGCTTATGAAAAGTCTTTTAATATCTAGAATTAATATTTGTTTCGTTGATTCCGTTGCTCTTGAGGAGTGAAAAAAGTTCCAATGTGTTTTTTTTTCTGTTTTATATCGAAATTGTTCGAGATTTTGTTGTAGCAACGTGTGGGCGTGTAATATTTTTGATAAATATGTAAAGTAAGAGATGAACCCATAGGTAAACAAAGAGACGGCCGTCATAATGGAAACGAAATTTAATAAAGAAAACATACCCATGAATATATTTAATCAAAATTCAAGGCTGTTTACTTTTGGCAAAACAAGAGCTGCCTATGAGAAACAAGGTTTGATTATGTATGGAGATATGAAGAATGAATTAGGCCCTATTTTATTTTAAAAGCAAACTAGTACGCTTGACGACCCCTCTAAAAAAGGGACTAAAATTATTCTCTAAAACCGTTTTTGAATAATAAGAGCTTAGGTAGTATTAACAGGGTATATTGTAGGTAGTAGGGTTTGACGGAAAAATGCTGGTTAATAAATTAGAATATGCATGATAAATTTTCAGCGCATGAAGTACAGTTAATACAGATATTCATCTAAAATCTAAAATATTGTATTCGTTATATTTGCATTTTGCTGGTTGCCTGAAATCCAGTGTAATTGGTCTTTCTTTAACGGCTGCAAATATTATTAGAAAAATCTTTTCAAAGCAAGACAACTGTTACATCTTTAATAAGACACACAGTGTAACAGCAACAACAATTTTAAGGCAGGATTCTTATAGACCCTAGATCGCCTTCAATAGATAACTATTAATTGTTGACCAGAATCGAATGATTATAACTTATTGATGGGGTTCTATCTTTCTCATCAGATGCACTCTAGAGTAGCGGCATTCAATTTTGTCGCTATTCTACTTTGATTAAATTTAGCCTTACAAAATGTTCACTCATAATGCGTGTAATATAGAATAGCAAGTAATTTGTTAATGGTTTTCCGATTATATTTTATAATTTTATTGTAAGTAGGTAGTGACGATGATGACAATTCTAACCTTTTTGGTAACAAATGTTTATTCGGGACTTGCGCAGTAGCAATCATTCTTCGACATTCTTAAATCAAGATGAGTCAAATTTCAAATATGTTTAAAATTATGTACTGGCGTAAATCGACCTAAGGCAACCATTACGACCAATCGGTGTTCAAGATTGTTTGAAATCTTGGCCTATCGTGATCTATCATAGATAACCCAAGAAAGAATTCTGTAAGAATTCTGCGTAAGAGTTACAACTTGCCAAATCAAGTTTCTTCATTCTTGCCTATTTGCTGCTTTGTTCCACGTTTGAAACCTTCTATTCGTTTAAATCCACCTTAGACTATCTTTACAACTAATCATGAACTAAGACTCAGATAAATAATATGCCAAAAATGCTTTTTAAATACCTAATCCTAAAAGGAATAACAATACAATCTCATGGTTGCAACAACCTAACAGGTCTTGAAATTTGAGAAATGCACATAAAAAATATGTTACTAATCAGTAATACTACTACTAAGTTATTGAGGTATCTAAAACAGCTTCTCTAACAGCAAAACTGCATAAAGTTCTTTTTCTACATTATAATTATGTAGGGTTATAAGACCTACAAAATTCCCAAATGTTACCTCTATATCTTCAGAAAGTCCTCATTTTAAACAGCACTCTTGCTGGCGAACCCAGAATCTTCTACGTTTCGAAACATTATCAAAATCGACTTACGTGTTCTTGAGATAAAACAATTCCAAGATTACAAACGTTAGAGATTTTTTGCCTTATTAGCTTGTTCTAATTTTCTATCTCAACTTTGACGGGACTCGCCACCCTCCCAAAGTTTTGTTTGATGGACTTAAAGTTTACAAAAGAATCACACGTTACTGGTGTAAGAGTTTGCCAAAAACAGATTAGAACAGACAGTAAATTAAAATTTCTTGAGTTTAATCATCATGATTATACTTTCTAAAAAGTATTTAAATACAATATCCAAATACTTTGAAATTTTCCTAATTCAAATACAAAATACAAAATACGTATTTTTAAAATACTTTTCTTAAAATATTTTTAGTAAAATACAATGGCGCAGAAGGAAAACTTTAATTAAATTAAGTATAACTATAATAACTACTAATCAGTTATTATATTTAATAACATTAACTAATAAAGTTACTTGTAGAGCAAAGTAACAGTGCGACAATGTTAAGGTGATGGATTTCAAACCTTGCAATAAATTATGATATGGTTGCAGCAGCATTGCTAAAATGCTGCGATGTCGTGCTTGCTACATAGTTAGTTTTCCAACATTTATTTCATAATGTTATTGCAGCAGTGTTGAGAATACAATTTCTTTAGAGACGGTCCCGTAGCCATAAGAATTGAATCAAATAAGGAAAGGCAATAAAATTCGGTCTTTTAACAAAATTAAATTTTATCTTTTTAAATTTAGGCCAGTAAAGTAGAGGGGTTGAGGTGGAAAGCGTTTTATTGTTTTAATCGGTTTATTGAATGTATAATAGAAGTATCTTGGTTTTTCACGGTCCCTTGTAGTGAGCTAACGTGAGGGCATCAAGAAAATCAAGAAATTTTCGAGCTTTTTTAGTTTTTCGCTTAGAAGTCCTAAATGGTGCTTCCTAGCGAAAACTTTACTGTACAAGAATTGAAGGCCATTAAATTCTGCGTCAAATGAGTACCACAACTTTATAATTCGGTCAAGTGGTATAGTCGAAATCGGCGATCGAAAACGACGATTTTTAGTAATTTTGTCAAAAACTGAGGTGATTTTCAAACGTCTGCAACTGGGAAACGCCTGCACCAATTGGAGTAAGCTAAAAATCGTCGTTTTTCGATAGCCGATTTCGACCATACCACTTGGCCGAATTATAAAGCTGTGGTACTCATTCGGTGCAGAGTTTAATGGCCTTCAATTTTTATACAGTGAAGTTTTCGTCACGAAGCACCATTTAGGAGTTATAAGCGAACAACTAAAAAAAGTCCGAAAACTTCGTGGGTTTTTTGATACCCTCACGTTAGCTCACCACAGTGGACTGTGAAAAACTAGGATACTTCTACTAGACATCTAATGAACCGATTAAAACCATAAAACGTTTGCCGACATTTATTTTCACCTCGACCCCCTTTTGGGATCTAATTTTACTGGACTAATTTACCAATGCCAATTTAAATTCTTACTGTCAATTAAATAGTTATTGTAGTACGAGTTCTTTAAAATCCTAAAAAATTGTATAAGCATAATATGTTTACTGACCAAATAGTGTTCTACATTACAAATACAAAGTTCAAAATTTTGATTTCAAGATCACTAATTTTTCAAATAATGTATCATTTAGTTTCTTCCTATGTGGCCGAATGATTATCCCGCCGAATAAAAAAAGGCGTTCTATGGAAAAATATAAGAAAAAAGTATTTCGTATTTTCAAAATAAGACATACATTACTAAAAGTATTTCAAATAAAATACAAAATACTTTTGGTGATGAGATATTTTAAATACAAAATATTAATACGTATTTTGTATTTTGTATTCGTATTTCAAATACTTTTATTTGAAATATGTCACATCACTGATTAACAAAGTTCAAATTGGGAGCAGTTCGAGAGCAGCATTTTAATTGTAGTGCAGACAGTAATCATTAGTTTTATATTAGTGTTTAACATTGTGGTTTTCACATCTTTAAAGAATCTACACAAACCGTTGGTCGCCTTAGTTTAGAATGAACGATTTAGGAGCTTATCGAGAAGTCAGTCTTCTAATGTATTATTATCCCGCGACCGTGGCTGCTTCCGATTGACTGTCCAACACAAAAGGATTTCTGGATCTTGAAATCGTAAGTTAGAAACAAACTTAAATTAAAGCCGATATCTGTCTACATTTCTTTCACTTTCACCAATTTGAAGTCACCTGAAGACACCTATTAAATTCAAATCACCAACACAGTTAACATAGACAAATTTTCAAGAAACTTGTCCACAATTACGAGAACCGACAATTTTGTCAGTGAAAATCAATTTTGTTAACGTACAAGTTTTTATATTAATCTATTGATATACTTAAAGTAAATACCCTGTATAGGGAACAATGGGCTTAACAAGCATTTAACCAATTTTTTCATAAAAATAAAATAAAAAAAAATTTTCTGAATAACTTGATATCTTGCATGACTTACAGGTTAGGTAACGCAAATATCTTGTTACATTGTTATTCTAAGATATAAAAAGAACTGGTTTATCTCATGAGAAATATGTTAATTAAATTTTAACCACTGTTGAGAAAACAATATTATTGTTCACAGAAAAGAAAATAGATCAATTCAATTTATCTGTTGTAAGTATCATATTTAGGCCCGGTTTTTTCACCTCTCATAAAATTAATTTGCTGGAGAAATACCATGGTAATTATTGTTAGTACAATTGTATTCGTAACTACTGTGTTCCAGATAAAATTATTAGGAGATGAAAAGACCGGTCCTTAGTATAATTATTTTCACTCTTGATTTCTTGCAGAGAGAAAACAAAATCTAACTGTCATATTATAATTTAAATTAATTTAATTAATTAAAAATTCATTATCCAACTAGAATACTTACATCGGTAGCAGAGTTGGTTAGTGCACCTTACTGAGATAAGGGTACGTAGGTTCGAATCCTACCTGCGGTAAAGATTTTTAAATTAATTTAAATTGTAATATGACCTATTGTAAAGACGTCATTAACAGTTTAATGTCTGTCATGAGTGAGTAACTCAAGAAAATTACTAATTAAAATCTAACTGTTTTTCTAATATTTAGATCTTTTTGAATTCTTCGTTACTAAACTGCTTGTAGGAGTACAAACAATGTTGTTGAGGAGTTTTTAGAAAAAAAAAACATTATTTCATTTAAACTCCCATAACAAGGAAAACAATAAAACCAATTAATGTTTCAACGGCAGATCTTGATTCTCGCAAATTAAAATGGAAATCGAGCCGTATTTGTTTCGTTTACTAACTCGCCTTTTAAAATTCTTATTGTAACCGTGAAGGTGTCTCAATAATGAATTTAAACTAAAACAGATGGCTATCTTTAAAGATATTATTTTCTACTTTAAGTAGGGAAACGTGAGTAAAATACATAAGTGTCATATAATAGGTACTAGCTTCTTTGCGATCTACATTTACCCTTGTGAAATTTATCCTCTTCGGTGTTGATTTAAGATCGAGGCTACGGAAAATTAGATTGATAATATTTATTTGATTAGGCTAATTGAGTAAAGTTTCTAATTTCCAATTTATTTGGTTAGGTTAGTTTGCATTGTATAGGACTGCCTAGAATTGTTTGGTTTTGAACTGCTTGCACACTTCAATTTTGTAGAGAAAATTAAGCAAATTACAAAAAAATCTGTTCTATTAGATCATCTTTAAGATATCAAATAAAAAGTACTGTATTCGAAAAATGATATAACATCAAAATAGTGTCATAAACTTACGTATACTACATACGATATCCTAAAACGCTTAATTCTCAAGGTACAGGAGGTTAACCTTTTGATAGAAATCTTCTTGCTATTTAATGTCTAAAAACCAGGGCAGCAATGTGGAAAGATGCAAGCAATAATTGATTCTGGATATCAAGCATCGTTCACTACGCTACAAGAATTGGGGTCCGCGTAAGAATATTAAGAAATTGTTGAACTGGGAATTGAAGTTGTTGTTAATACAAAGAAGAGTAAGAAAAATGATCTAGATGAAAAAACTTGAAAATCATGTATTCTGGCTGACCTCATTTAATCCATTCAAAAATCAATAGACCTATTTACGTGTACAGATATTTAAGAAAAGGCGTACAGAAGACGAAAACAAAATCGAGATCAAGATAGATTCTTTCGAGTGACGACATATTAGCAAATTAAGCCAAGTTCACGCTGATAGCCGGAACACATGCCATGAAGAGTTTTGCAAAATTGAAAAACTTTTATATAGGTACGAAACGACATCAAAACAGAATTAGTAGCCTAGGACTTATGTTCCCAAAATGCTTTTGCCTGTAGTAACATAAGGATGTGAGAATAAATTTGCACAAAATTTCTAATTAAATAACTTTGTTCTCTATCAGATAAGATGAGCTGCAATCCATTGGCATTGGTAAACAATAAACCTTTATGTTAAAGAATCACAATTGGCTTAATAAATTCTTTTCTTTGATAAAAGACGGTTTTGGGGGGCTTGCTGAGATTTTTGACGACTTTCTGCTTTTTACTTACGTTTCGATTTGCTATGGTAAACCAATTTGTTTAAGGTTTATTTAGAAGTTCCAAATAGTATATCTTGGTATAAGTAGTATATACAGTGTGTCCACATTTCGATGCTCACTATTGGGATCTCGGAAACTGTAAAAGGTACGAAGTCGATTAAATTAGAAGAAATTTAGCTATTTTGGAGATCAATTTACTTATGCTTTTGTTTTTTTAAAAAAGTTCACGGCTTGCTAGACATTTGCTAAAAACGAAATTATTTTTTTTTTAAAGTGAAATATCTTAGGAACAAGCAAAGATAGAAAAAACAGCAAAGAGTGTATTTTAGAGAATTTACTCCGAAAGACAAAAAAATAATTTTCGCAATTGTCTCTTGTTTACTTCGGTGGTGGTACGTAAATTCAAATTTTTTTCTAATGGAACGCCTACTTGATTTCCATATTATTGATAATAATATCTTTTCAGTGTTACATGGTTTGACATAAGTATTCTTTTGATTTATCGAGTTATGAAGTGAAAAGCATTTCCCACATGGTGTGCCATGGCTTTAAACATATGAAAATAATTGATTTTTGTCTGATAAATTACATTTGTTGTGAAACAATTGCTAAAACAAAAAAAGACGCTTTTAAGATACTTTACTGTGCATTAACAAATAGCGTCAAATAAGCAGCTAATGCCCCGTAAAACACCTTAAAAGCGTACTTAATTTTGCTTTAGCAATTTTTGCATAAAAATGAATTTAGTTGATAAAAATCCACGACTTTGTGTGTTATGAAAAGTGATAGTAGATATTTCCTGCATAACTTTATTCTGAGATTTGATAACCATTTACAACAAAATTCCGTACTTCTTTCCTTTAATTGATCAGGTAAGATTGTGCTGTAGATTCACAAATAGCTATTCTGGAACAACGTCTTTTGTTTTCTTTTATCTACTTATATGCACTGGCAAGCAGAAAATTTAGATCACTTTGAAATTGTGATGTTCTAAGCTTATGTTTGCAAATTGTAAATCATTGTATTAGTAGGCGCTGAATTATTAGTTTTTGGAAAAATGTTATCTGTGAGTATAGAGAAGACTAGAAGAAAGATATGCTCCAGTTTGTATTGACTATCATTTGGCGGTGGGCTGATTATTGTTTTGATAGGAATATCTTTACAAGCACGCACAGAGTTAGTCTTCATACAGAATGATTTACAGGTACATTATAGAAGTTCTAGAAGATCAGGTTACGCCTTTCATGCTCACCATGGGCGAGTATGACATTTTCGTGCAAGATAATGCAAGACCTCACGTAGCCAGAGTTATCAGAGAATATCTGGATGAGGTGGGCATTAGGCGGTTTGATTAGCCAGCACTCATGCTTTCCGATTCAGTATTGACTATTAACAATGAATTACAATTTATTCTCAAATACACAGAAAAAAAGCTGTGGTTAAAATTACAAAATCGTTGTAGTAAAAATGCTGTCGTTGAAAACACCTCAATTGCAGTAAATACTACACTATGTCTAACCCATTCTCTACTACAGCAATATTAAATTTTAATGTTTTATTGTGGAAAAAACGTTTTAGTAAATTTTACTACATTGCTGTAATTCTTACTTTTACAATATGATTGAATTTACCAAGCAAAATAGTACGCATGTGCTTTACAAAAGCATTAGTTAAATTTACACAAGCATTAGTTAAAATCGACGAGTCGGGTCAGCCGTTCTTATGTTTGGGCGGTGTTATTAGATGGCACCTTAGTGTTCTCATGCTGTTAAATGTTATACTTGATTAGTATATAACTAGTGTGAAGCGGGAAGCATTGACTTGCATTATCCTTCACTGATGGGTCCAAACAAAGACGAAACGATCATTGGGACGTTTGTTTAGTTAATGCTTGTACGGATTTTTATTTGTGGGAGACACAATATATGAATATCTAATAGATCATTGTCCTTTGTTTATGATAGATGTCTACTTGTTAAAATACCAATTTGTAGGAGTAATTATTACATAGTATTTAATAAGTTTTGCAAAGCCGTATTATTCAACAGTAATTAAACGTAATATTTACATAGAATTTAGTGTAAAATTATCTTTTAAACCAGTTATATTTATCAGCAGAACTGTAAAGTTAACACTTCTAAGGAAAGTATGTTCTACTGTAGTACCTGTGCAATTTTTACTACAAAATGTAGTTAATGTTTTACAACAATTTGTAGTATATTTTACATTCTATCAGTTACTACAATTGCTTGGTAAAATATACTGCAGCCTGTTGCTGTAGGTATCACTCCAATTGGAGAACTTTTATCTGCAACTTTTTTTCTGTGTATAAACTTAGAACAGAAAATAACAAAAAGCAACACAATTTCAAAGTGACCTAAATTCTTCGCTCGCCAGTGTAGAATTGACTTTTATTTTGTCTTTTGTTTTATAATTATAAATACATTAACCGTTGTCCTTTACTAATACTGGTTATCTGAACATGTTTAAATTTATTGTTTTTTCCCCTTGGTAACTCACACCCTTTCTGTATTTTGTATATTTGTCACATTCCAATATGTTGCAGTCTCTTCCAACAATCTTTTCGATATTTTGAATCTTATTGTCTGTCTGCTAACGTTTCTCCTTTCTGTTCATTGCTTTCTAATTTTTATCTTTGATGGATTTCCGAAATCAATTGGTACGTTTTTAATAGCAACCACGCTAAGCAAAAACGACAATTTAATATTTCTTTTAATTTAACTCTATATTCTGTCTACCTCTTTTCTTGTTTGGGCTCAACAACTTAAGATGATTTCCATAGTTAACTGCAAGGTCATGGGAGCGAAATCCAAAAACATCTTTAATGTTCCTTTTGGAAGAGCGTGAATGGTATTAAATAACCTTGTTGAATGATGAAAAACAGCACCTTCTAATTGGTTCAAGCACCATACGACTTTCAGTAGTAAATCTCTACATGTTATTATCTGCTATTTTCGTTTTTCTAAACTAAAAAAAAAATAATGATGCATGAACCAATTTTACACACTGTATAACTAGATTAGTTGTTAATGGTTCATTGCAGATTAGTGCATGTGGTGCTTTACTAAGCGAGGAAACTAATTCAATATGGTCATAACAGAAGCTTCTTCTGCGAACCAAAGCTATTAAGAAATCTGAATTCGATTTTTTTCGAGCGACTTTACTTCATTCTAATGTTTTATTTTTCCTCATTGGTGTGCGATTCTATCGCCCTACTTTTATTACGCGTTTTTGATAAAAA
>VTPC01090563.1:0-130484 GCA_011009095.1 Ignelater luminosus
TGAATAACTACGTATCTGAAAAGTAATACTCGCAAACTGTTATTGCTGAGCGCTTTTGATATTGTACATTTTAAAATATACAGAAGTAAGTATTTTCTGCTGTTTTTTTTAAAACAGGGTGCACGAGGCTCTTGACTTTCTGCACTTGCCGTACTTGGCGTCCTTTGATTGTTGCGATTTCACTTTACATTTAACTGTTTTGGTAGATTTCTTCTAAATAAAAACGACAACTTCAACTTGAGACTCGCAATTTTTATTTCCACAGCTTCCATCTACGGTCATTAGCAATATTTAATTAATTCTTAATTAACTTTCTCAATCGACATTATTTTATGCATAAAGCTGTAGAGCTTACATAATTAAAATCATTTTTAATTCTCAGTTAGAAAGATATTTTTATATTTTCAAAAATTAATTTTCCAAAGCTTTGTTTTGAGTATCATTGACATCAGATCAGGAAGTTAAACTTAATCGAGATCAATTTTGTATCAAGACACCTAACCAAATTATTAGCTTGGAAGGGCCAGCTGGTAATAAACACCAAACTATGGTATTTCGTACAATATTTACAAATGCTTTCTGACGATATCATGTGGTAATACAAATATTTAATGAAGCATTATTTGTTGATGGGTAGGCACCATGGTGGGCTTATGATTCTTTGGTGAAGTCAGTGACTACACTGCTTATCCTTGATTACATGTCTAGCTTGTACTCATATTTAGCCAGAAACTAATACTAAAATGAGAGTAAGTATGAGCTAATTCTAAAGCAAATAAATAACTGAATTCATCTTTTTGTAAAAAGCAATTAAGTTCAGATAATCTAACCCAATGCAAATTTATCCGTTAGCAAACTAAATACTTAATAATGCACTTTCCACAGGCTCAAGCAAAGCTAGAATGTGCTATTTAAAGCTTCCTACAATTAGAACCGTCCATGGTCATCTTGGACGTCAGAGACAACAACAAACAAATTTGAACAAAATACACTTTTTCATAAATTTGAATCTTTTAGCCTAGTGCTAGAATTAGTATAAACAAACTCAAAATATCTTAGGTAGTTTTGTAGGATGAGGTGAAAACGAATGCTGGCAGCAAACGCTACAACCACTAGTAAAGAAGGTAAGTAACACAGTTTTCAAATTAATTTCTTCTTAGTATTACGTTTTAAGTTTCTATGAAAGCAGTATCCAATCAGAGAATTAAATTCGATCATTATTAGCTTATGAACAGATTTTAACTAAAAAGGAACCTGAATTATTATAAAGTAGGGATCACCAAATAAGCAAGTCTGAAAAGAAATGCCCCTTGGACTGGCCGATCCAAATGGTTTTATTTTCAAGTTTTCTTTTATAGTCTGAACTATGTAGTCAATGACGAAGTCTACCTGCCAGTAAGTACAAAAGTTATTAGTTCATCTAAAAATGCTTAACTAGGGTATCAAAGGAACACACGTGTCTAACATAGCTAGGACAAAAGTATTTTGAGAAATTTTATATGTCCAAGAATAAATGAACAAAAAGGTAAAGTACAGTAATAATAACTGGTAGTTGTTAAGTAAACTCAACTGTAGTGTTTGTGATTTCTTGAAGATGGGCAAGACTGAAATGTGAGCTGCTCTTTGGTAACTCTATAGAAAGGGGTTTTTGCACAAGAAACTTATAACGACATGCCGAAGGTATTGGGCAAGTCTGCACCTTCATATCAAGTTATTAAAAATTTATCTTCAGATTTTAAATTTGAAAGTGAATTCTGCAAACAGTGCACCAGATGTTGAAACGTCGAAAACAGTTTTACCGCAAAAAATATAAATTAAGTTTATGGTATGCTACTTAATGATCGAAGAATTACCATTAGATTACACCAGAGATATGTGGTTTTTTGGTAGGTACCGTCGAAGAAATCCTGCATATTGAATTGATTCTCAAAAACGTCTCTGCACTTTGGGTGTCAAAAATGATGACGACTGATCAGAAACGCATCAGACGGGTTACGGCTTAGACTAATTTAGGGATAATTGATAGAGACCAAGATGAATCTTTGAATAGATTTGTGATGGTAGATGAAACCTTCAGAGTTCATCACTTTAATCCAGAATCAAAACATATAGAATGAGGGTATAGGGGTTCGCGTTCTTTTCGACAATTTTGGGTCAAGTCTTCAGCCAGCAACATCATGGGAACCGTTTTTTGGGAATATAAAGGCGTAATCTTTGCGGATGTTTACTACGTGGACATACTATAGCAGGCGAATGCTATATAAAGTTAATACCAAAAGTTCGCAAAGCAATTAAAGGAAAGAGACCAGAAAAGTTGAAATGTGATGTTTTGTTTAGTAAAGACAATGCTCTGGGCTACAAAAGTTGTGTTTTAACGGCTGTCATTCACAATGCTGATTTTCAAATTTTGAGACATTCTCTCTATTTTACAGATCTGATTCTCTGTGGCTACTTCTTATTTCGGAAATTAAAAGAACGCCTTTGGGGAATCCATTTTTCGAACGACGAGAGGTGATGACCGTGGTAAATGAGTGGCTTGCACAGTAACAAACAGAATTTGTTTGCAAAGATTGTAATGTCATTTTCTAAAGTTGCGCACCTATCCGGACTCTGCTTTAAATTTCGCTTAAGTATTTGAATACCGTACAAATTCATTATTTCATTTTATCTTGAAACGTTGGTTAAATTATTTATATTGTTAGAAAAATCATTTCTTCGTTGTGAGAACATTTTATTTAGGCTTTTATCTATGAAATTTGATATGTAATTCCAGTCATTCTATTGTCAAAACGTGCTTTATGTTAGTTTGATACTGTTTATGAATCTTTAGTATATTTTTATGTCATTATCAATTTAAGAAATTTTTGTTTACATTCGGGTTTTGTTTGCAAGAAGACATGCTTGCCGTGTGCAGATTCATCTTTGGATAAAAGGTCGCTTTACAGGTTTAAAGTTAATTTAACGATTCTTTTGCTTGAAACAATAATACGGTTCTAATTATTTTAGGATCTTTGATGTTTTTAAATTGCGATTAGTTTAATATCTTTAAAAGTATATATGATATTATGTTTTGTTTTGTTGTATTACAAGTTATTTTAATATGTTTACTAGTTAGTCCTTCAGACGTGATTTTATGCATTCGTGCATTTTCCTTTTTTAATGTAATCTCTGTAAAGTATGTTCTTTTGGATTTATTATTGTGCCGATGACCTTTGTGGTCTATATTTGAATCTTTGCCAATCACTTTTTTTTGCATTTCAAATTGCAATAAACTTATTGTGTGCTACCCATTTCGGCATTTTATTTATTAAGCTTTATTTTGTCTGATGTTCAGGTAATGTATCGTTATAGGTTGTTCCAGTTTTCTAATTTCTAGTAACAGAGAATTACTAAATTTTGCTTGTAATAGTTTAAAAGTTTTATAAAGCATTCATTTCAATTATGAGAGCGAAAGAGAGAAGCTGGAGTTTACTGTATATTATGACATTATTACTTTATGTTTTTTTATGTTATTTATGGAGTCGATGTAAGTTCTTTCGGGTAAGTTGAGAGTGTATTTTGACATAAAGATACAATTTCAAGTTTGCATATACAGGGTGTTTGTAGAGTAGACCCCTATATACAGGGTGTTTGTCGATGTGGGCACAGGTCGTTACTGTTTCTTGGCGCTCTTCAGGTATTTCTATAGGCTTTTTAGTTAAAATTTAAGCTTTAGGTTTGGTTAATAACATAATTACTTGGGTTATTTACTATTTTTGAACCCCTCCTCCCATCCTCGACTTCGAGCTACGGGATTGAACATCTTCCGACTTCTGGCTTATACGGGAATTAGGCCTCTTTTTCAGCTTTTTGTCGTTACAAAATATACAAGCACATGCATGAAATTTATTAACCTCTCAGGAGACTATGTTGAAAAATAAGGTTGTTTTAAACTTTTCCTTTGTTTTTTTCTTCGTTAGGGACAATAATTGGTTAACCGTCTTTGTATGTCTGACATAGATCGCGGTTTGGAACTATGATATTTAGTAGTTATAATTGAAAGGTATTCAACTAATAACAAGCCTTTGACAACTTTGAAGCTATGAAGTTCAGTGACATTGTACAGTCCGGTCAAGGAGCACATCACTGGACTTAGAATGGCGTGTTTAACTGCTCCAGTAAATTATTGAGACAATTATTTGAGCAACGGATAATATGTTTTGTAGATGGAACGAATAGTTGTAAAAATGGCAAAATGTATGTTAACTGCTAAAAACTACTAAGTACCTATAAAGTAAAATTTATTTTTTAATTTTTCAGATTCTGAAATGAAAACATGTCATCTGAGTAAAGTAGAAGTTTCTCGACTTTGTTACAGCTTGATTTTGGCTTAGGTCATTAATTTACCAAACCCCTGTCCGTGTCCAGATTTAGCAAAAAAAATTCGTTTTAGTTCCACTTTCTATAATAAATTTCTATTCGGTTGGTGCATTTGTTGTTTTTGCTGTGTTAATTTAATTCTTCGCTTTTGGCGGATTACAGTAATCTGCGCCGATGTGATTTTTTAACAGGGCCACATACGAACTTTGGTAAGATTTGTTTTAGCTACTTTTTGGTTTCTTAAATTCTAATCATGCTTAACTTGAATTGTTTCTCTGGCCGCTAATGGTTGTGTTTTTTTTGTAGTCTTTTCCTTTTTCTTCTTTCTCGTCTTTTTCCTCTAGTCTCTTTTCCTTTTTTCTGGTCATCTGTGAAAACGAATGCATATCTGGGAACAGTACCCCGGCTATCCGAGAAGGACACGGAGATCCGTCCACGGAGAAGTGCTCCAGCTTTCCTTCTGATACTGCGTTTCGGTATGTGATTTGTTAACTTTTTTCCGGCAAGTGAATAACACTGCGGAATTCTTGCATCATACAGCCAACTTAATTTTCTTCAATAATTAACTTTTAAATCAATCATACAATTCAATTAGTAATTAGTGTGCATTTCTTTTTAAATAATCTTAAATGGAGAAAGTAGTATTGAATTTTCTTTGCGGATGTGATAGTTCTTATTTTTTGTATATAGAACAACTTATTGCTGTGATTCAAAAGGGACATTCTGTTGGTCTGTCGCCAATGAATTAGCTGTGTCAAAATGTCAAGATAAGCCCAGCGACTCTTCTGCGGCTATGAAATGAATGAATACGACGAGAGAATTAGTAAGATGCTCAAGAGAAGTGACCTTAAGTCTAGGCGTTCTCCCAACAACCTCGAGTAACATACAAGATTTAGATTTGCTAAGGACCATATCAACTGTCACCTACATCAATAACGGAGCGGTTTGTTCATGAACGAGTGAAAGTTTAATTTAGGCCGTTTTTTGAGGGAATGACAAATTGAAGCAATGGAATGGCTGGTGATGAACCGCAACCTAAACTCGATAGAACATACTTATGGGATATACTGTATCGGCGGGGAAGAAAGTGTCTAGATGTACCAGAATTTCTACAAAAGATCGTTAAGATTTTGGTTCAAAATAAAATTGATGTCTTATAGGCGTCAGGATTCTTGAGTTATTGAGTCGATTGAAAAAGCGTCGTGACTGCGCAACTGTTTTTGTATGAACAGACCGACCTCCTAATCTGCTTTATTTAATTACACTTTTATAATCGTAATAAAACTAGATAATTTTTATGTTAGCACAATGTTAAAAGTTATCTCAAGTTGCATGTGTTTCTCTGTTAATGTATGTGATTTCGCCCTATATAAGCTGATGAGATTCTTACTGCACCCAGTTCCGGTTAGAACTCGCAACAAAGACTTTGGATAAATAAAACATTGTTTGTACATGGTTCTGACTTTATAGTTTTTTTTCCTGTATTTGTCGATCCTACCGCTCTGAAAACACAAGTCTTGACTTGTACAAATGACTTATTACCCTAATTTTCAATAGGTAAGAAATAAATAAGAAAGTACTTCATGTTTGTAGTGTGATATCGCTACATATGCAAGACATTTCTTAATACCTATATGTTTATTACATTAATTATAGAATTTTGATTGTAGTAGAAGTATGTACATTTCGCTAACATTGCTTTTGAGACTAATAATCTTGTTTCTTTTATACATAATTGTTCTGCAACTTAAAAAAACTAATTACTTTCTATGAGATTATTTATGTGCAGCACTTTGAAAAAGCTAAAAACGCTTTAATGATTAATAATAATTTTCTCATTATTTCTAACTTTTTCTTGTTATTTAAAAAGACATAAAACAAACCCCTATTACATTATACAGTCAAATTTTGTTTCAGTAACTTGGTATGATAAATGATGTTGTTTAAACCGACTTCGTCCTCAGCGCAATAAGTTATGTTCCTCCGTTTGTATAATTTTCTTCTGGCGACTTGTAAAGGAATAATAATGACGTAACGCCAACAACTACAAGAGTGATGACTGTAAAATGGTGCTGTTATCGTTCTTATTATGTTTATTTAATAAATTATAATATCGTATTTTAAGGTGATAGCGTCAGAAAAACCACGTTAAGATGTAAACCCAAGATAATTTTTGACGTTTTCATGTAATTTCTGAATAAAGCGCTATCATAAAATTACTTACGGTAATTTTCCTTCTGATATAGACAAGATGGGATGTATTTTTAAACAAGTAAGAAAGCAATTTGATGCTGCAGTTTAACACAATAAAATTTGTATTACATTGTATTATAAACCGTTTCCAATTTCTTTTGGAGCTTGAAGGCATTTTCTACTTTAATGTTGAAGATTCGTAAACAAAAAAGAAAACAATGAGATTAAGAAAAAAATGTCTGTACTGGCCTTAGAAATTTTCTAAATGGAATTTTGTGGGACAAAAATAAAATAAATAAACAATATATGTTTCAAGAATTTCAATAACTTATGAAAATATTTATTTATAGCAATTTCTAACTTGGAACAACTATAAAACAGAATTTTGTAATATTCATGTAGATAATTCCTTTTGTTTTTAAACACAAAACATGATCTATTTGCATAATTAGATGTGCATGCAATACTATTGTAAATGCAAGGTCCTTTAATACCCTTGAAAAAATCTAGTTTACCATATGTAAATTTCAATAGTATACCACACAGACAAAAAGGCACAGCTGCAAAATAAAATAATATAAAAATATGAACGAACAATATCCACTACCAAAGTAAACATTGCTTCCAGCTTTTATAAATCGTATACCTACAAATAAAATGCAGTGCAACACACACAAATTATAGAGGTTATCGTTACTATACATCAGCAAGCGTATTTCTCTAGAATACCGATAACATTCTGTAAACCCGAGAAATAAAACCTACAAAAAATCGAAGTTTCGGCTGGAACGTGTCCAGCGAATCACTTTGTGTACAAGAGGGAAGCAATTTTCCGAAAGGAAAACCTTTGGGAACTTCTTGAAAGGCCAATAAAAGAACGGGAAAATATCAAAAACCAGTTGCAACTACAAGATTCAACAGTGGAAAAGTTTGGAATGCTGCGTATGATATTTAATTTATATTTTACAGGAAGTTCTTTGTTGTAGTATGCTAAAGAATATTTTAATCTCTTAAGCATACCTACCTATTATGAATGTAATGTAACTGTTTAATCTGTACTGATGTAAAAATTAATAATTAGACACAACGAAGATAAAAAAACTAAATCAGGCTAACAAATTGAGATTATATCGAATGGAACAGCGTATTTAACTCTACAATAAACAGGAGGTTCCACTTCCCTGTGTTGAAGCTTGTCACAAAAGCAGTCCGAATATAATAGTTTTTCAAAGCAAACAAACATTCTAACGGAATTCATAGTTTGCTGTAGGTAACTGCGTGAGGTTAAAAAATAGATTTTTACTTTTAATAAATCTGCACACTTTTCTGTTCTTTTCTGTCTTTATTTAATGTTTCTGTACAAAAGTAAAACCAGGAGTCTTCTTTCAACAGGATTCTTTTATAGGTTAGCATGCATCTCTTTCTTTCCAGCCTTCTCCGCATTTTAATGATTTTGCTATAAATCTTAAGTTTGTTCACGTTACTAACTTCAGTGCTTTCTAGGGCTTTAATCTAGCCTTCCAATCAACGGCGTTATTACGTATCATTGTTCATTAACAATGCTTTTTGTTGTCTTACAATACCTTGTTAAGTGTACGAACATCGATCTGCCGTAAAAATCTAGATCTAGCATATCATACGTCTGAAGCGTCTTAATCGCTTTTGTGATTTTAAGAAATAATAGCTGATAGGAATAGAGCCACTCTATATAAGACTTAATTTATTTATAAGTCCATAATTATGTTAATGAGCGTAGGGTATCAATAATGATGCCAATCGGGCTTTTTCCCACATTTTGCTGCTTTATAATGTATCGGCAATTGAAGTTGACTCTACTTTTGTTTCTTTACATTAGTAACTATTTGTATTACTATTATTATTATTGAACCAAGAAACTGTTTATTACAAGTTAGCTTTGTGGCATATCTTCCTAGGGTGAACCAAAGTTTCTCTGCCAATAGTTACCTGAAAATCTTGGTTCAAATTCTTATTAGACAGAACAGTCTAAGTTCAGGTCAAATATAAGGTCACCTACAAGATTTCAAATTCATAATAATAATAATCATCATCAACTCTATTTATTCTACTCTACTCGACTTAAATTTGAAAACCGGTTTTTCGGCGTATGTCGTAGTGTACCAGCGCATTAGTGATTAAGGCTGGGGTTTAGGAGACAGAAAATTGCATGCGTTCTATTCATCTCTTTCTACGTATTTACTAGTTAATTGACGTTTAGGAACTGGCGTCATCTATTAATGGCAGTATAAAGTTGGAATTATAAAAAGTAGATTACTTTCACAGACGTGAGCAAAGAGGCTACCACAAAGCAGTGTTGCCAATTGGCAAACTGCACGTAACAGTTTAGATACGTAGGTATTGTTGCCTGCGAAGATCGTGTGCGATGCATTTGTGAACAAAAGCGAGCCCGACCGGTGCACCGCCGAAGGCGGAAGGCGGTCACACTCTTTTAACACATGGGCTGAAAAGTCCCAGGCCTAACAAATAGATGGCGCTAGTTCTAATGCATTCACCGCTTTTTCAGTTAGTACTAACCTTCAAAAGACAGCTGTTAAACTTTCATGATATTCTATTCATTATTTTGTGAGTTATTGTGCTAAGAGTAACGCTACTTTTGTTATTTTCAAAACAATGGATCAAAAACAATTTCGTGTTTTAATTTTACACTGCTTCTTGATGGGAAAAAATACCGTTCAAGCGAAGCAATGGCTTGAAAAGTGTTATGGGGACTCCGCTCCATCAGAAACAACAATAAAACGTTGGTTTGCTGACTTCAAAGGTGGTCGTAGAGACACCGATGATGCAGAACGCAGTGGACGTCCAAATGAGGCGGTAACACCAGAAAACATCAAAAAAATCCACAAAATCGTTTTGAATGATCGAAAAGTGAAGTTGCGTGAGTTAGCTGACATCGTAAAGATATCAAAAGAACGTGTTGGCTTTATATTGCATGAGCATTTGACTATGAGAAAGCTCTGCTCAAAGTGGGTGCCGCGTTTGCTCACTGTTCACCAAAAACAAGAACGTGTTGATGTTTTTGAGCAGTGTTTGGCCATGTTTAAACGTAACAAACCGGAATTCTTGCGTCGATATGTGACAATGGATGAAACATAGAACCATCACTTCACTCCGGAATCAAAACGATCGTCATCTGAGTGGACAGCAACTGGTGAACCTCGTCCAAAGCGACCGAAAGCACAACAATCGGCTGGAAAGGTTATGGCCTCGGTATTTTGGGATGTGCGTGGTGTAATATTCATCGACTATCTTGAGAAGGGAAATACCATCAACAGTGAATATTATATAGCGTTATTGGAGCGTTTGAAGGCCGAAATTGCAAAGAAACGACCGCATATGGCAAAGAAAGAAATTTTGTTTCATCAAGACAACGCACCGTGTCACAAGTCAATCAAAACTACACGAATTGAACTTCGAATTGCTGGCTGTTCGCAGACCTAAAAAAAAATGCTTGCCGGTAAGAAATTTCGCTCGAATGAAGAGGTTATCGCTGAAACTGAGTCCTGTTTTGAGGCAAAAAATAAATCGTTCTACAAAAGTGGTATTGAAATGTTAGAGCGGCGCTAGAATGATTGCGTTGTTCTTGATGGAAATTACGTTGATGAATAAAGCTAATTTTGAACAAAAAAAACCGTGTTTTCTTTGTTAGGCCTGGGACTTTTCAGACCATGTGTTAAGTCCAAGAGGCTTAGAAAGGGTCGGAGTGCCGAAAGCGTGACGAAGCGACGCCGCAGGCGTCAGCCTCGATCGGAGCTGCAGAGCGGCTGAGCGAGGGCCTAGAGGTGAAACGGCGGACTTCCGCGACTAGTAATACATTAATCTTGCTAGGAGAAACTCGGGTTTACTTTTATATTCACGATCAAATGTCCAGGGAAAAATTAAAAACACATTGATTTTTCATTATTTTTAAAATTATGATTACTGGGTACTGACTAAACATTTTTACATTTATTATCAAAACGAAAAACGTTTATTGATTTAAATATTCAAGCAGCAGTCATTTGGAATATCTCTTGTTGAAAATAATGTTACCCGAATTTTATCAAATATATCTTGAAGTACTAATTGTACGAAAAGAGTTAATGATGAAGTACAATTTAATAAAAGAAAAACAAAACGGAAGAAATTAAAATCAAACAAAACAAATAAAATAACAAACAAAACAAAGAAGAAATATACAAAAGAAGCAAAAACTAATAAAAATACTTTTAACATGATAAGTGCTTAAAAGTTTAATCCAGCAGTGAAGTACATTTTATAAAAATATAACTGCGATTCAGATTGTCTTCCCTGATGCTGAATGTTGTGTACAGAGTTTTTGATATTTTGACAAACACAGACGAAAGTTAATCTGTCTGCACGCATTTTTGAGAACCAACAATTCCGTAACTGTAAGACAAATTCATCGTAGTTACCCTTTGTAAAATTGTTTGTCACCTGGATTGGCTCTGATGTCGATTTTGTAGTTTCGCACGCTTTGCCATAACAAACTGTACGGGGAAACCTCACGCCGTTCACGATGACGGCGAATAAACGGTAGGTAATGACCTGCATTCAATGTTAGTACTTCTATGACACCTTCTCTTAGAAAAATGTTATTTAACTGACGCAGTAAAATAATCAAAAGTTTAAAGTTCGACTTTTTTCAAATTTTATTATCAAAACCATTTGTTTTGATCATAATTTGATAAGCTCCCCCCCCCCCAAACATAAATTTCTGGCTGATTATTACAACAACCTTTAAAATACAAATGTGCTTTTAGTTAGGTGTATATACATGATTGTTTCAATGATTATTGTTGTTTTTACCACAGGTTTTTGAATCTTCTAGGTTTGAAATACTAAAAGCTAGTTGTTTAAATTTTATGCATTGTGCTTTATTTTAGTTGAACAATAATCATTAATAAATGTATTTTGCTAGATATTTTTTTAGCGAGGAGAATATTAGCTTTTTGTTTTGAAATTTCCACACCCTGCATTTTTATAAATAACCCATGTAGCATTGATTTTACTAAAATAAAAGCATTTTCTCGTTTTTTTTCTCCAGGACCTCTAAACTTCTTTGAAAACAACATCGATTACTTAATCGATTGTATTATCTACTACTACTTAATATGAATAAAACAATAATATAAATTTTTTTTTATTTGATTTGATTGGTTTCAAAATCCATACAGTCAGTAACAAAATTTAAACCAACTCCAAATAAACTCCAGTTTTTATTGTAACCCACAATTTAAAATCGAAAACTTCTGAAAAATGTAACACGTGAGCTTTAAAGGGTCGATGACCTCTCGCTTCCTTTCCGTAAACGCACACATAAAATTTGTATGCACCCCCAAATAAAGGTTGCACGCAACTTTGAAAGCAGATAACTGGCAACACCGCAAAAATAAACATATAGATACTGCGTTGTCTGTTAAAGAATTGCCACACTTTGAACTTGCAGGTTCACGACTATGCTAACGTTAGGTTCTGCACTCTGCTAATTTGTAGGAGCGAAATTCATTTCTAAACTTGCGTTGCCATTTTCTCACAAACTATGTCGATTTTAAAATAGATTTTGGATCATATTACGTAAAATATTGTCCTCTTTGGAATGAGGTATTATAATGTACATCTGTTAATAAAGAAAATCAGTAGACAACAAAAAATGGTGTTAAAATTCCATGCAAAATTTCAGTGAAATTTACATCATCATATTTACTTTAATATTGCATCAATCATGTTCCAAATATTTCATCCCGAAGGGGTAAGCTGGTAGATTACGACAAAGCAAGAATTTTTAAAATCACTTAATCCGTTATTGAGAAAATCGCAACGTAATGGTGACATGTTTTCCCTATTTTAAGCCATGTAATGCTATAGCAGGAAATTTCACTAAGTCGCTTCGGGATCCCACTCTTAACAACTGAAAAAAATTTTGCACTCATTCAATTATAGATCTCGTTTGACGGCTTGCATTCCTGCAAAAAAATGTTCTTTTGACATTTGTTACATAACATACTATTATAATGATCATTTCCTTAATACATATGTGTGAGATTGAATTACTAGAAACCTGTTACCAGGGTGGGACTCGCTTGCAACATTGTCGATTTTACGTTGATTTTAGTCGTAGTATTGGAGAAACACACGATCGTCGCGATCTCTTGAAAATTAAGGAAACTAGTCATCATCGATGATTACGCTGTTGCTACAACAATACGACATCGTCAAAAAAATCGTAAATGTTATAAACCTTTGGGTTTGGAAATTTGTACCAGTTCTGTCAACGTTGGTTGCAACTGATGATCACCCTTTCTTCCGACTTTTTGATGAAATTTACCGCTATCTCTTTTTTGATGATTCTTCCCTATACATGACATTCAACGAGGAATGAGGTAGCGCTATCTAACCTAAAAGCTTTAAATAGCAACACCGCATTTATATCATATTAAATAAAAGCCTTTTTTATTTCTCTATGAGCCATGTACAGGTTTTTAAGAGACTCTGCTCTTTTAACTCTTTTTAACTTTCCAAAATCAAATTTTTTACATTCTTACACTACTACAATTTTATCTGAAGTTTTGAACAAATAGAAATAATTCAGCAATAACTAGAAATCAATAAAAATAAGACATTAAAATTAATTTCTGCGCTCAAATATTTTTTGATTAATAACTGCGCATTGTTTATCTTCGTATGCATAGTTAAAGTGATAGTTGTAATCGCCTATAGTGTTTCTGGAGACGAGTTGGTCTTGCAGCTGCTCAACATTTTTAGATGGTGCATGCACTTTAAATGTAAAGAAGGTAGCCAAGAAGTTTTACGCCAGAAGAACGAGCTGACCACCCATCCATAATTGAGGAAACAACCTATTTAGGTAATCCGTCACTATCGCGCAGTTACGTACAGGCACACTATCCTGTTGAAACCACACTACTTGCCGCTTATTTAAATTTAGATTTGCAAGCAGAAAGGGCAGTTAGTTTTCAGTGGAATACAAATATTACTGGCCTTTTAAGGTACTATTAAAAAAATACGGAGCAATCAGATTTTCTACTAGTATTTCTCATCAGACGTTTATGTTCTAAGATACTTGAAAATTGGATTACCCAATAAGAATTTTCTGCAGACCAACAATGAGAGTTGTGGCGATTTACAATTAAATATGCATCTTACGGATAAGATTTTATAAAATCTCGAGACAAAAAATTAAGTCTTGAGATCTGCATCACCAACAGGAAGTTTATGTACCAAACGTATTTTATATAGTCAATGTTTATTTAATTTTAATATTTGTGAACGGAACCAACGCATGGATATGCCCGATTCGAAAATTGTTTGTGACACATATTAAAGATAATACCACATTAACGCTGCGAATTGTATCTGTCGCTATTTTGGTACGATTTCAGCATCTACTTTGAGGAAAACTATTAATTCCTCCTAAAATATTTAAAGCTCGGTTGAATGCACAGTTTTTGATCTTTTTTTCATTCTTCGTAAGTTAGTATTATATCGAAATATTCCTCTTTAGAAAATGTAAACATACAAACAATGCTACCAGGTTAACTCTATTTAATTTTTGTAAATGTTGTAATTAGTTGATGTAACTTTGTACAAAACATTTTCAAAATTGACAATAAACTTTTTCGATTGACGTCTAGAGTTTTAAACATGGGGTGAATAGAGTTAACAAACTCAATCCACGTGCAAAAAGATACAAGACGAACAATTATGACGTCATTCAACAGGTCAGTAACGCATTTGGGAAAAGATTGAGCATTAGGATAGCACCGAAGAATTTTTCAATCCCAGATTCAGTGCTTCAAAGGCATTTCAAAAATAGGAATATTAAAAAGCAGGTCGAGCAAACTGTTTTTTCAAGTGAAGAAAAGCAGGTTACAGGTGTGTGCATCATAGGGTTATTCCTTGGGCCTATATGACTTTCGTTTAATAGCGAAGAATGACACCAAAATTTACAGAGAATATGCCGTGGTACGATTTTAAAAATCTTTCTTATGATCTGCCATAAAAACAAACTTGCAGAAGGGTTTTGCTGAAACATTAATCGGTGTAGAGCAAATATTACAAATAACTTCTTTGATATTCTAGAGAGAAGTGTTGATAAAATATTTCATATTTATTTAGTTGTGTTTCCTGACGAATCAAACTCAATGCTTGTGTCTGATCTAGAAACACGGTAGCAGCTTAACAAAATCCCCACTTCTTCTAGCTTTTCTAGAGTTCTGGTAAACAATCTAGATTTTTTCATGCCAAGTCCTGTCTTTCAGTAAGAAAGCCATCTTACGTGGTCGAAAAGAATGCAAATCCAGCGGCTATGTTAGGTGAGTAGAATTGTTGGAAGAAATATGAATGAAATATAGGTGTGATTCTTTGCCACAAAAACTCTTTAGGTGCGGTATAGCAATGATTTTGAATGAGTCATTAAAAATGAATAAAATCGAACTACCACTTTGGTAACAATTAGATCGAATATTCTTGGGAACAGTTGATTTATGCCTATCTACACCAAGCTGGAACTAGTCGACCATGCTTTAATGTTTTATAGTTGAGACTTAACTCGTAAATTCGAACTCGTTGTCATGGTAAAGAAATATGCAACTTGAGTTTAGCTTGTAAGTTACCACTCGCGCTAAACTAGAACTGGAATAAAGCATAGACTCATTAAATTCTGACTAGAAATACGAGCGTTAATTCTGTTCGTCACTCTTTTGGGGTATTTGCATTCTTTCTTAGAAATTAATTTTAATCACACTGGGTCATGACTCAGATTAGTTTCACTGTAGTTGATTTGTAGTGAAGCAGGTGATGGCACTTGCTGGAAGCAAAATTTGATAGATCTAACGGAGATGAAGAAACTGCGCTTAAAAACTAAACACAGAAGTTACTGGTTACTGGCAGTTTAAGTACGTATTAAAAATTAATTACAAGAATGCATTTTATTATGATTATAGAAACAAAGGTGCCCCCTCTGGTTGCGGGCCTGAATTTTAACGTGACGTAAATGCGATGTTGCTATTTAAAGATTTTAAGTCGGGTATTGCCACCTAGCGTGGATGACGGGTAAAATTAAACTTTTTATCCTACTAAATGCATGAACTTCAATAACATTTGAATCGTCCTATTTAGAATTCTAAAATCCATTACTGAAATTTGCATTCATTTCTTGCTGAACATCATGTACGAGGGCGGTTCAGTAAGTACCCGTGTTTGACGACAGAAGGCGTTCCTGAGGGAAGTTGGTGTTATCATCGTGTGCTGCCATCTATCAAACGACGGTATAACAAATTGCAGACTGATTGATAGGTTAGTTTGGATTTGACAGCCATTTGAGTAAGACGTGTTTCGTGATTTTAGCTAAGATGGAAAAAGAGCAGTATCGTTCGGTAATTCGCTTTCTGTTTTTGGATGGAAAAAATGCGAGGAGATAAAAGCAAAGTTGGATGCTGTTTATGGGGACACTTCGCCATCTATGATCACAGTTAGATATTGGTTCAACGAATTTAAACGTGGGCGAACATCCGGCAGACGTGGTTACCGAGGAAATCATTCAAAAAGTCCACGACATGATTCTCGCTGATCGACAAACGAAAATGCGTGAAGTAGCAGAGGCCGTAGGTGTGTCGACCGGAACGGCAATTAATATTTTACATGATAAGTTGGCGATGAAAAAATTGTCGGCGCGATGGGTGCCGCGATTGCTAACGGTGGACAACAAGCGGATGCGGCTGTTAACTTCGAAGCACTGTTTGGAGCAATTTAAGCGAAATCCGAAGGAGTTTTTGCGTCGAGTTGTCACCGTTGATGAAACCTGGATTCATCATTACACACCAGAAACTAAGCAACAATCAAAACAATGGATTTCTTCCGGTGAATCTGCTCCAAAGAAGGCGACGATTTTTTGGGATGCGAACGGCGTCATCCTCATGGATTTTTTAGAAAAAGGAAGAACGATCACTGGACAATACTACAGTGAGTTATTAGACAGCTTCGATAAAAAATTGAAGGAGACACGGCCGCATTTGGCGAAAAAGAAGGTGCTGCTTCACCACGATAACGCACCAGCACATTCATCCAGAGTTGTCGCTGCCAAACTGCATGAATTGCGTTATGAATTGCTGCCGCACCCCCCGTATTCACCCGATCTGGCTCCCTGCGACTTTTTCTTGTTTCCTAACATGAAGAAATGGCTCGCGGGAAAAAAATTTAGCTCAAAAGAGGAAATCATCGCCGAGATAGAGGCGTATTTTGGAGAGTTCGACAAATCCTATTTTCTGGAGGGGTTAAAAAAATGGCAGGAACGTTGGGAGAAGTGTATATTTCTAAAAGGAGACTATGTTAAAAAATAAAAAAAAATTTTTGAAAAAAATTGTGTCTTCATTTCTAACACGGGTACTTATTGAACCGCCCTCGTATGCCTGTGTAAGTATCTTTTCCGCATGCATTTGTTACGAATCTATCCTTGTGCTTTTAAACCATAGAGTCTACATAAGATAACTGTTGGTTTGACTTTATTTTCTTTGTGTGACCATTAAGGAGATGTATATCGAATCCTTTGACTTCATGTGCTTATATCACAAAGGTGCTCTTGGCACACACATAATTTAGGTTTCGCTCCTGAATAAGATATTAGTTCTTGTTTATACGCCTTTTCTTGATACATATTGTAAGCAGTTCCATTCTAAATTCTATCTTCATTTCTTCTCGTATTTCTACACTGCGAAGAGTCTATCTACAAGTAAAGGGTTTTCCAATAAGAGGTGTTATTTTGATATTCAAAGAAAAGTGCCATTTTTTAATAGAAATGATCGGATGTTTATTTCATTATAAAGAGGAAGGTATGCCGTTAATAGTGGAAAATAACATCAGGCAAATGACCACCACGACTACGCTTACAGGACAATATCCTTTTCATGAAATTTTCCATAACCAAATCGCAAAGTGGCTGCCCTGTGTCCTCGATAGCCTCACGAATTCCATCTTTGAGGTCTTGAATCGACGCTGGGCTGTTGGCGTAGACCTTCTCTTTCACGTGGCCCCAAAGAAAGAAGTCGCAAGGTGTTAAATCACAAGATCTCGGTGGCCAATTGTGATCACCTCTTCGAGAGATAACACGGTCCGGAAACTTTTTCCGTAAAAGATCAATGGTTTCGTTGCTTGCGTGGCACGTAGCGCCGTCTTGTTGAAAGTAAACGTTGTCCAGATCAATACCATCCAATTCCGGCCATAAAAAAATCGTTAATCATCTCTCGATAGCGCAATCCAGTCACCGTAACTGTTGCTCCAGCCTCATTTTCGAAAAAGTAAGGTCCAATGACTCCGCCGGACCATAAACCGCACCAAACAGTCACACGTTGAGGATAGAGAGACTTTTCAACAATAACTCTTGGATTTTCTGAGCCCCAGATCCGACAATTTTGCTTGTTGACGAAGCCACCGAGATGAAAATGGGCCTCATCACTCAAGATGATTTTTCGATGGAATTCTGGATCATTTTCATGCATTTCAACGACCCAATCAGCAAAGACACGACGTTGTTGATGATCGGCCGGCTTGAGTTCTTGTGTTGACTGGACTTTATAAGCCTTAAGACCCAAATCTTTATGCAAAATACGGTGTAATGACGTTTGTGGAATGGCTAATTCCAAAGAACGACGAGGAATGGACAAACCTGGGTTTTCTTTAACACTTTCGGCTACAACAGCAATATTCTCGGCTGTTCTTGAGCGACGTGCACGGGTTTTATTCTTCACATCACTAACTTGTCCCAAGAGCTCGAATTTTTTCACCAATTTCTGTATTGCGGTCCGACAAGGTGCTTCACGGTGACCCAAAAATGTTCGAGTTTTACGAACCGTCTCTGCCAAATTTTCACCATTTTTATAGTGAATTTTAATAATTTCAATGCGTTACTGAAGCGTGTATCGTTCCATATTTATTAATGGCGTAGTTTCTACTTGTCAAATGTCAAAAAATGATAGCTTCAAAAGTGACATCTACCGAAATAGCGGGTTATTCAAAATAACACCTCTTATTGGAAAACCCTTTATTTACGTTTGATTAATAGGTTTAAGTTCTGAATTAGGCTAAACAGGATTCATTTTTATCTAATTCCACACTTCTAATTGTTGCGTAGAGTGTTCAATTCAGTTTTCCTGATAGTTGAAATGCCGTTCCCTCTATTATTAGTGTGTTCAACAAGAATCTAGTTAAATCCTGACAAGCGGAATTTCAATCTATTTCAAATCTATGTCCTGCACATCTCTCGAGAACTTTTTCTCAGATTTAAACAACGTTTAACATATTCATGTAATTTGTATTTACCCGCATCTAGCAATTCATGAATCTTGCGCTCGTAAATCCCTGTGTCCATGATTACGGTTGCATCGCCTTGGTTAGAGAACAAAACTTTGAATATCTGTATTTCTTTGTTTTCTCTAGGTCAAGTTTGCACACCATTTACTCAATTGCAGTTATTAAATTTAGTTAAAGAATGTACTTCAATGTCGCTCAAAATCCAGAATTGACTCATTACCAAGGCATCTTTCTATCACGTTCTTTAATGAATTTCGATACATTCTCTTCTGCGCTTGAATTTCATTGGTGGATTCTAGTTGTAGCTAAGTTACTCCTTGCATAGTTCTTGTTCTTCCCCTTACTTAATTCTGCTTTCACATTTTCGAATATTGGGGGTACTTCTGTATCGAGAGACGATACTGGTTAATTCTTTCTCGTAGAAATGCCTTACTGACTATTTTGGCGACTATGTCGAATGAGAGAGTTTTCCGACGTAAACTTTTTGAAGTTGCCTTCTTGCAGAGGATCAGATGGTATTTTTTGGGCAAAGTTTGATTGAGATCTTTTCAAGCGCTCCTCTAAACCATTTATTGACTTTGAATCCATAACAAATACTCAAGTATTGTATAAAAAAATTAACTAATAACAGTCCTAACTTACAAAAGTATTTGCTACAGCTCAGCAAGATTAAAATGAAAGCATCTTCATTGTATGGTACGTCCCACATGATTTCCTAGGTTAAAAAATATTAGATATTGAACACCTACAACCCTACTGATCGTAAAGGCACCCTTTGCAATTTCAATTATTTGCTTCAATCAATTTTCGTAACTACAGACCTGCAGCTCTAACAGCAGAAACTTGCTAATATAAATTTAAGTTACAACCATTTCTCGCGGAAAGTATTTTCAATCAACTCAAAATTCAACAATTTGTCAGTCTATAGATTTATAGAATGCTGTCATTTTAAAACGAATTTACTATTTTGAAACTTAGAAGGTTAGCGTCTTCTCTCAGCTTTTTCATTAAGAAAATAAATGTTATACAGACTTATGTAAATTGTTGAGAGATAAGGAATTTAAAACTTTTAAGCTTTAACTTGCAACTCTTCCAATTTACTGTTTCTGGGATTAAGGAAGGGATTGAAACAAAAATAGCAGACTGGGATTTTTTAAATTCTTGCAATTTAAAACTGAATAAATCGGTTTTGCTATAGGTATAACAAAATCGCTTTTCCACTATTTTAAAATTCCTTGTAATGATTATTAAAATCAACACGAAAGTTCAATTATTCTTGTGACCTTTTTCAAAACCCAACATCAAAGGTGCTGGAGGTGTTTATTTATACGAACTTGAGATTCTTTTTAGTTACCGCAAAGTTTATATGAGCTTTTCAAGGATACTTCATTTTTGTATAGCTATGCATAACTTTTTTAAAACCTACTTTTCGCAAATGTGCATGGATTGATGGTAAATAACAGAAATACTTTACATATGCAGTACGCAAATAAAAGCACTGCATAGTTTTGGTTGTTTGGATTAATCTCTTTGATGTCTTTCACCGCTCAATTTCTTTAAATTTTGTACGTATGCAGTATGAAGTAGATAATTATTAAAAACACACAGCATGTGTTTTGGCAGAGCTTGATGTTACTGGTTGCAAACTAGTCTTTAATTCAAGAAATCTGGATCTTCAAAATCTACGTACAGTCCATTTCCATGTAATTAATATTTTATTATTTTTTTTTAGTCAGTAACAAGTTGTACAGCAAAGAGTTGAAGATAAATCTTCGAAAGGTTTGTTTAAGAGAATTAGCTTTGAACACAAATAATTACGCCTAAGATATTTGGAGCTGACAAATTACTAATGAACTAAAGGATACTTACATAAGTACAGCAATGTACGGACACTTAGTTACCTTTGTGTTCCTATTTTTTTAAAAACTGTGAAAAACTGAAAGTTCACTTTATCTTTACTTCGAAAGAAAAAAAATTAGCTTCGAGCAGTAGCGACTTTAGGGTAGGGCGCGGTCGGGCGAGCACCCAGGGCGCCAGAGGGAAAGGGGCGCCTTACCCTCATATTGTTACTTGAATTTGAAGTTTGAAATTACTGAGAATCCCTGACTGTTACGACGTAATGAACTATAAATATTGGTTTATTCTGTTCAATAAGAAACTACAATCTTCCACCAAAAATTTTATTTGTAATTTTTATATTTACCATTTTCTCAACAACATGGCAACCCAAGCAAAAAAACTTCTGCGTATTAAATTTCCTGACAGAAAAGGGCGCCAAATTTAAATTCTTATAAAAAATTAAACACTGGCCCCGAGACGTTTCTCTCTATTTTTTTCTGAAATAGTTAGGTTTCAGAACGAGCTAGCAATAATTAACTAAAAATTGAAATATTAAGTGAAAGCCTTTTTTCTACCGTCTGGCTGCTATACGATGCTGCTAAGTCGTTGGTAAAATCAGTTTCTTTGTTTTGGGTACTTCAGCGGTTGTTCACATTATTTTTGGGTTCTGTTAATCGATGGAAAATTCTATCCGACGGGAAACAAGAATAAACAGTGTCAAAGCAGTCTAATATCAAACTAGTGACATTTATGATGCTTTAATTACTTTGGTTAGTGAAACTGAAAACACAGACGTTTAAATATTTTATGAGGCAACTAGTCTAGTCCAACAGTTAATAAATTTCAGCTTAATTGTTTAATTGCTTTTCTGGTAGGACATACTTCTCCAGATTAATGTTGTTAGTAGATCCTGCAATCAATAAACATGGAACTCGGTAAATGCACAGAAATGTTGAGAAAATGCTACGCTTTCATATAGGAGTACAGAAAGACGGGATTTAAAAACGCGATTTTAACAGCAAAGGGCTTGGATGAAGAACTTCAAATTAAATCTGTTTTTAAGACCACAAAAAGACTAAGGCATATTAAACGCCAGGCTAGTGAAAAGAAATTTGAAGTTGAATTTTTCGACTGTCTATTAGACAGTACTTTAATGAAAGATTTGAACAATTAAATGAGTAGGGGAAAGGGTTGTACCTTGGGACGGTTATACCTTGGAACATTTCTTATGGACAGTAGTACACTATATTGATAGGTACAAGAAGTACACACAATGTGGATAATCTTCTTCTCAGTCTATATGAGAAGCAATTCAAGTTTTGGTTGTCATCTCACTTTGTAGCGTCGGTTTGACTGTTTTGCTGTCGTCAAAGTAAATTTTATCTGAAGTTTGTCACAAGTATAAAAAGAAGGTAAACTCCACTACTGTTATAGTTTTAGCGCGGTATAGTTATAATATTGATAATGATTGAAACAGAAAGATTTACTTTGGTTAGGAATTTTTTTTTGTCAAACACGTGGTTGGTTGTACCTTGGGACACACATGAAATCGACAAATACAAAATACAACAGGCAAATGAAATACTGTATTAGAGCAATTACAAAACTGTTATCTACGTCTTAAAAAATAACAATGAATGAACACATAGACACACTAAGAAAACTCGTTTTTATAATTAGCATTGATTTTAATTTTGCTTTATTTTAATTTGATTTATTTTGAAAATTTTATTGCCATGTCCTATCGCAATGCATACAGATGTACCAGTAGTTGATAGCTTTGTAAATCTTCATGCCTCGTCATAGCAGTAGCGTAGCTACGGGGCTTCCTACAAATACTCCATAGTCCCATTAAATAAAATAATAAAATTTCATAAACATTTAATGAAAAAGAAAAATTAATGAATAAAAATTTTTCCAGTTAGCTTTGCTACCCTCTCAAAACAATCCTGTCTACGCTACTGTGTTGTAGCAATCCTAGGCCTAGCAGCGTACAGATAAATGTTTCATCTGCTATTTCACATGCATTTATGATATTCTTCAGATGAACTGTGGTGCTGAAGGCAAAGAAAGAATAAAGCCAGAAGCAGCAAGAATGGAGGCTGATGCGAATGAAGTTATTGGACAGAAGAGATCTCTACAAAGAGTTACGGCATATCAAAGAGTACTCTTGGTAGACACATAAAAAAAACACAAATTGTCTGGCCAAACTGAATTTAAATATAAAGCCAACAATGCGACACAAAAGGTCTTCACCATTGAGCAAGAAGAAGAACTTCTCTCTTACATTTTGAAAGCTGGCAAATCGAACTTTGGCGTGACTGTGGATGAAATAAAGAAGTTGACCTTCCAGTATGCTAAAGCCAACAATGCTAAGTATCCAGCGAAATGAGATGAAGATGTATTAGCTGGAAGGCAACGGTACAGAACATTTAGGCTGAATTACAGAAACAGGATATTACTGAGAAAGCCCGAAGCCTACGCTGAATGGCGTGTTTCAATAAGCCCAATGTTAAAATGTTTTTGAAAAACCTAGCAGAAATTTATTCAAGGCATCCCGCACAACCTCAAAATGTCTGTAATCTTGATGAAACAGGCTGTTCAATAGTTCAAAAACAAGTACGCGTGATGGGCGACAGAAAACCAAACAAGGACAAACAAGGATTTAATGTGTCAATGATTGCCTGTGTTAGTGTTTGTTCCACCAACCATTATATTTCCACGTGTTCATTACAAGGAGCACATGATAAACAACGCGCCACTTAGTACCATTGATATGGCAACTTCTAGTGGTTGGTCTAATGCTGAACTGTTCGTAAAATACCTTGAACATTTTATCTCCACAGTAAAGCCCTCATAAAGTGCTGTTAGTAATTGACCACCGTGACAGCCACCTTTAATTGGAAGTAATAAATCCTGCCAAGGAAACCAGCATTGTTATTTTGATTTTCCCACCTCACACAAGCCACAAGTTACAATCTTTAGATATAATTGCCTTTGGCCTTTTCAAATCATACTATAATAAAGCCTGCAAAGACTGGATGGTCAGTCACCCTGGAAAACCACTTTCCATAAATTATGTAGCACAATTGGTAGGCAAAGCATTTCCTTTGGCATTTACTCCAAGTAACATAACTGCAGGATTCAGGGATACTGGTTACTAATCAACAAGTGTTGCATTGAGACAAGCAATTTCTGTGACTCCAGAACAAATTCGCCCATTCTCAAAAGCACTACCCAGGAAGTCATCTGGTAGGGGAAGAAAACCAGGAAGGTGTATGATTGTCACTGACGCACTAGAAAAGCAGAGAAGTGAAGAAGAGAAAAGTAAGAAAACCAAATCATGCCCAATAAAAAGAAATGCTAAAAGAGCTTTGGAATTTTCATCTTTTTTATCAGAAAACGATCCGTCAGAGGATAATAGTAGCTCAGAGAGTAGTATGGAAAAAGAGGACTTCTTATCTTTTTTTTTCATGCGAAGGACCGTTGATTTTCTCTGAAGGTAGTTGGGTGTGAGATATGAAGTCATTGGCCGATCTAAGGGACATGTTTACTATGCTGGAAAAGTATTAGACATCACAAAAAAAGATGTCTCTGTAAAATTCTTAAGAAAGCAAAGAACTCACTTTGCATTCCCCAACGTTTATGATATAGTGAAGGTGTTAGCAACTCCAACCATACGGCTTGGGTTTCATTCCTTCAATGAGAGATCTCCACAGGATCTTGTTTTAAAGTAACCTAAGCCACCACACTGTTTATTTGGCTTACTGTTAATTGTATTTAGCTTATGTTACTAAAAACTTGTTAACTGCACAAGTCCTGTTTTGTTTCTACATCTCTAAAATTATGATATTCGAATATGATACTGTATCTCAAGGTATAATAACCGCTGGTTGTACCTTGGGACAAAAATATCAAATTGCAAAATTGATCAAAAGTATGATAAGCATTTGTACTGGTGTAACTATTTTTAACTAAATGATAGCTAATAAGTGCTACTTATTCCAGAGTATAACGTTCACTTATTTGCACCAAAGGTAACTGTCATAAAGGGAAAAACTTAAAATTGTCCCAAGGTACAACGCTTTCCCCTACTCAGAATCTTGATCTTTTTCTGTATAATATAAAAAGAATTCCAGAAAAACCAGAACTTCCAAACTCTGCAGCGATTTCCAAACAAAACTAACTGTTGGATCGACCGATATCAGATATAAATGGTTATTTGTTGTGTGATGAACTTATGAGTCTGAAATCCTTTTTACCCGACCAAGATGATGTTGCTACTCCTATTCACGTTTTGAATTTCATTAAAAATCGCAATATTCAGGAACAGTATCCAAATGTATGGATTGTATCGAGAATCTTAATAACTGTACATGTAAGCGTAGCCAGTGAAGAGAGAAGGTTTTTTAAGCTTAAGCTGATCAAAACCTATTTACGATCAACAAAATCTCAAACCAGATTAACAAATGTATTAATTTTATCAACTGAAAAAGTAGCGGAAACCATGGACTTTGTTGACTTAATAAAAGAGTTTGTTGATAGGAAGGCCAGAAAAGTAAGATTTTATTAAAAATATTGTAATTTCAAAAAATACATGTCAATTTATTCACTCTTCTTTTGTTTTGATTATTTTCTTTTTTCCCATTAATTTATACAGGGTGATTCTGAAATAAAGGGTATCCTCTTAAAGGTGGATAGCGGTGTGATAGTACATACATTTGCGATAAAAAAAAGGTAGGTAAAAATTGCATAGTTTCCGAGAAAAAGACTTTTGAAACTTAATCGCTAAGCCAAGCCGGTCCTGCTCTCATACTTTTACTTAAGTAAAAATCGATAGGGGTTGACTGACCCTCCTTGTCATTGGCAGGTAACTATTTACATATGTAAGGGTCGGAACATGTTGTCACAATCAGTCTGTCTTTGACTTTCCTGAGAGTGACAAGGTGTGAAAAAATTTAACTCAAGAGTTGACAGACATAACTTTAATGTATGGAGAATGTCATTATAACGTAGAAGCGACAAAACGACTGTACGCCGATCGTTTTCCACAACGAAGACAGCCTTCGCGGAATACAATACTGCAAACGATACAACGACTTCGCGATACAGGTAGCACCGTCGCAACATATGAAGGCCGTGGACAAGAACGAGCACCACACTTTCTTCAAGCGGAAGAAGATGTATTAGATATGATTAATGAAGATCCTACAATAAGTACCCGCGGTATCGCACGCGACGTGAACGTTTCCCAAGCAACAGCGCATCGGATATTAAAGTCGTACTTATTACATCCCTATCACGTACAACGGGTTCAGCATTTAACTGAAAATGACTTTGCACCGGCACAAACATTTTGTAAGTGGTTTCAACAAAAAACAATGCAACAACAGGAATTTGTAGAGAAAGTACTGTTTACGGATGAGTGTTGTTTTACGAGAGACGGTGTCTTAAATTTTCATAACGTACATTATTGGAATGACGCTAATCCTCACCTGATTAGGGAAAATAAATTTCAATGGCGGTTTTCTATTAATGTGTGGTATGGCATTTTAGGAGACACATTGTTTGGACCATTTATTTTACCGCAGCGGTTAAACGGAGACACGTATCTGGAATTTCTAGAAAACAGGTTGCCAGATATGTTGGATGATACACCTCTAGAAACTCGTAGGCATATTTATTACATGCATGATGGAGCCCCTCCGCATACTAGCGTACGTGTGCAGGGCTATTTGAACGAAATGTTTCCCTATCGGTGGATTGGTCGCGATGGTCTCGTACGCTGGCCTGCTCGTAGCCCTGACATAAATCCTCTGGACTACTTCTTGTGGGGTCACATGAAGTCTGTTGTATATCGCACGGAAGTCGAAAACGCGGAAGACCTTCAACAACGCATTTTAGCAGCAGCCGCAGAAATTCGCAATACAGCTGGAATATTTACTCGTGTGCGTAACAGTTTTCACCGACGCATAGAGGCTCGTCTTCAGGTCGACGGTGGTCATTTTCAACATTTGTTGTAATATTTTGGTAACTTGCCCGTCTTTCGAGTAATAAGGTGATAACATGAATGCGTAAACGTCGCGATACTCTGTTTAGTCTTTACAAGAAAACGAAAGAAGATTGAATTATGAATTATGGCCCTTTTTCGTGCGCTTTTGAATGAGATTCGCATTTCTGACATTAACAAAAGAAGCTATATTTTCGCATTAGATAGGCAGCGGTCAGCGACCTTCATTTTACTATTGAAATATGTTTTTAGAAAAAGAAATTGGAGGTACCTAGTTGTTAGGGCAAAGCCAGGGCCTTTGAAAGAAGCAGGTGCCAAATATTTAATCTCCAAGAAAACGTTTTGACGAGGAACCTTTTTATAATTCTCGCTTTTTTGGATTAAGAAGTAAACATGATGGGGGGTAAAATAAAGTTGCTGTACTTGCTTAGTTGACAGACTTACTATTTACTACTTGCTCGAGATAAAAGAAGGCGATAGCTTATGTTAAAAGGAACCGCTAGTTCGCCGAAAGCATGGTAAACACAGCAAACCTTTCTCGCACTTTAAACGCTTATAATAGTTTTTCTGGTTTCTACAATGCCAAAAATAACCTATAGACGCGTTTATAACATTTACTTTTTGATCTGTAAACGGCAAAATATTAAAATTTTACTGCGAGTGACTTTTGTCTGTAAAATTCCGCAGAACCAAAAACTTCAATAAGCATTATGCTACATAAATAAGAATTGGTTGATTTTATAGAATTGAGTTAAATACAGAAGCAATAATTAGTAGTATCTTCCATAATGTTTTCTATTTAAATGACTAAATAATAATAAGGGATTAAAATGTTGTTTGCGAGAGTGGAGTCTAATTGCTCGTGACATAAATTATGCTATTATCTTTTTACTGTCTCAATACATTTCAACAACCCTGCCTGTTAAACATATCACAATTTCTTTGATCTCCCCAACTTCAGATTTAAAAAGGGAAAGTTGAAAATGTCCAGGTGGTAGCTTATGATGGCATTTATTGTTCATTGTGCTACTACACCTGCGTTAGTTTAAAAAAAATAGGCATGTCTGGCAAATTTTCATTCTTGCACTACAATGGTTTTACAACAACCGTAAGTCTCTTTAACTAACACTTTCTTTCTTTCAGAATCACCTGTATATGAAAAAGAGAAGGAGCGCCGTAGAAATCTCACCCAGTGCGCCAACATTGCTAAAACTGGCACTGGCTGCCAGAGAATGTATTAAAATATTATTCCTGCCACATTAAAGCATCAAAACATTAAAATTCTAAAAAATATACTAATGAGCATTCAGATGTTGATGTAGAAACTTGAATGGAAAACCCATGTAAATACTATAGAGATATATTAAGTACTATGGGCTGATTATAAAAAATTTCTGTTCAGTAATTAGGAATAACACTAGACTCCGATAAAAAACGTTTTTTTATTAACAAGGACAAAATGAACTCCATTTTATAAGGACGTCATGATTAATAAAAGAATCATAACGGAGTTGAAATGTGTTTTTTAATTAGTACAAATTACCTAAAACCCTTTACTTCATTTAGTGGCAGTGTTTCATTTGAATTATACACTGAAAGATTTCATTTGTTTAATTCCTCAGGGGTGTATCTTTATTCAGTATAATTTAGGTAAGTACTTGCTCGCCACTCAACAAGACAAGTGATTATCACAGGAAGGCGCGTAATTAACGCAAAGGCCAAGCTTGGTGCGTAACGCAAGGTCAGCTATTGGATTTCAGAGCAAACTTAACAGATTTACATAGGTTAACAAGCTTGTTACGTTTACAACCAATTATTTTGTATACGTAGCAAATTGCCAGGCTTTTAAAATATGTATGTTTTAACATCAATTAAAGATCACTTAATCACTTCTATATGTACATTTCCCCTTTAAAAGCGGATTCACTTTCAAACGAGGGAGATTTATTTTAACATCTCGTAAATTTAATTTTTCGAGCATTTACGAAATGGTTTAAATTTTTTGCCGACTTGATGTTTTTAATTTTATTGTATTCATTCCGGAAAAAATACGTACAAATATACAAAAATAAAACATAAACAATTACTTTAAACGGATCGAGCTTTACAAACACATGAGCAAATCTTGTTCAATGTGTATGTTAATCTAATGGACATAACATTTACATGACAAAGCAAACATTGAATTAATATTAAAAGCAATGTCCATGTTGAAAGCAGCAGGTTTCCAATACCGGATTTGAATTTGAATACTTTGTCAAATATAACTCCCGGCTTTTAGTAGAGCTTTTGTAACAGGTTGGTGGAGCAACAAGTACCAAAAGAAAGGATGTAACTTACGATTTGAGTTCCCATTTCTTACGTTAGACTAGTGGACTGTGTTTGTTTATTCTTGTTTGCTAGAAAAATAGAAGTTAGGGAGATCACTAAAACAAACTTTCGGAAGAAAAGGATATGGTGTATGTGATATTCTGGCGGTTTAGAAAGAGTAAACCATCTTTTCTATTCATAGATGATGGCTTTATTGCCATGTCTAGTAAAATCTAAAGAAAAAAGATAGAAAATAGTGTTTTTCAATTTTAGCGTATTGTACTCAGAAACATAAGTTTTCATAAATGTTTGAGTTGACACAGCTGGTAATTATTAAATAGAATTACTTTTTCCTTCTATTAACACTTAATGATAAAACCTATTCTGCTTTCTTTCAAAATGAATTGCTTAATTTTCTAAAAGACATTCCCCTTAATGTACGAAGTGAAATATTGTTTATGCATTGTGGTGTTCCGCCACATTTTACCTGAAGTTGGGTGAAATGAACAAGCGGGGGAGATGACCAACAGCTAAAATATTAATGTAAAATCGTTAGATGAAGATGTTCGTTTTGTACGTTATTGTGCATACTGAGATGCATGCCCGTACTATGATTTGAGCTAAATCAAGGTTGTACTAGTAAAGTCAAGTAATAAAAACGGTATTGTGTGACCACGAAATATTATTAATAATGCATTTTGTGTTGTGTTATGAAAATATCGCTTGAGATAAATTGATGATTTTTATAAATCTGGAGAGTAACCTCTGATAACGATTAAAATTTGTACCGTGCTGTGTTTGACAGCTTGGCCATCTCTCCATGGCATTTAGGAGAGATGGCCATCAATATGAAGAGATAGTTGGTTCACTATTCTTTACACTTAGGGCGGGCGGGTGGTACTACCAACTAAGTTCAAATTCTAATCAAGCTTTATCTTCACTGAAACTATTATTGAAACAATTATTTCTATGAAGTTAAACCTCGATCAAAATTTGAACTTAGATGGTACAATCAGCCCTTAGAGGTATGTACGGTATGGTGTTTGAACGTATTCTATAGGAAGTTGCTTGAAGGAGGTTAGAAACGAGTTTCCAGAAATCATCGTTGGTTATAACAAATTCAAAAAGACATTAAAGAGGTGCATTAATTTGTTCTGTGAAACAGGAAGTATTTTACAAAAAGACGGAAGTCGTTGCTCAAGAATGCGAACCAAAGACGTTATTAATGGAAAAAGAGCCCTCAACATATCCCAGTAATTGAATCTTATTGTAGTAACATCCCATGAGCTTCTGCGTGAGGATTTACAGATCTATCCTTACTCAATAATGTAAGTGGAAGAATTACTGCCATCCACGAAGACCTTACACGAATTTATAGAGAAATCTTTATATCCCGACGAAGTTGGTGTTTGGGTAGAGCTTAGTGGAAGAAGATTAATCGACCCAATATTTTTTGAAGGTAAGGGTTTCTTTTATCCTTTAATTATTTTAGTAAGTTACGTTTTAGGTACTCTCAATGTCGAAAAATATCGAAACGAAATTTTGAAACTGTTGGTAAAATTGGGACCGGACAGCATGTTGGATGAACTTAATGAAATAAAGATTTGAAAGATGTAGATGCAAGAAACTACTTTCAGCTTTTACAAAGCACTTTAAAAGAAAAAGGACTTTTTGATAAACCTGCTTTCGCTTTTCAATGTCGATAAGACAGGTTTACAGCCGAACAGTAAACCTGACTGAAACGGGAACAAAAGATGTTGCAGTAACATTAGAGGGAAAAGGTGGGACTATAATGTATATTGTATGTTGCAATGTCAAAGGTTTTTCTCTATCATCCCTCAGGTCTTCAGAAGCAAAAACCTGAAAATAGAGTGAACTGATTAAATGCGGTCTGGTTTAGATATTATTATGTCTCAAAAATCAGCCTATGTGACATTATAAACCTTTATGTCGCACTGTGGGCTGAATCGCGATTCTAGCTGGACAAAATTATTTTTTTTTTACCAAAGCGACTCAAAATGTGATAAGAAACATGAAAAAAATATTGAAAAATTTTTAGAACGTTGTAGATGTGTTTTAGGCCAAACATCAGATAATTTACTGGCAGGTAAATTATAATTTTTATTGCTGGCTTCCTGAGCCTCTTCAGAGAGCATACCAATTGGTAGGAGTGGGGACTTGATTACCTATGCACAAGAATTTTATGAACGCTTACTGGCATTCGATACCACCCATATCTTTCCACAAATAATTCTGCAGTAGCCTTGGTGAATTCATTAAATTTGTCAGGATTTATTTCATGGCCACTGGAAAGGACGATCAAAATAATCCCAAATCTTTTAATTGGATTCTCGTCCACTCTCGTTATTTTGGAAACCGTTTGGTGGTTTTCAAAAAACCGTCTTGCCACATTTCCTATATTGAACGTTCCCCCACTGTGCACCACTTTATCAACTCTGATGCCCAGTTCTCTCTAAAGTCGATTCTGAATGTCCTTCTTCCTCGCTGCAAGTTGGTCTAGTTGCTCCTTAGTGGCATCACGAATAGTTGGTACGTGGAGAACTATTTGTAGGCTACACGAAGTACACACTCTAAACATTTGATCCAAGCATGCAAAATTGAAAGACCATATCGAAAATTATCTTCAGCAATATCTGAAAAGATAAATGAACGTGTAACAATTATGTATCAATTGTTTTTAATTATCTTTTCTTTGTATAGTTATAAAAAGCTCTTTTTGACGTATGTGCTTAGTACCTTATGTTATTCAAAAAGGTAATAAATAACCACATTTGTTGCACTTCAGTGCAGATGGTACTTATATCGTGAATAACTCACACTTCAGGGAATATAAAAAAAGTAACTTTGAGCCTCTACTCTGTCCTACTTTTTTTTTTACCGCTTGAATGAAAATATAAATAATCGCGTATTTTTAAGCATATTGATAGTCAATTAAAACATTAATACCTCATGTACACCTAAAAAATTATATAAGTTGAAAAGTACTTATGTATCTGTTTTAAACAACAAAAGTACTAAATATGACATAAATGCTCTGCTTAAACTAAAAATTCACTAGAGACTGACACGTTAACTATGAACAAACTGACAGCAAGCCGACAACTAGCTGGTAACTAGAAGACAAATCAACGGTACGTTGCGGCGATTAGACATAAATTTTTGGTAGGCGGTTAGGGTAATTCATACGGAACAATTTTATGCACGTTTTGTCTCGTTTAAGATAACTTGATTTGTGTGTATTTTGTCCAGCTAGAAGTGCGATTCAGCCCACAGTGTGCCGTGGTTTATAAACTAATTTCTTCCACGGAAAGGAGAAAAAAAAATTTTAGATGGACACGCTTTCCATTATTCTTCCTTCGATTGCATATATATTTTGATATGTTTACCTCCGCATACTCTCACTGCTTGAACCGTTTGGCAGAGTTTTTTTCTAATCTTTCAAAGCTTGTAGAAAATGGATGCGAGTTCATTCAGGAAGAAAACTAGAAAGATTGAAGTTTGATGAACTTTTAATACAAAACTGAAAAAATCAGCTAGTGTAGGAAACGCATTCTCAGGCTTCAGGGCTCGAAAATACTTCTCTATAACCCTGATTGCATTACCAATCACGCTTACACAACAAATCAAAAAGCCAATACTCGAGCAACCAATTTGCTAATGGGCATGACACCATGATCTAGTTTTACATTTTTTTTGCAGAAGTTCTAAACACAGCTCCTGCGGAAGATCCATACGTTCCAAATGTGTAGCCGGAAAAACTTTTAAAAAGAAACTCGTTACAGCACCAAAAAAACGAGTAGGTAAAAACGAGTAAAATCGGTTGTTACTCTGTTAACATCTCTTGAACACATGGCAATTGTAAAAAATAAAGCCGTAAGGAAGACTAGATTAATGGAGAAGTAACGTTCAAGAAAACAAGATGTTCAGAAAAAAAAAACCGCTTACTTTCGTCAAGTTTGGATGACGAGGACGTGGTGATTCCACACGAAGAGGAAAGCGATATGCTTAAGGATAAGAGGATAAGAATCTTTGTAAGTATTAAGTTTTTTTTTTAATTTATTCCTTTTCGTCAGTAGCGTTCTCTTAGTGTAATTTTATTCTTTTGTTGGTTATTGATTTGTAGTCTGTGAACTTTACCTTTTCCAAATATGCAGATATTGAGCAAGCGTCTAGGATATTCCAATGTGGCAGAAAAACTTATTCAAGCAGATGGCATCCAGTTTTATTGTTATTGAAAAGCTCGATAGCAGACTTAAGAGAAACGGTAACTATAGCAATTAATACCATTGAGACAAGACAAGTCATAACTGGAAAAAGGGCTGCACTTGAGAAAATGCTTTGACTTACTGAAGAAGAACTGCAAGAAACAGTTGCAGGTATTTGATACAATAAACAAAATGCTTTAAAATATTGAAAAGAATGTTCCTGAAAGAGCATGAGTCTGTCTTCATGGGGGGGGGGGTCACTTTGAAAACGTGTAGAAATGATAATATAATGAATATATGCTGTACTCTATTTGTTATTGTTATTAAATATGTTAAAATCTTTATTGGGATTACTGTTCTATTTAATATTAAATGTAATTTACAGTTGGTAATAAACTAATGAAAATGCTGAAATCGCATTTCTACACAAAGCGAAAATCAAAACTAATTCTGCGGGTTTGGAATGTTGTTACTAAGGCCTAGTTTTACAATAGTTGAATAACTTTATCGAAGGTATTATTGCCATGGATACAACTGTTGTATGTCATTACAATTGTAACAATAGCAATAATACCTTTGATAAAGTTATCCAACGATTGTAAAACACGAACTGTAATTCAAGTACAAATTCTAAACTAAGTACGTCATTACTATAGTAGCAAGCTTCCAAACAACTTTTATTTTACAGTTATATGTGTGCGGCCTTATTTAAAACAAGCGGAAACAGACTTTGTTTTGATAGCGATGACGTCACACATACGAGATGTATTTTAAATTAATATAGGGATGCTACAGATTTAATTTTTGTTAAATCCTGGTTTTTTTCAATGATACAGTAATGGATAATATTAATAACCAGAAATTCTCTTTCTAAATACCCTAAAGATTTGAGTCTGTTACTTTTTGCTCCACGTTTTGAAAGTGAACAAGAACTGTTCTTAAAGTCCATAGATCTGAGAGTGGTATTTGATTAGGCATTTAGATAGACAATCTGGATTTGTCTACAGCATGCCAAAACTTCAAGAAACTAAAACTCTAAGAGTGATTAGAAGCACAAATAATAAGGTGTTTGGAGTAATACAGGTAAACTGAAGCAAGCCAAGGAGTTTTGAGATACAAACAGAGCTTAAGCAAGATGGCAGCTTTGGTTCACTGTTATTCATACTTTTAATGGATATAATAATAATAAACACCAAGAAGAATACAGAAAAAAGTAGATGATGGTGGGCTTTAACAGATTGATGCCAGTTAAGACAGACAACTTACTTTATACAGACGACATTGTAACACATCGTTCAATAAGTCCCGAGACTAACCCAGAGATGGTGCTAGTAGTACCAAACTAGCCAGGTTTCCTAGAGTGCGAACCTTCACATGAAACGCGTAAAAATTTCACGTCGATTGGACCACAAACAGCAGAGTTATCGAGGTTAGAGTAAAGTCACTTTGTAATTTGTTTGAAAAATGGAACAAAGCGAGTTTCGCGTGTTGATAAAACATTGTTTTTTAATGGGTAAAAACACCGTAGAAGCCCAGCAATGGCTTGAGAAACGTTACCCGGACTCCTCTCCATCCAAATCAACGATTTGTCGTTGGTATGCTGAGTTTAAACGTGGTCGTACGGACACAAACGATGCGGAACGTTCGGGTAGGCCTTTGGAAGCCGTTACACCGGAAAATGTGAGTGAAGTATTCAAAATCGTAATGAAAAATCGCAAAGTAAAGGTCCGTGAGATTGCAGAAATGACACAGATATCATCTGGAAGCGTATTTACAATCCTTCATGAAAAATTGAGCATGAAAAAGGTTTTTTCCAAGTGGGTGCCGCGATTGCTTTCAGTGGAACAAAAACAGCAACGAATCGACGATTCAGAGAGCTGTTTATCGCTATTTACTCGCAATAAAAAGGATTTCCTGCGTCGATACGTGACCATGGATGAAACATGGATATATCATTTCACTCCGGAGTCGAATCGGCAATCATCTGAGTGGCGCATGGCTGGCGAAAGCCGCCCAAAGCGTCCAAAAACGCAGCAATCTGCTGGCAAAGTCATGGCGTCTGTTTTTTGGGATACACATGGCGTCATTTTCATTGACTACCTGGAAAAAGGTAAATCGATCAACAGTGATTATTATATTGACTTGTTGGTACGTTTGAAGGAGGAGATCGCAGCAAAACGACCGCACATGAAGAAGAAAAAAATCCTTTTTCAGCAAGACAATGCACCATGCCACAAGTCCATGAAAACAATGGCAAAAATCTACGAGTTGGGCTTTGATTTGCTTCCCCACCCCCCGTATTCGCCAGATTTAGCCCCCAGCGACTACTGGCTCTTTGCTGATCTCAAAAAAATGCTCCAGGGAAAAAAATTTGGCTCGAATGAGGAGGTCATTGCCGAAACTGAAGCCTATTTTGAAGCAAAGGATAAATCCTTCTATAAACATGGTATAGAAATGTTGGAAAGGCGTTGGAAAGATTGTATCACTCTAAAAGGAGATTATATTGATGAATAAAAATGATTTTTGAAAAAAAAAGGTTGTTTTCGTTGTTAGTCTCGGGACTTATTGAACGATGTGTTATATACATAAGAAAATGACAAAACTTGTGAAATTTGTACTGAGGAAATAAGGAAAATGAGAATACAAATTAACACTGAAAACAATAGAACAATGAGAACTTAGATGATGATAACAGAATAATAGAAATAGACAGACAATAGAGAAAGAGCAAGAGCAACGACTTACGAATGCCTAGGAACGATAGCGACACAGAATAGCAAAGCAGGTGCCGAAATAGCTTTCAGAAGAAAGAATGCAAATAATTCTACTATGCAATTAATAAAACAATATTTCGTAAGAAAAAAATGACCAAGAGTATAAAGCTAAAAAAAAACGAAATGAGATAGAGGAAAGAACGAAAGTATAAGATAACAAGCGAATCAAGAAGGTATTGCAACGACAACAGAAAATAAACAGTCAAGTTAGTTTGATCATATTACTAGAAGGACGGAGTAAGGTAAATTAGTCAAAGAATAGAAGAAATTGATGAGAAAAGAGAGAAGAACTTAGAAGATCTAGCTATGAACCGCAAGGCGTGAAATTTGAAGCCGAAAAAAGTATTCTTAAGGATTAGAGAAAAAGAAGAAGAAGATAGTATTTGATGTTTATGGAATTAGCGTACTTGTAGAGTTTCTAAGCACTCGATCAAGAAACCTTTCTTTTAATATTGGAACAACCTAAATTTAGTTTTGCATTACCTGAAAACCATAGTGGGTTTATCAAAGCTTGCTCAAAAGTGTGTATTATTGTTATTTACACCCGCCGAAACTATATGTTTAACATATACGATGAATCCTTCAACTTGATCTTGTTGAAGTGTAACCTTTTAATCAATGAAACAAAACATTCTACGCTGTTCGTGTGGCATCTTAAAAATATCGAAGCAGCAATTTCAGTGGTATAAGAATTTTTCATTGTTAAATTTATAAATTCCATTTATTGTCTTTCTCCTTCTGTTTGATGTTGAAGTTTGATAGATTATTACTTGTTCTCGTAGAAGTTACAATAGAAAATATCTTTGTGTTTCTAGCTGTAGATTTACCGTAGTAGGATTCCAATAATCCTGATGATTTTTCTTCTGCTTTCTGTTAACGCAGTAAATACTACTTTCATTTCATGTGCCACAAATGTTATGGATTTTAATTTACAAAAAGAAGATGAAAGACACAAAAACATTCTTAGAAAAAATTTATTTCCCACAGCAATCTTCCTTTCAAATGTTTCATTTTTATATTTTTGTGTATATTTCATCTAACGTATTGACTTGTAGCTTTCAAAATTATTTATTGAAAACTCTGACGCAACATAAACCATCAGCTTCTAGATTGAACTGGCTTTGTTAAATTATTTTTTTTTGTTCGCTTGCCGAAACTGAAATTTGAAAAACTGAAAAACGAAGTATTTTTATAGATCTTGTTTATTGCAGAAGACAAGAAAAAATATTTTAAATAAAAGTGGAATCTCTTGTAGGATCGTATATTCTGACGTTGACAAATGTTGTTCGGATTTATCTATCGCAGGTGAGTGAACTGCTTTTACCCCTATTTCTTTTTTACGTAACCATACAAACTCGATAGGAAATTAATGAAATGCCTATAATAAATATAAGAGCAGCAGAAGTATTTAAAGCTCTGTGACAGATAAAATTATTATTTCATGAAAATAATTTACTTCTAAATTATAAAAGACAAAAATGGAATTATTTATTGTATTTTATATTCATAATCTCATGTTATACAAAAATTTAAACAATAAATGTAGAAATTATTCTTTAGATTTATTTACAATTTTTAAATAGCAAAAGGCCCTTCTCTCTCACTTTGTCTTTAATAATTTACAAATCATTTCTGCAGTTTTTTACTAAGCATATTTTAAACTAGCAATAAAATAAAAAATTATATTGATAATATATAATATATTGATAAGTACTATCAAGATCGTCGTGTAGGAGCTGAATTAGACTTTTCATATGAAGAGTCCAAAAACTGTGATAAAACCGACACCACCGCTGCTGCTTGGTTATTATTATTACAAACATCATTTGGTTTACTTTTACAACTTCTCAAACAGAAACTCCAATGTTAAGTAAATACAGTACCGAATACTGGAAAACTTGAGAACTTCTTGAAAAAGTTATACCGACTCTTATTCAAGGATACGAAAAGTGAGTTAAACTTAAGGTGGAAACCAATTCAGTACGACAAGAAGCACTGTGGATATTCAAGACCACTTGTTGAATTCTAATAGATACAAAAAATATCTGATAACCTCTAGATTTTCTCAAGATGTCTTAGAAAATCTATTTATTCAGAATAGATTAATTCAAAAAGCAGTAAGTTTTAAAAACTTAAAGTGCTGTTCAATGCAAGAAAAGTTGAATGCAGAGACGAAAGTTACGCAAATGTGATTTCTTAAATACAAGAAAAGAACAAAATAAAAACTTACAACTTAACAAAGTAAAAGATTAATAAGTAAAAACTTAAAAAAAATGGAAATGGTGAGAACAGAGTACATAGATTTCGTAAATTAATTAAGAAAATTGTAACGTTTAAGTATAAAGCTAGACTGCATAACCGTGAGAACAGCAAGGTATTCTGTTACACGCAAAGCTGCAAGCATGCGTCTAACTTACAAAGAATTGAAGTAGTATATAAGAGAAAAATACCTTAAAGAAGAATTGCAGAAGCGTCTAAAAATGTAGAATTAATTCTATTACCAAATGCGCAGAGAAAATTTATGAAGAAACATACACACGACTTATGAACTATCGTAAAGAAAAAACCATGGCGGCATTAATAATATTTCTGCAAATCGTCAAAAAGATGCCGTTTTCGACTTTGAGGTTCACGTACTCGGTATTAAAAGCCACCTTAAATGTAAATAATTAAATACTTAAAATTACAATCTTTACAAATTCCTGATGACACGTATTTAAGTGAAAAAAATCAAGATCTTTTGTGACCTTTCAAACAGACAGCAAATAACGGGTGTAAGTAAACGACGTCTCAGGGCAACCATTCATGTAGAGAGTACCACAAGGTTCAGTGCTAGGTCCGATTATTTGTAATCTATACAGGGTGATTCTGAAATAAAGGGTATCCTTTTAATAGGTGATAAGTGAAGCTAAAAGAAGACAAACAATGAAGAAACGAAGTGGCTTCGTGAAAGTTGAAAATTTTCACAATTTTCCGAAATATTAAATACTGAAGCCGCCTCTGGTTAGAAAAAGGAAAGTGTTCTTTGTATTCTCGCCTTCGGAGTAAAAAGTGAAAGTTAAGGAGATTTACGGTTGTTGTAAAACCATTGTAGTGCAAGAATGAAAATCTGCCAGACATGCCTATTTTCTTTGAACTATCGCAGGTGTAGCAGCACAACGAACAATAAATGCCATCATAAGCTACCCCCTGGACATTTTCAACTTTCTCTTCTTAAATCTGAAGTTGAGGAGATCAAAGAAATTGTGATATGTTTAACAGGCAGGGTTGTTGAAATGTATTAAGACAGTAAAAAGATAATAGCATACTTTATGTCACGAGTAATTAGACTCCAGTCTCGCAAACAACATTTTAATCCCTTATTATTATTTAGTCATTTGAATAGAAAACATTATGGAAGATACTACTAATTATTGCCTCTGTATTTAACTCAATTCCATAAAATCAACCAATTTTTATTTATGTAGCATAATGCTTATTGAAGTTTTTGTTTCTGCGGGATTTTACAGAAAAAAGTCACTAACAGTAAAATTTTAATAATAATAATAGCGGTTCCTTTCAACATAAGCTATCGCCTTCTTATATCTCGAGCAAGTTGTAAATAGTAAGTCTGTCAACTAAGCAAGTACATCAACTTTATTTTACCCCCCATCATGTTTACTTCTTAATCCAAAAAAGCGAGAATTATAAAAAGGTTTCTCGTCAAAACGTTTTCTTGGAGATTAAATATTTGGTACCTGCTTTTTTTAAAGGCACTGGCTTTACCCTAACAACTGGGTACCTCCAATTTCTTTTTCTAAAAACATATTTTAATTGTAAAATGAAGGTCGCTGACCGCTGCCTATTTAACGCGAAAATATAGCTTCTTTTGTTAATGTCAGTAATGCGAATCTCATTCAAAAGCGCACGAAAAAGGGCCATAATTTATAATTCAATTTTCTTTCGTTTTCTTGTAAAGACTAAACAGAGTATCACGAGGTTTACGCATTTATGTTATCACCTTATTGCTCGAAAGACCACCGTCGACCTGAAGACAAGCCTCTATGCGTCGGTGAAAACTGTTACGCACACGAGTAAATATTCCAGCTGTATTGCGAATTTCTGCGGCTGCTGCTAAAATGCTTTGTTGAAGGTCTTCCGCGTTTTCGACTTCCGCGCGATATACAACAGACTTCATGTGACCCCACAAGAAGTAGTCCAGAGGATTTATGTCAGGGCTACGAGCAGGCCAGCGTACGGGACCATTGCGACCGATCCACCGATGGGGAAACATTTCGTTCAAATAGCTCTGCACACGTACGCTAGTATGCAGAGGGGCTCCATCATGCATGTAATAAATATGCCTACGAGTTTCTAGAGGTGTATCATCCAACATATCTGGCAACCTGTTTTCTAGAAATTCCAGATACGTGTCTCCGTTTAACCGCTGTGGTAAAATAAATGGTCCAAACAATGTGTCCCTAAAATGCCACACCACACATTAATAGAAAACCACTATTGAAATTTATTTTCCCTAATCATGTGAGGATTAGCGTCATTCCAATAATGTACGTTATGAAAATTTAAGATTCGCGTAAAACAACACTCATCCGTAAACAGTACTTTCTCTACAAATTCCTGTTGTTGCATTGTTTTTTGTTGAAACCACTCACAAAATGTTCGTCTCGGTGCAAAGTCATTTTCAGTTAAATGCCGAACCCGTTGTACGTGATAGGGATGTAATAAGTACGACTTTAATATCCGATGCGTTGTTGCTTGGGAAACGTTCACGTCGCGTGAGATACCGCGGGTACTTATTGTAGGATCTTCATTAATCATATCTAATACATCTTCTTCCGCTTGAAGAAAGTGTGGTGCTCTTTCTTGTCTACGGCCTTCATATGTTGCGACGGTGCTACCTGTATCACGAAGTCGTTGAATCGTTTGCAGTATTGTATTCCGCGAAGGCTGTCTTCGTTGTGGAAAACGATCGGCGTACAGTCGTTTTGTCGCTTCTACATTATAATGACATTCTCCATACATTAAAGTTATGTCTGCCAACTCTCGAGTGGAAAACATCTCGCTCACTTTAAATTTTTTCACACCTTGTCACTCTGAGGAATGTCAAAGATTGTGACAACATGTTCCGACCCTTACATATGTAAATAGCTACCTGCCAATGACAAGGAGGGTCAGTCAACCCCTATCGATTTTTACTTAAGTAAAAGTATGACAGCAGGACCGGCTTGGCTTAGCGATTAAATTTCAAAAGTCTTTTTCTCGGAAACTATGCAATTTTCACCTACCTTTTTTTTATCGCAAATGTATGTACTATCACACCGCTATCCACTTTTAAGAGGATACCCTTTATTTCAGAATCACCCTGTATAGAGGACATTACAACTATAGCCTTACTAATAGAGAGCTAATGGTCTAGTGGTAACAGCACTTGCTTTACAGACGGCTGACCCGGGTTAGATCACCGGTCTTAAAATAAGGTACGGTCTCAAGCTACTACACCAACATTTGTAGTAGTCACTAACCTTCGAAAAACAATGAATCGTGATCTATTGAGGCAGTTCCAAGTGATTAACTGCTATGGTAGGATAAGAGTCCTATCGAGGCTGTTCCACAATGGTTAACTACTGTAGAGTCTTCGGCTACCATAGTAACATCTGTGATTGCCATAAACTCCTAAACAACAAGCCAACAGTTACCAAGGCGGTTCTAAATGCAACTGTCAAGGCGGTTCCAGATGCTACTGTTTACTAACCAGAGGAAAAAGTAGTACAGAGGACTAGAAACGCTAAGGTCATACCATTTTTTTGATAATATCTGTTTCATTTGGGCTGCAAGTGATGCTAATGCAGTACATAATCGCGTTTGAACAGATCTACATAAAATAAAAAATTGGTTTAGCTCAAAGTACCTTAGTTTTATTCTGCGCAAAACAATTATTGACTTCAGTTATAAATTACCACTAATTTCTATTAATAATAATAATAAAATCTAAGGTGTTTCTGTTTACATAGTATTTCTAGCTTCATCTGTTAATAATGAGCTAAATTGGTTTTGTCACTAGATCAATTAGCTGTAACCTTGTAGCCCTTAAGTAAGCCTAAAAGGTTAGGTATATATTACTGCCTAAATGGGTATTAACGGTGCTCAGCTTATAGAATGTTCAGATTATAGAACTTTGGCAACATTTTAACTCATTTATCCCAAACAGCACTCAATTTATCATTTTAATGATATTGGCTTTGCTACCTTTACCATCTACACGAACTATTCTTAAACGATTATAAAATTTCTCTAAGGACGCTGTTGCTTTGAATGTAGGGGAAAAGATGTCCATAAACTGTAGAGATCTATAACACACCGGCAAGTACGTATCAATATCAATAATAATTCTAAATAGGCAGAGAGCTTGATCAACTCAATGCGTTGATGTTTATACACTCATTTCTTCCTGACTGGGAACATATTTATAACAGTTGCTGTGGTGTAAAATAACAAATAAAAAACTTAATTTGATATTAGTTATTCTGGACATTACATATTTTTAGTATCACTGGCTTTAGAAGTGTATTTCCATATTTGATATAATATAGCCTTTCTTGCTGATTAGGAGGAGGCGTTTTCCAGCTTGTAGGTCCATCTAAACAAGTAACAAGATTACCATCTCATCGTTATTGTCTTCATCAGATTCATCGTACATATTTAGCAGTGGTGAAGCCGGAAAAAATAGTGGTAATGATGGCCGAGGTATGACAGTTGGAGTGAACGGTATTGTCATTAATTGTTTAATTAACTGCAGCGATGCTGGGATGTTGCGGTTGTACATCTTACAGTTTCTTGCTTTTCAAGTTCGCTCTGTGAAAGCCGACGACTGTAAGGCACCAGTGGCTGTGGTAGGGACTTTGTTGGGTAGTTATCTACTGATTTTGCGTTTTAAAAGGCAAGGCGGTTGCAGCTTGTTAGGAAAATTCAGAAATAATTGAATCTTCCCTTAACGTGTTATTAACTTCTGTTAAAAAAATATCTGTTTATTATTTTCAATCTTTTCCTATTGTAAATACGTTAATTCCTTTTTAGAAATTAATTTTATCGTCTTTCCGTGGCATAAAAGCCCATTGGTTTGATGCCTCTTGACATTAATAGATTTATGGCTTGGAAACATTTTTTTTTAAAATTCTCTTATAAAAATATTTTCTCAACGCTGAATTAGAGATACATTAGGGCTCTGCATAGAATAAAACTACCTCCGAATTTGTGTTTTTTAGATTTAATTTTCGCATTTCAAAGAATTTTGCATTCTTATCTTTTAGTTTAATGCTCCTTTACACCATAAAACTGTCACTTTGTCTGGCTAGGACAAGATTTATTTTTGCTATAATTGCAGAGTGCAACGTTTGAATTTCTAGTTAAATCACTTCCTTCTCGTATTATTTTATTTGATGTCACGTCGTCATGTATGACGACCATCCAGTAATTTGTTAGACCCACCCTTTCAGGGGGTTGGAATTTAGGCATTCCGCAAAACAACTCGGGAAAGTTCAACAAGTGTTATCGACGAAGAATTTAATTCTTGGCTTGATATGTTTTTTTGTTATTTATTATTTTATAACTTGGCCAAATTGTTTTTGTTCAACGATTTATGTGAATAAATATCTGGATCCAAAGTTAAATGTAAAACACCTTAGGTGACGAACCCAGTTAGATTATCGCTACTGTTTATATGTTTCATGTTATATCATTCATCCTCCTTTCATAAATGACCACAGAATTTATATTTACAGATGATTCACTGTGTAAATGTACGTATTGTCTTTACGTTACCAGCGTTTTATGCAGTGCGCTGGGTTGGTAATTCGTAAATGTTAATAAACTTAATGCGGCCAGATTTATCTTGTGTGTACTTGTTCTTTATGTATTTTTACTTGTTTATCTTGCATTAATATGTGTTTATGTACAAGTTTTTCAAACAGTGTAACTAGCAACGCTGTAAACTGTTTCCTATATTCATTCAATAGTATGCTAATAGATGTTATTAATTTATCTTTTGGCTTTTATTGTGTTATAAGTATACTTATACAGTATATCAGGAATCAGCTGTTCCGAAACCAGGTGACGTGGACTTTCACATGCGGACATATTATAACTTAATCCATCAATGGGAAAGTAAGTATCTAAAGAGAGTGCAGTACAATCTCTATTTCGTTTATTTGTGTATCGCTCGAACTTGCGGTTTGACCTTGGCAGACATCTCGCCTACTGACCTAGATACGAAGATCAGCTGTAGGGTTTTCCATTCGAAATTAGGTCACCGACTTTCTACTGCAGCTGGCGCTCTCTCGATCTCGAAACCACTAAGATTCTTGCATTATTATTACCGTCTACCGCCTGCTCTAAGCCTTCCTTGCCCACGACCTGTCTTCGACTGTATAAAGGCTAGCATTATAGATGGCGTACCGATTTTATATATGGTAGCGATCCCGATGGGACACTAATCTCAGTTTTGTCCGTAACAAACTGATTGAAAGAGTGCACTCTGACAAATTGACGCAACGGGCTGACAAGAACACTGAAGGAGAATAAGCAATGAGAGAGGTATTACAGTCGATGATTTCAGACATCCGTATACCACACAGAACTATGACAGAAATGAAGACAAGCGACTTCTAAATATTATATATCAAACATAAACAAGGCGCAACAGGTCTGTGACATGTAACACGTCTGTGACAAAACTATCTCAACCGATACTAAAAGTGCTGTAATTTTTCATCTCAGATATTTGTTACAAATTAGTTATAACTTGTTTAGTCTATCTTGTTAAGCAATAGATTATATTTTTAGGCCATATAGAAGCGAATGTGATTTTTAAATTAACAGATAAAATAACAGAAAATCAACAACAAATCGAAATATTTTTGCGTATAGGACGTTAAACAATTACTAAGATTACAAATAAAATCAATAAAGAGTTACTAAAGCGTGTGAATAATGTTCCATGCGAAATAATGGCTTAATAGTATTGAAAAATTATTTAAAACTTTAAGTAAGTATTTAAGTAATAAAAACAGGATATCCGCATAGCTGAAAATAGCAATTGTGATGGGAACATAATGCAGATTTACCCAAAATTTAACGTGACCTTAAACTTTCCTCTTTTAAATACTTTTTCTCTTTTATGGCGCTTTCAATATCGTATATCTATTACGTTATACTCACTGCTTTATTTCCTAGTTTAAAAGGGAATGAAATTTATATCTTCTATAAGTATAAGGCTTACGGAGAAAGGACTATATAATAGATGGCGTTGTAGCAAATTCTGATTCAAAAGAAGGGTAAATATGCTGGATTGTAAGAAAGCTTGCTCCTTGTTTTAACCGGAACAGATGTGCACTGGATACGCGAATGGAATGAATGGCAACGTAATAAATAACCTTTTCTTTTAGCCAAACCTCTTATACAAATTTAATGAAAGCAACAATGACGTTATTCGTAATTGGTGGCTTAATGGTAATGGACAATCGATACTCCCAGTTTATAATTATTTTTTTACTATTTTTTTGTGTTCATTGTCGCATATAACTAGACGGAATTACTTGCCCATTAATGTGAAGCTATACAAAATATACCTTACAAGCAAGTCACAAATACATTTTCTAAAAATAAAACGTGAGCATGTAATTTAGTTGGTTTTAATATTGTCCGTTCTACATTAACATGTAGTCGTCATCAAGTTATCATACCGGCTACTAATTAATCTCATTTTTTAAAATTTAATTTACAAACTACAGTTCGTGCAGTAAACTGGAAATTTATCAAAATACGCCTTTTATTGCACATAAACTTTCAGAGTCCGGGAAGATACGATTCCTTATTGCGCTAATACGGTATTCCTGTACTGCATGCAACGTTCAGTTTCGCGATGAAAAATGTCTGCAGAGGTCGCATCTACTCCAGGGATTTGAGATCGCGCCTCTGTTTCAGAGCACGTACATAAAACCCTGTGGCCTCAGGCGAGTTTGTAAATCCGATGTAACCCTGTAAAAGAATTAAAAGATAAAGCGCACCAATTTTCGAAAGGAATGTTCGTTAGTTTCCTAGTTTCTATTTTTAAATTTCCGTAAGTTCCAGCTTAATAAATGGATTTATTTAATGCAACAAGAAAATTTGTTTTATGTTCCTGCGCAGCTGTTAATTTTATATATTTTAAACGGATTAAAAATGAGTTAATTAGATGTATGTAAATTAATACGGTAATCACCAACATCTGTAATGTATTTTAGTTTGTAAACAAATTATTCGAAGCTGTGGCATAATTTAATCATTAATCTGTCTTCAGAAAATTGGTAGACAAAATAGGTTATCGATTTAAAACTGGTAAATGAGCAATGGAAATTTACTTACAAATAAGAGACTGATGAGGACTGAGACCATGATTTGGATTACCGTAGAAACATCTGACTTCTGACGGTGAGCAAAGCATTGCTCTCCATCATAATTAATTCTTATGAAAATACTATGTAATTGTTTCAATAAAACGAAATATGAATTTCTGTTATCAATTTAGAAATACCTAGACAATCATTAATCAGTTAGAAATGTTTATAAAAAGTATGTAGCATATAGTGTGTACTTATATCTAATTAAATCGATTGTTAGCAAAATCGTAAATGACACATCAACAATTGTAATGACAGAATAATATTTATGATATTTATATTAGCAGAATCGAGCTCGGATCAATTAATTAAAATAGTACTGTCAATACTGTGAAACAACATAGGGGAATTGACCAGTCATGTATAACCAAATAGCAGATTTAAAGTCTTCCTTTAAATGGTAACTTGGTAGGTTACCTAATTACTTAATTTTTCATTAACTAGTAATGTTTGCAATGTGTGGACGTGCGTTATCCTGTTGGAAAATACCATTTGGCAACGTCTGCATGAATGGTACTAACACCGGTGTGAATATAGCGATGAGCATTTATAGTGCGTGGGACGAGCACAAGAGGTGATCTTCTTCCGAAACAAATCACACCCCAAACCATAACTCCAGGTGTTAAAGCTGTATGGCGTCCTTCAGCAAACTCTAGATTTCGTCTTTCTTCTCGGTATGAACGTATCCTCCTACGGTTGTCATTTGTCCACAAACAAAATCTTGATTCGTCACTGAAGATAATGTCGTTCCATTGCTGATTCCAATGCTATCGCTCTTGACACCAAGCCAGCCTAACAGCTTTTGGTAGAATCGCAGTCCAAAAGGAGATTCTTCTGTAGATTGCTGCCTTCGATACGCGGCGGTGAAGAGCTCGCACCCAGTCTACAGCAACAGACCTTATTGTGTAAAAGCTGTCTCTTATAGCCAAGCCGATCTTCACGAACATTGCGGCTACGTGGAGGTCTATCAGCTGGACGATATTGCTGAATGTCTTCTACAGACCAAGCAGACCATATTCGTGCAACTATAGTGTGGTCCCGATTTACCCTTCTACCAATTTCACGAAAAGAAAGTCCAGCTTCTTTCATGCCAATAGTTCGACCTCTATCAAAATGGAAATATGGTAAAAATATCTACGTTTTCTTACTGGAGGCATTTTAAAACATTAATTCTGTCACAAAATCTTGAAACAATTGATTATGTTTACTAGATATTGTTTCGTTTCTAAGCAATAAGTTATCAAAGTTGATCAGAGACAGTTGACGATCACCACAACCACTTGATTGTTTTAATGGAAATAGTGATTATGTCATACGCAATAATAGAACATTATTTTAACAAAGTTTCAAAACTGTAGCCTTATTTTTAATGGGTGGTGTATTTCATATGAAACGGAGTGTATATGGTTTGGCGTAATAGGTCGACCAACAATCAGATCACGAATATTCTGCTACATCGATTAAGTATTCAAACTTCTTATAACGATTTTCGATCCTTATTTAGCATTTGCTACTACTCATTGGTTAATGGAATGGTGTCATTCAAAGGCCAGACACAAAACAACTAGGAAATAAAGGAAGATGAAGTCTAGAAAAAAAAAGTCTGAATGGGTATTAACAAACCTTATATCTCGTAAATCCTTTATATATATTCTCAGATTCTCTAATTCTCTCTATACGTCTAATACAAAGAAATATTAGCAAATTTGAGAGTTCTCAAGTTAGTAGCCTAGTCAGATATGTAGAAACTAACATCTTGGTTCAGATGGTTTAAATAGCTCTGATTCCGACCGAATTTAGAGTTTTCATTTATTGTGTAGCCGTTCATTTTCTCTTTTTGTATTGAAAACATTCCACGGGTTTAAATGACTTTTACAACCTTTACTTAGTTGCTTAGCCATAAAAAGAGATCACACAGTAAAGTTTCCAATAAAAATGCAAAACTGCTGTGATTTCAGTCTTATATAAAGAGTGTTCCTTTCCAGAACCTATTGGCCTTGAATGCATGTCTTTCAGGTTCTAATCCGGTATTTCTATAGTCAGAAAAAATTGAAAGCGTAAAAGTATCACAGTAAAAATAGTGGCTTGGTGGAAAAGACCGAGAAGTGACTGAAGCTAAATAGTAATGCCAGGCTATGATTGTTTTGGTATTTTGCGGTTTTACAAAAACGTCTTCCAAGTTTATAGGTTTATGTGCTATTAGCATTTGGATATATTTGTGAGTTTTGATTAGTTAAACTATCCTTGGGAGAAGGTTTAGAGAGTGCAATAGACCTAATTAGAGCAGCACAGAATTATGGTATTTATGTTCTCTTTTGCAAATATAAAATTTGGCTTTTACCTGGTTGAATTTTCAGCACAAAACTTCAAAAAGATCATCTCTTGCTGTGTTTTTCAAAAGAAGCTAATACGGCCAAGAATACAAAAGGTAAATATTTCACCAACCCGATATAACAAAAATTCCATGTTTCGATATCAAGGCAGTGCTGAGTACCAAAATAAACAAAGACAAAAAAAAGATTGAATGCAAGGGAGAAAAATTTTGTAATGTTATTTTCAAATTCGCACTAAATCCGCCCCTGTCTTTTAATTTCGTTCAGGTATTTGTTTTCCTGACGGGTAATATTTAAATTATTTCATTCTATAAACGAATGTTTGTTTCAATGTTATTCTAAAGAATTGATAACTTTGTGGTCTCGACTTCTGGGCTCTGGTAGACGTGCCTTTTACTATTTTCCAATATAAAATTCCTGGAATCTTAGTCGCAAAAATTGGAGTTACACAGTCTCGATTGAGCCAGGTTTAAGCTGGTAAATCTACGATGGGAATTTTCCATTGTCTTATAAGAATAATTATATTTTGACCTGTTAGGGCGTGTATCTGACTTTTCAACCCCACTTCAGTAAGTACCCATTGCGCAACAGGAGACGCAGAAAGAATAGGCAGTACGATAAGAGCTGCGTACTCGAACCAACGTACGGGGGATAATTTTCGGCGTCACCCCTTCAAATCCCGAAGTGGTTACAAACCGAATTTAATTGAAGCGATTCTCTTAGTAAAAGAGAGATCGGACTCGAGAAATTCTATTTCGTCGGGTCTTTGTCCTGTTATTCACGGAGGAAAACCGGTTTGTTTAGCGAAAAGCGATGCTTTAGAAGCTTTGTTATTGTGGGAAGCGTTTTTGCTTCAATTACAGTTACGCTGGTATTTCCAGGAAATAAAAATTGTAGAGGGTAGAAACGCAACAATTTTGGTTCCGTTGGTGCAACGTTAAACGGTCTGTCGAGAACAGAAACTTCCCGCCCCGTAAAGCGTCGATCTGTGCGTTACATCTTGGAAGCTCCGTGTACCGAATGGGTTAAGTAAATTTAAAGAGCGTTTGAGACTCAAAGTGGTTTTAGTTATTTTTAAAATTTGTGTATCAACACTTAGATTTTGTTCTTGTGCTTTTTGGTTATTGTTAACAACAGTGATTGTTCTTTGAAACCTTAGTTTCCTTGAACATTGGTTGGACCCGGCCAGAATGTGGAATTTTGCACCAGATATCGCTTCGTTAGGAATCAGAGACCTGGAAGAAACATTGCCGTTATAGTAAGAAAGACCTGTTTTGTTTCGTTATTCGAGTTTTAATAATCGTTCTATTTGATAAAAGACTAGGAGAACGTGGAATTTGTGAAATATTCCATACGAAAACCTTGCTTAGGCAAGATTAGTTTCGATTTTCTCATTGAATTATAATATTTACGAGTAATATTTTTAACTAATTTGTAACAGGAACGTTCCCAGGTAATTTTAGCTGGTGTTTGTTAAATTATTGCAACATAATTAATAACTTTTGACTACTGTTTTTCTTTGTTATTAGATATAAAGTTTACTTGTTGCTATTTAAAAATTCATTGTCAAGTTTATCTTGTTTTAAATAATTTAATATCTAGATTTTGATCTTTTGTTCCATATTTTGAAATTTTAACGTAACAGAATCCTTTTCTTTTTGTTTATTGTAATAAATTGTTTTTTACTTTTATTTTTTCATTATTTTGTCAACCTTGTTCTCCAGTAAAGGTATCAATTCATACCATTTATTGACATTCTTTTGTAGTGTTATTTTGTTATTTTTAAATTCTTGTTGGTGTATGTTTAACCTATTTTTATTAATGTTTTAACAAATGTAAGGTCGATTATTTACATTTGTTTCTTTTGTAAGTGGATCTCTGGTCCAGACAGGTAGCGTTAATTTCGTTACTTTGTTCGTTTGGCTATTAAAAAGCACGGTGGTGCTTAGTCTAAATTTCAATTAAAGGTCAGATACCTTTGTTCAAGAGAGAAGTAAATATTAAACTGGTATTTCTTTCTTGGATCTTTTTTTTTGAAAAAGAAGGAAGTCTTCAGAGGACTTCTTTGTCAAAATTGATTAAGACAAATCACGTGTTTATACAGTTTTTTGTTTGTGTTGAGTCTCAATTGTGAAACGTTAAAGCGAGTTTTAATAAAGCTTCCACGAGGTAAGTTACACACAGGGTGAGGTTTCGCAAGAAGCCTATATACAGGGTGTCGGATTTTCGAGTAGTCGCGTGACCGACCATCAGAACCCTTCAATCTACGACTGCTGGCGCCCTCTTTTGTGAACATCTATCAGTTAGTAAGAGTTTTGGAAATCGGTGAGCTTCTCTTTGTGTGAGATTAGGTAGGTTTATTTGAGAATCCACCCCATCTGCGGCATAAGCTACGGGATTTAACATCTACCATTGGTCTGGACGAGACTTGTGCATACTTTTGAGCATTTTCCAGTTACAATTTGCATAAAAGTACAAACAGCAATGGATAGAGAGTAACCAATCTTACACTGCAAAAAATTTAATTAATAAAACTAACCCATAAAGGTGACGTAGATAAATTACACGAACAAAGTAGATTACCAGGTCCAGTTGCACAATAGACCAAATACTATTAAGTTACAAGTCACTAATTATTTGTATCATCAATTCAGTAATGCAGTTTGTCACGCCAGTATTTCAAACAAAATGAATGTAAGATACAGCATTTTCCCTTTACTTAGCACAACTTAGTACTCTAAAGAAGCTCCACGGCATACAATAATAGGCAATGATGACAAACAAAGAAAACTCAAACTTTGCATTTTATCAGAAATTAAGGCTCCGAATGAAAATTTGCTTGGCACGTTTAGCGATAAACTTACCCAACACAATAAGGTAGTGGTGTGGAAAGCCATTAACAGTTATGCTCTTTCATTGGGTTTGGTACTTCCTAATAAAAAATGAAGCCATACTAGTGGTGTTTGGTCGCCAAACATAATAAAAGCCATAACTGTAATAATATTTTGGTAGTAGTACGAATAAGGAAAATTCGATAATTTCAAAAAACAAAGGGAAAACAATATGAGATGAATCAAAAATTTCTTTCAAACAGAAGATAAAAGAAAAGTCACCATCGCCATCACCAACAAATGAAATACATGAAGACGGTGCTTACTTCAACAGAGTCATTCACAGACAATCTATGCAAACCTCCTCCCCCATAAGTTCAAATAAACACATACGAGAATTCGTGACGGATGGATGGCAAAGAGTTAAAATAGTAAGTGAAGGAGAAGTTGAAAACGCAAACTTCAAGTAGAACTGCTAAAAGCGCAAATACAATATAAAACAAAGTTAAAAGTTTGGAAATTAGAAATATCACTGAGAAAGCCAAAAAACGACTTTACAGCAAATGTAAAAAAGATTTAATTAAATATTCATTATATTTAAAATTTGTTGTTGCCTTAGACGACCTGCTGCATTAGGAGCTTCATTTATATTTTTATTAGGATTTCCATAGACACGCTCAAGAGGTCGTCCACTTGCTTCTTCTTCATCTCTATCTGTTGTGCAGCACTTGGCAGCATAAGAATGTTCCAAACAAAAACGTTTAAGACATGGAAACTTTTTCTTTAGCCTACGTAAGATTCTCTCTATAATTTGCCTTGTTTTCTTATGCCTCCTATTATACAGTGTTTCGTTCAACAGGCATGCAGTGTCTCTTAATATTATCATGTTAGGAAACATATGTCTTCCCTCCTTCTTTGATAAAGGCTATTATTTCAAAATACTCGCACATGCCGAACATTTCCTGTTCAACTTACATTTACATCAAAACGATTTTTTGCAGCTGCATGAACAAACATGCAATTAATGGAGTGTTCAATCTAGCGATCAAAAAACGCAACTTTATTAGCAATCGGAGCATCAATCGGTATTAGTGAACCATCAACCACTTCACAAATATAAAGGAAATTTGTAATTTATAAAATTCTGTCAATTTCATCTGGAATATTTCCTGGTCAACAAGCAATTCGATTAGACCAAAAGGCTATTTAAGGCGTGAACAGTTTTTACACATCGATAAACAGTAGTCGTATTTGAACTATGCATATTAGGAATACCCTTGAATATTATTCACTTCCTCTAGGAAGTGTAAAGCAGTATATATAAGTTGGTGTCTAAGAGAAAGATGGCTCTATTTCTTTTTGTTGGATGCTGAAGTCTGCGACCACTTTTGTTCTAACTTTTTGTAAATCAGAACTAATTATCATCGACAATGTGACTAATGAAATTATTCTACGGGCAGCTTTCGAGAAAAATAAAATTCTCAGAACCGTGCAACATACACTAATAAAACAGTGCAGTTACAACTAGTAATATTAATTTTACAACTTGTACGTTGTATAATTGTTGTGGAGGTTTGAGCAATAAAGTTTGATAAGCTAGAAATTACAAGAGTAATACAATTAGTATTTAATACATAATAACACATCGTTCAATAAGTCCCGAGACTAACAACGAAAACAACATTTTTTTTTCAAAAATCATTTTTATTTATCAATATAATCTCCTTTTAGAGTGATACAATCTTTCCAACGCCTTTCCAACATTTCTATACCATGTTTATAGAAGGATTTATCCTTTGCTTCAAAATAGGCTTCAGTTTCGGCAATGACCTCCTCATTCGAGCCAAATTTTTTTCCCTGGAGCATTTTTTTGAGATCAGCAAAGAGCCAGTAGTCGCTGGGGGCTAAATCTGGCGAATACGGGGGGTGAGGAAGCAAATCAAAGCCCAACTCGTAGATTTTGCCATTGTTTTCATGGACTTGTGGCATGGTGCATTGTCTTGCTGAAAAAGGATTTTTTTCTTCTTCATGTGCGGTCGTTTTGCTGCGATCTCCTCCTTCAAACGTACCAACAAGTCAATATAATAATCACTGTTGATCGATTTACCTTTTTCCAGGTAGTCAATGAAAATGACGCCATGTGTATCCCAAAAAACAGACGCCATGACTTTGCCAGCAGATTGCTGCGTTTTTGGACGCTTTGGGCGGCTTTCGCCAGCCATGCGCCACTCAGATGATTGCCGATTCGACTCCGGAGTGAAATGATATATCCATGTTTCATCCATGGTCACGTATCGACGCAGGAAATCCTTTTTATTGCGAGTAAATAGCGATAAACAGCTCTCTGAATCGTCGATTCGTTGCTGTTTTTGTTCCACTGAAAGCAATCGCGGCACCCACTTGGAAAAAACCTTTTTCATGCTCAATTTTTTCATGAAGGATTGTAAATACGCTTCCAGATGATATCTGTGTCATTTCTGCAATCTCACGGACCTTTACTTTGCGATTTTTCATTACGATTTTGAATACTTCACTCACATTTTCCGGTGTAACGGCTTCCAATGGCCTACCCGAACGTTCCGCATCGTTTGTGTCCGTACGACCACGTTTAAACTCAGCATACCAACGACAAATCGTTGATTTGGATGGAGAGGAGTCCGGGTAACGTTTCTCAAGCCATTGCTGGGCTTCTACGGTGTTTTTACCCATTAAAAAACAATGTTTTATCAACACGCGAAACTCGCTTTGTTCCATTTTTCAAACAAATTACAAAGTGACTTTACTCTAACCTCGATAACTCTGCTGTTTGTGGTCCAATCGACGTGAAATTTTTACACGTTTCATGTGAAGGTTCGCACTCTAGGGAAACGTGGCTAGTTTGGTACTACTAGCACCATCTCTGGGTTAGTCTCGGGACTTATTGAACGATGTGTTAGTACAACAGGGTCCAGACTTGTAAACTTCGAAAATGTATCAGAAAGAAACATTATGCAGAGGTACACACAAAGACTGATTTTATTTGATAATTTATGCCATGGCGAGTCAGCAAATTTCAAGGATTCCAAGTTTTAGGAAATCAATTTAAAACTCAGTGATGGAGCACAGAAGGTTTGAAAGACTAAGACGAATGTGTGCAAGTGATAAAACAAAATTTAAGAAGGAATGAGGAAAAGATTGAACATGAGTGACAATGTATTAGAGACCAAGAGCAAAAGCAAAGAAGAAAGACTGATGTAATAAAGAATGTACAGACATGGTACAGAAAAGAAGGAAGTTTAGGGAAAATTTTTAAAAGGGTAAGTAAGTCATAATACAAGAATGTTGCAGGAATTAAAATAAACTTTTCCACACTTACAACTATAACTAGACTGGTTTTACTTTATTTAAATGTCAAATAACATGATGCTAACAAATATCATCAGCAGACAGAGAATCTTAACATAAAATAAGAAAGGAAAAACATAAATATTTTCTGTTTGTGCACTTTAAATAGATACACGCCAAAACTCCAGGAAAAAAATTGTAGAAAAGAGAACTTGAGATATACAAAAGTAATCATGATATTGCTACAAATGGTATTAAGTGACATTTCAAATAAAGCGAGATTCTAAGGAAGGAGCAGATATTATTCAGCATCGTGTTTGGGAGGTGGGCAGCAACATCATTAAAGATTCTTACCAATGTCTAGCTTATGCAGATAACCTTGTCTTACTGTAGAAGATAGGGGGGAAACAGAAGATATGTCAATATAAAGAAAACGGATATAAGCCATAGCCGTTGAGAAAGGAACAAGAAAGAGAAAATTTAGAAGTCAGTGTACAAGATGTGCTGCATTTGCATTGAAAGAGGAAAATAGCGATTGATTCGAAAAATACAATGCTGCAAACTGTTAAAAGACCAAAAAAATCTAAAAACAGTAATCCGAATTTTTTAATTTAATTTAAGTGTGAAACGCGTTTTCACATTAAAATAAGAAACTAGAAATATGGCGACGGATAAGTAATAAGTAATAAAAAAGAGATATGTAAGGGGTAAGTCTAAAAACGGTAATCAAACAAAACAGCTTAATGTCATATGTATAACTAGAGTAGAAGAAAATCTAGTTACACGTAGAGGAAACCAAAAAGAAAAGTAGGCCAAAAACCTAAGTGGAAATCGTTGATGCCAGACATCAGAAAGCAATGAAGAATGAGAACCCAAGGCTTGATTCTTTAGGCCTAAAGTACTGTATAAATTAAGAAGTGGGCTGAAACAAGGTTTTATTAGAAACAAAAAGAATATCTCTGAGCAAAACTGGAATGAGAAAGTCTCTACAAAAATCTACTAGATAAAAACAATAGAAAACTTATGTACATAAATAAAAAGAAATGAAGGCGAACTAAGATATCTCAAATATATTAATAGAAAAAGAAAAGGGCAAGAATTGCATATTAAAGTAGATGGATGACAAGCCGTTAAGCGCTGCCCCAAAGTTTCATGAAAATCGCCAAACAATAGTTCAAGGAAAACGCAACTCAAGTTCCAGAATAAATGTGAATCGTTCATTTATGATTATAAATTACAATAAATATGGACGGAGTTGATTTATAACAAGCTGTTGCGTTCTTCGAAATTATTATTTTACTCTGAACGTGTTTCCAAAATATCGATCAACGGGGTTTGGAAAATACCAAATAAAACACCCAAAAAGAACATGAAAACAAACTTATTCTTTTATAAATAATTCAGACTTTCAAACATGTGTGTTGTAAAATTTATATTGAAACACTTGCCTTTTACTTTAACAATAAAAAATGCAACTTCTATAAATAAGTAGAAAAAAATTTTTTTATTAAATAAAGTAAACTTGTTAGTTTGTACGTATCAGCCGAAGACTCTTTTTAAAAAGTAATTTTTGCGACGTATTTTTTTATGTTGACATTACCGCTTTTATGACCTATAAAAAGTGAACAAATTTTGTAAATTTTGTATTATTTTACTTTAAAAGTTTGGTTTTTATAGCTGTTTTAATACTTTTTTTCCATTTAATCGTTGGGGGGGGCGTTAATAATATTTGTAATTAAAAAATAAATTAATAATAAAAACCCTGGCAGTTCTAATAATTAATAAATTAATAAAATATATAACATACGTATTTATTAACATCAAAAGGTTAAATGAGTAAAATTAAATTTTCCATAAATACACACCGTCCATAAATCAATAATATATGTACAGTAGTGTAGCCAAAGGGGTATAAATGGAACACAGTTAAAACGACCCAGGAAAATTAATATTAAATGAAGTTTCAGTAACATGCGATACAGCTTACACCAAAATGAATATACAGAAAGGTGTTTATTTTATACGTGCATCGAATTTTGCAAAAAGCAAATTTCTAATTTAATTAGCATTTTAGTATTATACATCCTCTATTTATTTGCTTAAATTCATTTTCTAAGTTTTGTCAGTAATTAGATGTTTAGCACTTGCATGATAACTAGCATTTTTACTATGGCTAGTTCTAGTTTAAATTGTCTTACATACATACATTTACAAACATGTGAAGACGGCCGAAAGGTAATTTTATTTCTAAAGTTGTATTTCCGCTCCTGTTTACTAAATTAAGAGGAAAGGGTGAAGATATTAGGCTCTCTGAATTTCATAAATGATAAACGTATCTGATTTAAACCAAAAACCAGTTAATTCCGCGTTTGATCTTGTAGCATGTAATCTGCTTACAAAAAGTGGTTCATTTTAATATTCTGATATCGTAGTCTTATATAAAAGCAAGATTGATAAATTAAGTAGGCCGTAGATGTGTGATCTCAAAAGAAAATATTTTTTAGATTGACCTTTACAGAATAAATTGAGAAAAAGTACTTTTACCTTAATCTATTTAGTATTAAAAACCAATCTTGAAATTCTGTTTGTAAATAAATCTAGTTAAGAACTTCCTTGAAATTCCTAATCCCATTCCAAGATAATGTTCTTTTTCAGTTTGTAGACTTCTTTTCTCATACTTTTTAACTTTATATTTCTTGTGTCTTTCTATTTTAATATTGACTGTATTTTCGATTCCGCCAAGAAACAGACAAAGTGGCATGTGAGAAAGAAAGAATGTGACTACACGACAAACAGCGCCGCAATAAAATAATATGCAACAAAATAAAAGTCTGATATTTGTAGAAGACACAAGACATTGAAAAAATTAGATTTTCGTTCAGTGCGATCAGTGTCAGCCAAATACTGAAATGGAATTTATGAAATCTCAGGAGTCGTAAATTTTGTTCTATAGGGGATAGGGCTATAGAAAAGATAAAGAAATTACGCATTCAATTTCTTGGCGCTGCTGTTCTGAAAGAGTAGTATTATTTGAAAATCCCAACAAACCCACACCTACATAACAATACAACATCAACAGAAAGTTGTTCGTTTTAAGCAATTCATTTGAGACACGACATTATAAACCGAAGCAAATACCTAAGTAATTTGATTTTAGCAATGTATTGTTGGTAACTGCAGTGTGAATGCCCAACAGCTACGAGCCACTTTGCAAAACCATTCAAAGAATTTGCAAAAACGCAAATGAGAAATTCTTCCAACTCTTAACAACGTCGAGGACTGAACATTAATTGGTTGTTAAATACAGCTTGAGAAGATAGACAGATAATTTTTTTCTTTGGTACACGTAGAAATCTAGATTGGGCAATCGATGGGACTTCCAAATCTTCTCTAGCGTTATTTAAATAACTCTTTACCGTCCACGCGGTACTGGACAAAAAGCCAGTATCGATGATATTTACATTAGTACCAAACAAACAAAAACACTTTTCCAAAGTTTACTGAAACCAGAGTATTCAGTTTTGAATTTAAGTTCATAAAAGTCACGAAAAGCATATTTGCCGAAACTAGGATCGTTGTTTGCTCCTTTCATTTTAAGCCAAAATACTGTTTAATCTCTAAGACTCTTTCCTATGTAGAAATTAATACATTTGAGTATTTCTCGTCGGAAATTCTGTCTTAGCGGTGTATCGTGAAATCACTTACTGCGGAAGAAGGCTGAAATCATAATATGGAATATGTGACTTACTAAGACAAATACTTTATTAGAGGCTTGGCATAATTCACTTAAACAATCTTTAGATTGTCAACATTCACACATCTGCAATTCTCTACAATAAAAACAGAACAGATTTTAATTTATATGTATATAGCTAGATATGTTTAGATCAGTAAAAAGAAACCTAGAAGTTCCCCAAAGTAAATTTGTCCAACTCGATTGATATGCTTGAGTTCTAAATCTCCTTTGCCATTATTTAAGATTATTTGAAATCTGTTGCTATTTGTTTATCACTTCATTTGCTCCAACTAGACCAGTCTTTGTTTCATAATGCCAAGATCATGGGAAAATGTAAAAAATGACTTTTAACATTAGATTTATTTTTTGATCAAATGAATCTAACGGGAACGTAATGCCTTACTGCAAAAGTTTTACTACTGTCACATCCTATCATTATTATAATAATATTATAAAGCAAGTATTGGCTAAATTAGATGTAAATACCTGTGCTGAGCTTTCATACCATTTTTTCTGTCCAGGCGATTTGTTTGCCTTGCTGTATCTAATGATTTAAAGTTTGAACTCACAATGACTGGTTTATACTAAAATAATCTACTTCTAGGTAACAGATTTTGAGCAGGCATATTTTCCCCAATACTCAGTAATATTGTAGCTTTTTGCCAGAAGCAGCTTTATTTTTATAATCAAAGTGTTGATAATACATTCTTTCAAGATAGAGCCGGTTATATTAAAAATATTTTAAGTTTGGCGATGTAACCATCTCATTGTGGCTCATGGAATGTTCTTGTTTCTGGAAAATATTCTCAAAGCGTTCTTTAGTAGATTTAGCATACAAGAAAGTGATGGATAATTAAGAATTTTCAAGATTTTCAAATTCATTTGTAGAAAACCATATTGTTAAAGTTAAGATTTCTTTTATTTAGCTAAGAATAAACTGACAGAAATCAAAAAGAAATCCAGTTAGACAAACTTGAAAAGCATCATTACCTTGCAATATTAGAAAAGACTTTGGACTATTCGTGAAAATTTGATTCATAAAACTACATTTGTAACACCCAACTGAACATTTTGGAATTTTGCACAAGTTCTTCCGTCTTGGAAATTCACATTCATTAATGACGTACTCAGGTCACCCAAATATATCATTGCCATTGTTCATACCATTGACATTCTTTTCTCTCTTTCTAGATTATCATTCTTACCAATCTTAGCAAGTTTCTTATTTAACATTTAAAAATTTAATTACCTACCTCCAAATCTTTTGCAGAGAATCTCCGTGGATGATATTTGTCTTGGGTAAAGGAAGATTCAAACTTTAATCAGTGCTCTTTGTCCGCAAAATGCGGAACAACTTTTTTGAAACAACTTGTGGGCTATTTGAGTTTTAATTTTGTGTGTGTCCAAAAAGTACAATAAATACACGACGTGGCTCTAAAATTATCAAAAATGAAGAGCCAAACTGTAAAATATACCAATTGTATTGCGCAAAAACAGACTTGATGACAAACAGTATGTCGAAAGTCATGGGCTGCTCTATCGCAAGCGAGAGAATTCTGATGGCTCTATAAACATTGATTGGGTTGTATGCTTTGCTTGTTAAGCCGTTTTAATTTTCTAGAATGAAAACTGTTTGGTGTGCATTGTGAAGGGAACAAAGATTCTATCATTGCACTGAAAGGCTGATTTAACCCTTTCAGGGTTATTGTCTTGGATCCTTATTCGTCACTAGTGAAGGATATAAGCCTGTTATAGTTTTTAAAATTAATTGCTACAAGAACAACTAATAAACAACATCACAATGTTATTGCCAAGGGTGCAATGTACGAGGGTCGTTTGAAAAGTCCGTGCAAAAATAAAAACTACTTAATTGTTTGGAGTAAACCTTTTTTATTTTTCAACATAGTCTCCTTTTAGGCTTATACACTTCGTCCAACGCTGCTCTAGTTTGTTGATCCCTTCTGAATAATAGGATTTGTCTGAAAAATAGCAATCACCTCCTTGTTTGAATAAAATCTTTTTCCCGCCAGATATTTCTTCAAATTGGGGAACAAATAGTAGTGCGAGGAAGCCAAGTCTGGGGAATAGGGGGGATGTGAAACGAGTTAGAACCCTATTTCCATTAATTTTGCGACCACAACTGCTGAGGCGTGAGCTGGTGCGTTGTCGTGATGGAAAAGGACTTTTTTTGTGGGCCAATCGTGGGCGTTTTTCTTGCAGCTCGGTCCAATAACGATGAATAATATGTACCTGTAATAGTTTTACCCTTTTCCAGATAGTCGATGAGGATTTTATCAATGATTTCTAGAGTAGTAACCTCAACAGGGCGTCCAGAACGTTCAGCGTCACTTGTGCCCATATGGCCACTCCGAAAATTTTGAAACCACTTATAAACTGTTTTAATCGAAGGTGCAGAGTCACCATAATGTTTATCAAGCTTCTCTTTAGTCTCCTGAGGCGTTTTGCCTTTCATAAAGTAATGTTTAATCAACACACCAAATTCTTTTTCGTCCATTTTTTGAAAATCACTCGACTTCCTCGATTCAAACGAATGCCAAACATAAAGAAATAGACCGATCTGGCTGAAACTTGGTGTGTGTTCTTCCAAGAGATGCTACTAACTAAACATAACCTCGATATGCGCCAGTAGTGCCATCTCTCCAACTTTGCACGGACTTTTCAAACGACCCTCGTAGAATCCAATTTTAAAAACACGACTTTTTCGCTATACTTGAAATCTTGGCATATTGAATATCACTTTATGACGACAGACGTTCATTATGGAAACAGACAAGCAAAATGTAACGTGAGAATAATTTTATATCCGCATTAAAACTTGTACTAAGCCAGAATTCAGAGATTAAAAATATGATGAGCCAATCAGGATACTAATGCAGTAAAATTCGCGTATTGAAATAGCGTTTGGACAAATGAGAATTATCCCAATAACCGGTATATTCCATTAACCGACTGTAGGATTGTCAGAAGTCTGCAAGGCAAATTGAGGTTATTGCACATCGTTTGAGATTTATACTATAAAACTTTCAGCGTTATTTATCACAGTTTTAAGTAAAATAAAAGTAGAGATACTGTATAAATTATTTATTCAAACAATTATTAAATCTAATTTAATTACAATATCCATAAATTAAATTAAAATTGTTTTTACAAAAAAGTCAGTAATTTTAGATTGTTTTTTATCGTTACACAATAGATTTGTTCTTTACTGTTCTAACCTATAACAATTTTTAAAATGAACATTTGATTTTCCTTCGAGAGACCTTCTTATTGTAGATCAAGCGCTTGTTACTTCCTGGCCAGATATTAAAGACCATTCAGAAACGTCATCTTTGTTCTCAGCAAAACTAACTACGGTAAAGCTTTGCAACCCTGTTCTTATAATAATGCTTAAGTAAACACAATTTAAGAATTTATTTAATTTCTATTTAAAAGTGGCATGTTTTGTGACTAGTTTGTGTAAACAGTATCCGTTAAAATTCTTATTTATGGCAGCTACCTACATAGAAACAAATTTAATTAAGAAAAAGTAAAAAGAAAGTGCCGAGAAAACCTTGAAATGTGAAACAACGTACTTTAAAGAAGATTAAAAACCCTAGAAAAGGCTTAAACACTAATTTAAGTAACTTTAACAATGGTACAAAAAAGAAACATTCACCCTCAGAAGTATTATTAGAGACTGATAGATTTATGACGCCCCTGTACCGTTATTTTTCAAGAAAGCGACATCAGTCATAAACCATAATTGCCGACTATTGTGTTTTTCTTTCCAGTTTTTTTAGATTATTCCATTATCCGATACATTTTTGTTAATTCTCATGCTGAGATTATTACATTATCCAATATTATTCTAGGTAACCGTAAACTTTTTCAAGTAAATATGAATTTAACTAAAATTAGTTTTGTAGTAGGGAAAATTTATGGAAGAATCAACAAACAATGCTGACTTATGCTAAAATTGTGCAACGTAATGTTTTCTATTACGACTTCTTAAGTTGTAGATTGTTTTGTTCAATAATTATTAGGTTTCTTTAACTACGCAAAGCGTCTAATAAACATATAGGCCAAAGAAACAATAGGGATAGGTAGGCCATAATGCACGTAAGAAAGAAAATATCGTTATCTATCACCTTGCAATGTCATAACCATTTTATATTTCAAAATATTATTTTTCAGTGTTACCTGAAGCAAAATTGCCGTGTATTAGCTCAAGTATAACATGGCATGAAAATTTAATTTTAAAATGTATTTTCTCAGTTCCAATTTCAATGAAAATGATTTACCGTCTCGAGCTTCATCTGCTTGTATTGTGCTCAGCTTTGAATTCAATACTGTATAGTGTCTTTAGATAAACTTAACCTGTCAAGTGATAATGCGTTACAGTCTACATAACTCTTCCAAGTAACTGATGTTATTGATTGTGGTTTTAAAAATTACCATATACTTTACTTATTCCTAATAATATTCTTGCGGTTGATTATTAAATATTAATAAGTTCTAAGAATGAGCCATGAATGTGCTGTGACATTAAGAACATTTGAAGATAAAATAAACGAAAGTTGAAGCTTCGTTAAAAATTTATTTAAAAAGATTCTTAACAAATACAAACACCAACTAGACCAAGTATTTGGAAATGAGGCGTTTTATGAAATTTTAATATTCCGATTTTTTCTAAAGTATTCGTGAGAATGTGAAAAGTTCACAAACAGGTACTGTATTTTTCAGATACTCATTCACTTTACATAACAACTCGCTACCTTTCTCGCGAACCCCTTTCATTTTTATTCTTCCTTTTATCCTGACAATTTCTCTCTAATGCCATATCACGCACATGGTTCTCTGAGAACAAAATGAAAACACAATATACAAAAGACCAAGACCCCCCACGCATTATAATAAGCCATTGTGAAAAGCACTCTTATCAACGAAAGATAATGTGATTTTTACATGGATAAATAGAAAATTGCTTGTTTCTTGAAATGCGTCGTATACGATAAACAATAATTGGAAAAACAGAGAAATTGAATAATCGAAGTGATGATAATTTCTCTTTGTCTTTCTACGAGCTTTTCTGCAAGTTAAAATAAAACCTAAATTTAAAAACTGATATTTTCTATATGAGCATGTGAGCACACAAAGTTTAATTCTGAAATATACAGATTGGTGATAAAGTTTCTCAGGAAATTCATAATTTTGTTATTTCATTTACCCCTTTACTAACTTCACAAAGATATTTGAGAATTTCCAAATATAACACTTAGTTGTGGTTCTCACTTGAGGTTTAATAGATTTGCCAAATTCACATTCCACCAAAATAACACTGCTGTAGAGGCGTACTGAGTGTTAATTTAATTTTAGTCACAGACTTCATGTGTATATACGTAAACTAAAATAAGCTATTGAGAGAAAGCAAAGGTTAAACAAGGCTTTTGGATGCTTTTTAGCTTTTGTTGGTTTTTCCTAAGTCTACTAGAGACTTGTAAATATTACGAATAGTAATGGGAGTGGCTAACCCACAAAGTTTTGTTTTAAAGATGATGTATGGCATTTTTCTAGAATTGGCTATTAATCTAGCTTCCTACTCTGATTGCAATTGAATCGCTAATTATTAAAAGGACCTAAGTCACTTTCCAGAGTTTTCGAAATTTATACATTTATGCATTACTATAAGGTACTTACAACATTTGGTTTAAGAAGAAATAAATAAAATAGCACAATATATATATATATATATATATATTGCGCTATTTCATTTATTCCTTCTTAAACCAAACGATGTAAGTACCGTATGTTAATGCATGAATGTATAAATCCCAAAAACTCTGAAAAGTGACTTAGGTCCTTTTAGTAATTAGCGATTCAATTGCTTTTCGGGACCGTAAATGAAAACGGACTCATTAGAGCAGCAAGAGTAGCAGTTAACACTTTTACCTGTAATGAAATTTAAAGAAACAAGGGAGAACAGCTGACAAGCAGTCAAAATTCAAATTTCATGAAACAAGTTTTGCAGAATTTTGGCATCTTGAGTTTAGGTTTGATACTAAAGCAAATATAACTAGAAGGCATCGATGCATTTTCTTTCTAATAGCATGAAAAGCAAAACAAAGGAGTATTGAATAGACAATGTTCAACGTATTAAGCTTTCTAAACTAACAACAAAACTTCCTCGATGTTGCAGTAAAGTTTACAGTTTGGATGCGACACTTGAATAATTTATTGACTGTTTGCCAGAGTTATAATCGGACTCTTTACCCAAAGTTGTTGGCCAAACGAAGATTTGTATATAAAACAGCGTTTTTGTGCGAGTTCAGGTTTTTTTGACTAACAGGAAAATGTTTCTTACAGATTACCAATGATTCATCCCAATCTGCTCCCGAGAATGTTAAAAATTGGGGTTAATTATGACCAAATGTTCCAATTTTGCTAATTTTTGACTTTTGATGTATGTCAGCGTTGCATGTGTAACGATTCGTTACTTTGTATAAGATCATTGTTTAAACTTTTTAAAATTCCGCCAAAAATTCATTAATTTAGGTTGCTATGAAAGCAAAAAAAACAATGCAAGTTCGTATCTTCCATTTTGTCAAATTAACTTTCGTAGATTATCATTCAGACTAATATTTGGTTTACTCATTTGTTACATTAAATTAGGAATCGTATATTTTTAGGCTTTTCCTATCTAATTTATCCTATTTAAGGAAATAGAACCTTTTGGAATCTCAGTAACTCCTACTTGCGGAGTAAGTTTTAATTACGTCTGTAATTCAACAATTCTTTTTTTTTGTTTTCTTGTATAAAAATCTTATTTTCGTTTGGCCATGTTTTAGAATTCCTAATTCAAATGAAAAAAGTAAAATAAAGGTCAAAAATCATCGATTACCCTTTTAAATTAACTTTTATAGGTTCAGTCACTCTCGTGTTTTGAATTAAGCGCGTAACTAGATTACGCTTTTTTTCTTATGTTAGTCATTAAACGTGCGAGCCGGGAGGATTATTGTGGTGTCTCTCCCTGAAGCAACAGAATGTTGAATTGGTGATTGTTTTGTTGGAAATTCATTTTCCAATGTGTGAGTTCTAATGGAACCCTTTTGTAATCGTTAAATTTGTTTTTGTATTTGTATTTTGATTCACCCTATTTCGTAAAATCTGAACTAGGTGAATTGTCGGCGTTAAATTACTATATCGCTTGGCGTTTAGCTTCGTGAAATCTAAGAAACCAAAAAACTCTGCTAGTGAATCAAGTAAAACTCGAATAATCACGATGTATGAATCTGGGTATGGTTTTGGACTCAGATAACTTGCCTGAGCTGGAATTTGAAAAGGCAATATTACGTAATCACCTTTCCCGGTAATTGTAAATTAGCTCTGGTGAGTTGATATAAAAAATTTATGATTGTATGTACATCACCACCTGAAAGACTCTGGATTGTGACAAAAACAATACTTGTGTAATACAGACTTGTTGTTCTTTTAGTTCAAATTTTTGAAATCTTTTTTAAAGAAAACATGTGTACAGCCTGAACTTTGATCATGTTACTACGAACATGAATAAGTGCAACCATAAATCTTTGTTTATTGTTAATTTGTCTTTGTTTTGTGTAAAATGTCTTTCTTCATCATTATAGTTTTAAGCTATTGATCTTTATATTGTTAATAATATAGTTAGCGATAAACTATAATAAAATCTGAATGACGTCATCTCAACCTTGACTTTAAGGAAAGAACAAAATTTAAAGCTTGGTGTATTTGTTTATACATTTTGTTTGCTTCTGCAATTGCAATAAACGTATTGATTGGTTTTTTATTATGTTGTTTTCCTGTGTATTTTTAATAAATAGTAAGTTTGCCTCGGGTTTGTGTTTCCCCCGAGTTCAAGAAAGCATTGGCGCCCAGCTTTTTTTTTGGTATACTTGTCACTCTTTTAATTCAGTAAATAGAATCGTATGGCGAAGTTCTTATTTGCTATTTATTTGTATATCCTAATCTAAGCTTAAAGTTGTTTGACATGTACGACTCAATCGAGGTAAGTTTTCCAAAGCCGAATTATTACTAGGATGAGTATTAATTTGGTACTGTTTGAATAAGTAACTTTTCAAGCTTTTTACGCATGTTGTACACTTCTAGGCAGTAAAGTACCTGTTGGAATCGGAACAACATTATCAAATTTCATACGTCTTCACAGGTTACTTCAATTTTTTTTTTCTATATAGAAGCAGCCTGTAACGAAGAAACCTTATTCTGCGTTTTGTATCTACACATAAGATAATTCCAATGCCAGTATATTTCAGTCAACGTGCACTTTCAGATTATTATCGCTAATAGTAGATCCCTTATGGTAACAACCATGTGGGAAATTCTATCTCAATTTAGCAAGTTATCTTAAATAAAACTTTGACACCTTGTATATTGCAATACACTTTAGAAATATCTTGTTCTTTTACAGATACCAGGGCAAAGCTGTATTTATTGAGAAGAAGAAAACATAGAAAGAACGCACTGCTGCTGTTAAAAAAATAATTGAAAATGACAAGAAAGCTATAATAGAGCATCAACTTAAGAAAGGATCGTCAGCTGTTAGAACAATCAAACATGATCTTCTGCATTTGAAAAAAGTTGTTTTGTGCCACACCAGCTTTCAGAATTCCAAAATTCAACTTTAAATTTTTGAATTTATACAAATAGAAGATTAAGATCTTGCATAGAATTCGAACTTACATTTCTAGTACGCCGGACCATTGTTCTACCCCTTGAGTCAGAGAATGCTATCCAAAGCTAAACTAAATTTTCTTTATGTAATTTTCATGTGTGTTTGTGACAAATATCTGTTGTACAGGTATCCTAATTGCCACCTCACAGGTAACCTGCATTAAACATCATTTGTTTCTTATTTTTTTATTGATTCAAAATTTATTAACTCTAGTGGCTTAGAATTTAAGTATTTAATCTCTTTAATTGACTTGTTTTTATTATTATCATGCAACATTTTAAGAAACTTTCTTTAGCTCTTCTTTTTGATAATCAAAGATCAATTTAACTTTTAAAAGTGTTAAATCTAGAATTTAAAATAAAGCAAAATAGGTACATTAATATTATTTTGGTATGAAAAATTGAGGTCAGGATCTTGAATAATAAAAAAAGGCGTTGGTACGTAAAGAAAACCCAAAAAGAAAGTTCACTCTTTTCGCCAACATTTGTCATAAATCACTGTCAACTATCAACAGCTATAGTATTTCACTTTTTAGATAAAGGATTTACTATTTAATGCTACTCCAACAGAGAATGTCAAGGATATGTTTCCATTTTGTAAAGTAAGTGAATACTAGTGTAAAAGAAAGTTTCAAACTTCGTATCATCTTGAAACTACACTTTTCAAACAGAAGGAAGGGGACCTGAAAACTGAAACAAGTACTTTTACAAAACTTAAGACCAGTTTAAAGCTCTCTTGTGTAAATGGTTGTGGTATTGCCACAAAATCCTCTGACGATTTTATTTTTGTTCGGTAAAATTCACTTGTATTTAAAAAAAATTATATTTGAACGACCGACGCACGTACTTGTCTAACTTTTAGCTAAACCTTTGTTATTTATTTGTAATTAAGACCTAATATTCATGAAAAGCATTGTTAAAATCAAACCACCAACTAACTATTGTAATTATGAGCTTACAACTGCTAGGGTGGTAACACTTGACAGAAAATGCCGAGTAAAATTAATCGCAATCAAGTAATTCGTATTCAGAATCACATACGCTTGTCAAGTTTCGAATTGTGGTAAACCTCTGAGTGTGCATGCTGTAATTTCAGTTGACTTGATTTATACACACAGTACATGCAATTCGAACGGTTTGGAAGAATAGCTATATAATCAAGTGTTTTACTAACTCGGCTCTAACTGAAAACAAAAAATAGAGTACAAATATATCACTACAAAAATATATGACCCAATTTAGAAATGATCAAAAACAGAAACGTTAATAATAACTGAAAAACAAAGTTATTGGATGACATTGCCGCGGAAACCAAATGTGATATTAAACTGTGATTGAAAATGAGTTGAGTATAAGTAAAGTGTATAAGAGTCAATAATTTTTGCTTTTGTTACATAAGTAAAAATGTCTAATTATTATTTAGAATTACAAAAATTCAAAATAAATACTTCCTACGTAATTAAATATTGAAAGGTAAGTTTGGCTAAAAAATTCTCTACTGTAAGAGACTGAGAGTGGCGCTTCACAAGTCTCTGTACTTGTTTTTATTGTAGAAGATTCTACTGATAAAATAGAAACAATTAAGCATTGTTCAGAAGAAGAAAACGAAATTGAATATTACTTTTCCATCTGAAAATTCAATTTTCTACAAATCATCCAATGAATGGTTTTCAATTTTTAGTCCTACTAATCCCACGCAAACTTTTGCCTTTTTATAATACACTCTAAAGTGACTTCCTATTTCTTGCCAAACTTTCTAAAACTAATCTGGCTCAAATCTTCAAAATAAATTTGCCCTGCCATAAGAAAGCAATTTGGAAAGCTTTGTTGATCCTAAACTTGATCGGGCAGAAAAACCCAAACTGCCCGAAAACCCACACAGATTCAAAAAGTCTTCAAATCTGACTTGTGCATAGTTACTATTTTAAGAATCCTTGAAAGGAGGACAAAAGTAGATCGTGTTTGATATTAAAAAGAAGAGTTATAGGAGTAAAAAATAAAATAAAAACGAAAGCATTACCGTTGTGGCAAGAAACAAGCCCATTATCCCAAAAAGTTTCTTGTAGTTATTTAGGTAACTTTTCCAAAGACATTCATAATAATTCAAATTTTGCTTTTCAAGTCGTAATACCCCGGATAAGTTGCGAATTAGGAAGACTAAAAAGAGTTAAAAAAAGAAATAAAATCGGTTTATATCTTCCGGTCGCGCATGTGCTCTAATGTTTGCCGAAATTTGGAAATGTTCACATTTTTACGATATTTTTTAACATTTTCTTTATAGAATACAAAGTTAATTGTTTAAAAACAAATTATCATAGACCATTAATAATATTTATAAACAGATTTTTTTATTGAAAACACTAAGTTTTTGCGTGAAAAGTCGTAAGTCCAAGAAACTCATGTTGAACAATTGAACATCTCCGTTTTTACTCATTCTTAGCTAAAGGTACTTTGAGATCTGATTTACGGGCAAAGTTAGGCATGGCTGATCTTGACAGCGGAGTCGTTTTGATAAAACCATCCCTAGACTCAGCTCCCCAAACTTTTCCTGAGGCTTCTGTCACGAGTTTCACAGTTCGTTCAACTGAGAATGTCTTGAATGTTATATCCCAATTAGGGACCGAGTCACTTTGAATATGTGATTCAGTCTCATCGTCACTGATATCTTTTAATAATGGGAGAGAAGATAAATCACAGTCCACCCAGTTAATTATTTCCGAGTAGTGTTGAGCATTGAAATTGAGTTTTGGCGACATAAATGTTCTAATAGTTGTTCTCTTTTGATCTAACTATCTCGCCTTTAGAATTTGTCAAAGTCCGAGCTCGCATATGTGTTTTGTATTATCTTGTGTCATGGCCTAACATTGAATGTTCTGGATGAGCGAGAAAGCCATTTAGTTTGATCACACGTAAATCTTCAGGCAGGCAGCTTGAAGATTGTATTGATTGGTACACAAGTTTTGATCCGTCTGTAAAGTTTTTACTTGTTTTAATATTAAACCACATTGGCATGTATGACCAGAATAAATACAACTATTTCTTAAAGTTCAGGCGTGGGACTTTCTTTACTTAAGTACAATCTGAGAGTTCGATTTGCTGTTGTCAATCATCTCGAGTGTGACAAGGGACCAGGATCTCGTACAACCAAATCCTCTTTACAGTTTCCTGACTTTATTGCCATGGAAATATCGAGTAGATATTGTCGATCCTTACTTAAATCTACTGCTGTCCATTGTGGGGATCTGACAGCCAATACTCTTAAAGTGAATCACCGGACGTTCTTCGCAGCCACTTGGCTTTCCATCGATTGGCCCTCTCAAAAATTTCGGACCCGTTAATTTACCGTCTAGGTATTGAAACAGATTCCAGAATGGCAGTTCATTAAAATGGAGAAGGCAAACTTCCCATTATAACGGTTTCCCCAAATGTATTTCGATTCGGCGAATCAGACCGTTTTTCCAACCTGTATTAACAGCAGTGGCATCACATCCTATGACAACTAATTTTTCAAGAGAAATACCGCTGTTAGACATATAAGAAATAATAGAAGTGACAATATCTTCAGAACTTCCAGAAGTTGAAGTAACATGACCGATGTAGACTGAACCAGGTTCTTGAATTAGCGAGTAATGCTCTTCTTTCTTTACTCTACTGAACCTTTTTGAATGTAATTAGATCTACTACGAACGTATCGTCCTTCCTCCCGTCCAAACAGAGACCTTGTAGTGGAAATTTTTCCTTGAACTATGATCTACCTCTGTTTGTAAATTTCTTTCAAAATTTTATTAACTTTGAAGGCAATGCGCGACCGGATTTAAATAATATTTAAACATTATTTTCTGTGGTTTTAATACATAAGAATTTGAGCTATTACATTCAGGAAGAGGCTAATTTAAAAATGTTAAAACTTATCGTAAAAATGTGAATTTTCCAAATTTCGGCAAACTTTAGAGCACATGCGGAACCGGAAGGTATAAACCGATTTTATTTCCTTTTTTACCCCTTTTTAGTCTCCTTAATTCGCAACTTTTCCGCGGTATTACGACTTGAAAAGCAAAATTTGAATTTTTTCGGCCACCCTAATTCACAACCCTTTTGGTATGGTAGAATAAATTTTCTCACTATCAGTATTCTGATTTTTTGGTTTAATTATAATTACTGAATCGAAATCAAGTAAAATTGATTTTGTTCAAGCTTCTTTTGATAGTATTTATGCTTAAAAAGATCTTATTAGTTTCAATTGTAAGTATCACCAACGATAAACAAGATCAGCTGAAGGCTAAAGTTGACGCTTGGTTCAGAGCTAGTATCTTTAATCGTAAAATAAAAATTATTTAAAAAATATTTTCAACTTAAACAATAACTTTTCATTAAATACCAAAATTCTTTGATTGGGATATATAAACTGGATCAGATTACCCATTTTATTTCAGTAATTTATTTAATTTGTTTCACTTGTGATATGGAATATATCAAGAAAATTTTGATAAATCTAAAATTTCTGCCCTACTATTTATAATCAATAATTATTTACAGAGAAGAAGGTAAGAAATGCAAATAATGTGAGGAGCAAACAGGCGTAAAGACTTATTAAGGAAGATCCATCTCCAAAGTGAAGAATTGGGAAATGCCGGCAGAAATTGAATTTTTGCAGATATTTTGTTTTATATCTGTTTTAGAGCCCTAAGTATTATTTTAGACAGAAATTGTTTAGAAATCAGTTCTCTATGCAAATGGTTCAACAGTTGCATGTCTTTTGATGCCTAATAGTTGAGGCACTATAGAGAGAGAAACGAACTCACCTTTTGATTAACAATAAATTATTAATGTTAATGTCGATCGGTGAAACTTTATTTTCTTTGCACAATAGGGCTGATAGATGCTTTATTTTGCTTTTTGTTTTTCAGAACTGGTGTTATCTTCATCTTGAACTATATTTGAGAGATCGTACGCTTCAGGCAGTCGTAACAAATTACTGAGCACCGCAGTACGATTTTGCCAATAAAAACAATTTACTTTACCAGCCTTTCATGCGTTTTTGAGAAACAAGTACGTACACATTTACGGTAATAATTCTTATTTTGAAAGTGAGTACCATTTAGTGACACACACAAAAGATGCACAGAATCGTTTCCAAACAAAATTCAATTAATTTTTGTCTGAAGTAATACTGCTCTAAAAGCGATACAAACGCTTACTTATTCCTTGTTACTATTTTCCAATAAGATGGCACAGTGCAACAGGGGCAAAATAAAACAATTAAAAATGATTCCGGCTTTCTCCTAATTCACCATTCACAAACTATTGGCGAGTTTTGTTGTGTTTATTTTTAGTTGTTTCTACAGTTAATCAGAAAGCAAATTTAGAGCTTTTTCTTTCAGAGATATAGGAAACAGTTAAATTAATTGGGCTTAATTTACCTTTAGCTACAGTTTAATGGCAGTGAAGAATGCTTCCGTGCCTCAAGAGTTGTTGCTTACCTGAAAAGGAAAAAAACGCAATTAGTAAGTACGTAATTTACGAAGCAAGCAAGTGTTGATTTATTGTGATTTGCAGATCTCTGTAATTTCGAAGTCGACTTTTAGAAAAAGTTTTTTACAGTCAGACATAATTAGTGTAGTTAGAAGTTAGTGACAGTAACCCTGTTTTTCCCTACAGGCTTATAGTGGAATTTAACCCTCCAAGAAATTTACAATAACTTTAGAAGTTTATATTAGAACTACGTAATACATTTCAAGTAAAAAATGTTCACCAACTGGGTTTAAGATGAGTTTGAAAAGGACTAAGAAGGAATTTAATTAAGATTTCTAATCTTCCCTAGGGTTATACAATTTGGTATGCAGATAACTAAAGGTTACAAAAATTAATATTTATTTTACAAACTTTGTTACTGAATAATATTTAATATCTAGCCATAATCCAGATATCTACTTAAAAATTTGTTATTGTAAGTTTTGAGGAAACTCCATTTGGTAATAAAAATGTATGACATTTTAGACAGTTGGACAATAATGGAAAGTATAAAAATTACATCTATGATTAATTCTAACTTTATTAATTGCAGCTTAGAGGTAACTCCTCTTTAGATAGGATGAGAAAAGATTGGAGATTTTGTGTTATGCGACAATAGTCGCTTCGCGGCGATACTCGCAGCAGTGAACGCGGAGAGCATATCGTGAAGTAAAGACCTCTTAAATGTAACTAAGCACATCGGTGTCCTGGATGTTGGTTCTGTGCAAAAAAAAAAGTTCTTTGGCATTTCGTGGCAAAATTTTGCACTACTATGAAAACCACAAAAAGCGTTAGTATATATATTGGAGATCCATGGTTTAAGGTATATATTGGATGGTTTGGATGAATATAAGTACTTCCTTAAGTAATTGTTTTATTTATTTATTTATATTTCTCTACCGGTTTCGTTCATTTTTGAACATCCTCAGGAAAAAAAATTCTGAGGATGTTCAAAAATGAACGAAATCTCAGCAGTGTTACCTTTCCATTCAAAGTTGAGAAAGGTCAAGTTGTAAGTTGCATTGACTTGATATGTAGCTTGTTAAACAAACTGGTTTAGTAAAGTAATTATTGTAGCGAAAATCGTCACAGCTGAAAACAGCATAAAATACAAAAATAAAACTTTTCATTAAATACCTTTATTACATTACAATGTTCGTGTATTTAGAATTATAAATCATTATTTGAAATTATGCATAAATTGTTAATGCATCTGGACCACATGATTTTAATTTTGTATCTCTAGTCATTACATGAACAATTTAATTAAACCTGGCGATTATTTATCTATTGCTATTAATCCCATTTATCCTTCAGCGATAAATCATCCAAAATTAGGGTTTCCTAACGGCATTCCGACATGCGGCTTGCTAATGATTTTCACTCTTTAACATCATCCTTATTGCAAATATCGACGTATTTCCGTTAAATTTAAACACAGGAAAAGGAATGTAACTGATGGGAGACGATTGGCTTCTTTTAATACGAATGTAACAGTTTCCAAGCTTTTCCATTCATTTTTGCTACTCTGTAAAATAGAAAATTAATTTAGATTTTATCTTGTTTTATGACAGCAATTATAACCCCATTATGTCCTAGGTTTCATTTTAAACGCATATTGATATAGTCAATTATTAAATAAAAGTACCTATAGATTTTATCTCTTCATAAAAGCAGACTTTAAACGTTAATGTTAACTAAAGTTTTCTTTTTAATACATACGATATGTAGTTACGATTAGTCAGCAAAAATATCAGTAGAAAATGTTAATTAAAATAGAATTTGAGGGAAAATATAGGTCGGGTTACGCATACATTAAATAATATTTCTCTGTAGATGAAAAAATTAGGTTGGGTGTTGAGTTTCTGGGAATTTTGTAAATAATCCTGTGGTGGGCTAAAAAGATCAACTATTTTAATTGAATGTTTACGTAAATGAAGGGGTTTAACAGAAATTCTAAACGTTTAATATTCATAATGGGGAGCAAAATCATGAAATCTATTACTATACGGCGACTAGTAAAACTGATAATTGTTGTGGCCTTTGCTCTAACCATTAAGAAAACTTTATTTGTCTGCGTTGTTTCACTATTTATGGAGCATTCTCCCATTCTGTTGGATCTTGGATCTGTACCGGTTTGCATGTCTTCCATTCATCACTGTAAATCGGTTTCCTTCTGCTTTGGTGAGTGAAAGCACCCTGCTCAGCATCCTTTCCTCCGCATCACTCAAAGAACGTTTACAATTCAAGAATAAGCTATTCTCTTTGGGTTCGCTGCTCACTAAACACCTTCCCAGACTTAGCGCTAAAAGGTTTGCAGTTTTTTAAGTTTCCAAGGTGCACGTACGGAAATATGGTTTTGAGATAGGCCATTTGAATTCACCATCGATCCAACATAGTACCAACTAACTGGTCACCGACACTAAATCAAGAGGTTCATTACAACTTAAATTAATTAATTTAATTTAAAAATCTCTACCGCTGGTAGGATTCGAACCTACGTACCCTTATCTCGCGTAAGGTGCATTAACCAACTGTGCTACCGAGGTAGGTATTAGAATATAAGTTTTAATCTTTCTAGATATATGTCATGAGTGAGCAGCAACTCGAGAAAATTATCAAATTTAATATATCAAGAGATTCATTTTTTTTGCGTCAGCTGGCCACGGTGAAATACATATCATTGTTTAATGATATGCACCGTACTTGTTGAATTGCTGTTTGTTGTACATGAACCAAGATCAATACATTTACGAGACCAACACCACGACATAACATCTCTATGTGCGCTAGTTTACTCCTATCTACGCTCGACACACAAACTGCCGTTACTCCTACAACGATATAATTACGCTTTTGTCTAACCTTGCCAACGCCGCGCGGTCTATTATGAATAGGCAACCAAAGCTCAAATCGGACACATTAATGTATGTTGGCGGTTTATACTTTTAATGATAGGTGTATTGTAACTTGTAAAACTTTATCTCCACGGTGACATTATGTAATGTCATTTCGAAATTTTGCGTACTCATCCGAGTTCTGTTTTGAGTTTCGCTTTAAATACATTCATTTAATATGAACTTATCATTTCATTTCGTTTTATAATATTCAAGAAGCTATTTATATTGTTAACAGATACTATGTTCAAGGTTCCTTTAAAGATTTGTTGTTAAAATTGTTACCGTACGTGACTTTTTGTAAAATTTAATAGTCTTATAGACGCCTAAACATTTTTATGTTACTTCAATTCGCGGAAATTTTATTTACATTTGGGTTGTATTTCTAGAAATAAATACTGCCGCATGTCTGGCTGGAAGAACGCTTTAAATTAAAAAAATGATGTCAGGTATTTTTCCATTTTCTAATTGACCGTCTGTGTTTCATTTGGTAATATCGTGTATAACCAGTTTCTTTATTATTTCAAATCATTTTCTGTGTGAGATTATCTCGAGGAGTCGAAATCTGAACACTGCGCAACGCGGATATTTCTTGTAACTGCCCCTGTCCGAGCGTACCCGGCGCATTTCGCATCTTTTAAGTGTGACGCATGGGTTATTTCAACATTTATTGGCTATAAGTTTGTTTTGGTTAATCCTTGAGGAAAGGCCTCTGGAGGGATTAAAAAACTAACGCTCTCAATCCATTTTCTAAGGTGAAAGAAAAGTTCATCGTATTCAGTCTTTGCTTAGAAGGTTCTCGTAAAGAAATAACCGTGTCGTGTCAGTCATGCGGTTCCGATTTTCTTCTTGTGTTTGTTGTTCAGTCATTTTGGAATGTGTTGGGTGTTCGACGACTCCACTATTTTTATCATACTCCCTGGCTGGTAGATTTTTGTGTTTGTGGAAATTATGTGTTTAAAATCTATAGTAAACGTAACCATGTCTTTTCAGCGTTAAATTTAATGTAAATTCAATTCTTGTTAACTGGCAATGTAGTCAAACTTTTGTGCTCTTATTTTTAGAAGCTTGTTTTGTTTAATAAGTTTATATAGGTTTCGTAATGATGGACCCTGGCTTCTAGCAACCGGTATAATATTTGATTTTGTGATTAAAGCTTAGTTTATAGTTCTGAGAAACGGCAGAGAGGCTAGAGATTTATAAAGTTTATTTTATTTTAAGTTGCGGAACCAATATAAGTTCCTCTGTAAGTAAAGAAAATACAATTTAGTCTCAAGACACAATTTTTAAGTTATTATGTACAGGGTGTTGTTTGGAAAGTACTCCATATACAGGGTGTCAGCCTACGAGAAGCTGCGTGGGTTGGCCAATGGTCTCTTTCTTCTAGTTCAGCTTTTGGCGTTCTCTAGATATCTTTTTGAATTTTCAGTCAAAATTTAAGTTTCAGGTTTAGGTAAGAACCTAATTATTTGGGTCATTTGTTATTTTTGAACCCTCCCGCGTCTTCGACTTTGAGCTACGGGATTGAACATTTTCCGATATATGGCTGATACTGGAATTAGGTCTCTTTTTCTCGTTACAAATATCGATGCTAGTTGTAAAGCATATGTGGAACAAATTGATTAAAACATTAAACAGTGGACCCCGGGTGCATTGGTTGTCCATATCTACCGTAGATCCTTTATTACGAACTCAGAACGCATTTCCAACAATTCCTACTTCTGCGCAACATCAGTACGAGTATCTACCCAACAGAAAGCTTGGTGTTAATAAAACAATCCAAATATTTACAAATTTTTCTATCTCGTGGAACAAAGAGATTTTTTGTTTACGTTTATCCTCAACCTCCTGTCCATTTTCTATACTTTTTATTTTTTCTTGCTGATTTGTTTCATAAAGAATAGAAGTATTTTACATGTAGTACATCATTGCATAGGTGCCAAATTGTTATCAGTCTAAGGGTCGGTTTATATAGGGTGTTTCTAAATTGCATGGACTAATATAAGGATTATTATATAACACAAGATAAGACGAAAACCTAGATAAAATATTTTCCGAAAACGTTTCGCTGTGGTACTACGCCACCTTAAAGTTTTGGTAAAAAAATTCTACTAACTCTGCACAAGTTTGTGCTACACTAACAAAATTTGGTATGCGTGCACTACTTATTACGGCCTTCATTTGCTTTAATTTGTCAAAACTTTCTGTATTTTTGGAAGATGAAGGCCGCTCTCGATATTTATTCAAAGATGTACTTGAATCTTTAATGGTTTTTGAAGTTTTTATCAGAAAATCCGCATGTTTACTAAAATAACTAGAGAGGCGGCTTTCTTTCCAAATAAAATAAGCTATCTAATAGTTGCACTAGACACTTCTGTAGGTAAGAAGTTCTAGAGATGGAAGTGGCCCCCGTACTGCTAGAACTACCCTTAAAACAAAATCAATCAGAGATTAAAATGCGCGGAGGGCTTTGTTTATTTCAAAATACAAAAACAAATACTTTTGTTTTTATTTTTTATTGTTTCATTCTTGTTTTAAAGTTCCACAATCATATTTCGAGTTTATATGAGAGACTGAAAAGGGAGAAATTTCTCATGTATTTCGATATTTTGTACACTCGTGTCTAAAATTATGTTTTCTCTAAGTAAGTACACAAAAAGTAAGTATAATACAAAAGAAAACTGTGGTTTCAGGCTATGCATTAATTTTATTGAAGTGAAGTCTGATAAAAAAGAGAAAGTAAACTAGAGAATGAGATAGAAAAAATATAAAACAAGCAGGTCTCTGAATCGTTTTACTGCAGCGAGTGACCATCTAGCTAGATGAACTGATACTGATACCCTCTAATAGTGTAACAAGCAAGCTATTTAGAAAGTTCACAATTCCCTAGAGCATTCTCGACTATGTTGTGCTACTTAGTAGATTTGACAACATTCTCGAATATAATAGTATATCTAGAGGATTCTTAATATTCTCAAGCGTGCTTTGTTGCATATTTTATAAGCAAGCGGACCAGACAGCAGAGTTAGTTTAGTTCAGAACAGTGAAAAGTGGGATTGACAAGAATCTTTGTCGAAATAAATTGTTCTGTACAAAATTTTTTATAAGTAAATATAGTGTAACATTTTACATAAATTAAATGAAGTAAATAAATGTTTTGAAACGTTACAATAGTTACTAACTGATAAGATTTCGTAAGACTACTGTTGTAAATATACAAAATTATCAAATTAAGCTGAAGTATTTAAGCAGTATAAGCAAGGAAACGACTTGTTGAATGTACAAAACTAATAAAATAAAATACCAAACATAAAGCTGAACCTTTAAAGTGTTAATAATGAATAATTAACATTTTTTAACGATGATTAATTATTCATTAAACTTTAAACGCTAAGTCAGAATTGACTAAAACATGAATGCTTATGTTACTTATTTGTATAAGCTAATTTGAAATACCTCACCGTTTAATAATATTTTTTAGAAAGAAATAATAAATTATAAAAAAATTTAAACGCTCCCGAGTGCTCACTTTTATAATTCCCATGAAAAGGGAAAAACGTTACATCAGCTTCAGTAAATTGAGGCAGTATAACGATACGATTTAACAATCTACATTCAATTTAATTTGCTTCCAATAAACGGTTTATGGCCTTCGTACTTGTTTAAATTGCCTTGTCAACTATATTACTTTTGCATGCAGTTTGTTTATAACAGATAGACAATATTCTTGTTTCAATAAGTAATAACACCTAACAATGATGCAAGTGAGCTAAAAATTGTAATGGCAATGAAGTCCTGAAATTTAAGTGTGACATCTAGTAAGCATCTTTTGAAACGAAAAAGAGGTGTAGAAGTAATTTCAAATATATCTACTGGTATCACCCAAGATGGCAATAAAAACGTATATATTAGGCACAAGGGACAACTAAAACGATATCTTCGTTTCGGTATTACACGCATTTTACAGAAATGCACTTTTTTATTTGACATACGTACTGAAAATATTCGTATGAAATGTAAAAGTAGCATACATTAAATAAATTAATATTACAGTCAACAGATTGGCAGTTAGATGTAAAACTTTGGGTACGTTCGAAGTTGTTAGCGTTTCAGGCATACTTTTTATTTTTATGACTTCGGAATTTAATCTGTATCAATTGTTAAAATATTCTTAGTTGTTGAGCTGGAAATTAATAAAATATGCAGGTAATTTCCTAAGCATGCAATTGTAATTATCAACCTGCACGCGACCGAAATGCAGTTGTTTCAATCTATAAGTTAAAGTCTGCCAACTCAATTCGAATATTAACTTCAAATACAATCAAATTATAGAAAAATTTACAAACATAGAAGATGCCCAGTTACATTATAAAACTGTCGATATTTAAAAGTCTCTTCCGTAAAAAAATCATTCATTGTCAAGTTACATTATTTTACTATTTTTTAATTTTTAATTCAAATTCCTATGAGTGCATTTGAAAAATACCTTTATCTTATTACATCAAGCCTAATAATACATCTAAATTAATTTCTACTATTATTATTTGTTTATTCTCAATATATTCCGTTAATTTAAAAAGTAATTAACTTCAAAAGGTCAAAGGTTACTTGGAAATATTCGCGGAAATTTCATAAACAAATTAAATTTAAAGGTTAGAGAAAATTTAACAGAGCTTGTTGAAAACTAATTATAAGGGAAACATCAAGCAAATTGAATTATTCTGAACACTATCGCGATTATTATTAAAAACTTAAATCTGTTTAATAAGAGTGGAATCTTTAAATGATAAAATAAAAACTAAATTCTAAATTAATCTAAACAATAAAGCATTCATATAGATAACCAACCCGTCAATTGCTTCCCATAGCACATATTTTATATTCGCTGTAATTTATTTTACAAATTACTTGATGTAAGCTAGTGAATTAAATTTTCGAACCCTTGTGAAATTTCATTTGTTAATCTGAACTTAGACTTACATCCCATATCAGTTGCTGTTTTGCGTCAAGAAAATTTAATATAAATCTCCAGCTTATAAATAAAGGCTAAAATCGCTGGAATAGTTTTTTTTTTAAATAAATAAGCCAAATTTATTTTTAATTTTATATTTTCTATAAAAATATTTCTGATAGCTTTTATCTCATTAGTCTTATATTAGTTAGTTTGCTACACGATGCAAATTGATTCCAGACTAATATTTGATCAACAAACATTTAGTCCGTTGATTTTGTTTGGAAACCAAACTAATATTTGCTGTGAATCTAGATTTGGAATTAGAAAGTCATAAAAGTCTACTAGCGAGAGGAATAAATTGCTGACAAATTTAAGAAAAGGTTTACTGATGATGGAGTAAAATAAGCATATTTTGAGAATCAGCTAAAATAATGCTGATGACTGTTAGAAAAGTGTGTTTGCGGAAAAGATGTACGAATGTTAACTAAGGGTGTCCCTTATATTATGTACCCAAATTACGTTTTTCACTGTTCGAAACGTCTTTATTAATAATAAGGATCTTTCAAAAATTATCACATTTATTATTATTCTTCAATATTCAAGGACATCACAGATCATACCTTGAAAACCTCTTTTACTTGTTTTCAGAATCACTCTGTACATCTACTAAAGGGTTTTCCAATAAGAGGTGTTATTTTGATATTCAAAGAAAAGTGCCATTTTTTAATATAAATGATCGGATGTTTATTTCATTATAAAGAGGAAGGTATGCCGTTAATAGTGGAAAATAACATCAGGCAAATGACCACCACGACCACGCTTACAGGACAATATCCTTTTCATGAAATTTTCCATAACCAAATCGCAAAGTGGCTGCCCTATGTCCTCGATAGCCTCACGAATTCCATCTTTGAGGTCTTGAATCGACGCTGGGCTGTTGGCGTAGACCTTCTCTTTCACGTGGCCCCAAAGAAAGAAGTCGCAAGGTGTTAAATCACAAGATCTCGGTGGCCAATTGTGATCACCTCTTCGAGAGATAACACGGTCCGGAAACTTTTTTCCGTAAAAGATCAATGGTTTCGTTGCTTGTGTGGCACGTAGCGCCGTCTTGTTGAAAGTAAACGTTGTCCAGATCAATACCATCCAATTCCGGCCATACAAAATCGTTAATCATCTCTCGATAGCGCAATCCAGTCACCGTAACTGTTGCTCCAGCCTCATTTTCGAAAAAGTAAGGTCCAATGACTCCGCCGGACCATAAACCGCACCAAACAGTCACACGTTGAGGATAGAGAGACTTTTCAACAATAACTCTTGGATTTTCTGAGCCCCAGATCCGACAATTTTGCTTGTTGACGAAGCCACCGAGGTGGAAATGGGCCTCATCACTCAAGATGATTTTTTCGATGGAATTCTGGATCATTTTCATGCATTTCAACGACCCAATCAGCAAAGACACGACGTTGTTGATGATCGGCCGGCTTGAGTTCTTGTGTTAACTGGACTTTATAAGCCTTAAGACCCAAATCTTTATGCAAAATACGGTGTAATGACGTTTGTGGAATGGCTAATTCCAAAGAACGACGAGGAATGGACAAACCTGGGTTTTCTTTAACACTTTCGGCTACAACAGCAATATTCTCGGCTGTTCTTGAGCGACGTGCACGGGTTTTATTCTTCACATCACTAACTTGTCCCAAGAGCTCGAATTTTTTCACCAATTTCTGTATTGCGGTCCGACAAGGTGCTTCACGGTGACCCAAAAATGTTCGAGTTTTACGAACCGTCTCTGCCAAATTTTCACCATTTTTATAGTGAATTTTAATAATTTCAGTGCGTTGTTGAAGCGTGTATCGTTCCATATTTATTAATGGCGTAGTTTCTACTTGTCAGATGTCAAAAAATGATATCTTCAAAAGTGACATCTACCGAAATAGCGGGCTATTCAAAATAACACCTCTTATTGGAAAACCCTTTAGTTTGTTACTCCCCTAACTGGGATGACACGATACTCACTCGATGAGGTAATGAGCCTTGACTGCTCTTTATACCATAGATCTCTGATGCTCCGATACCTAATATGATAAATACAGGTGTGATAAAAAAGCACCAATTCTACTCCGTGCAGCCTTCAGGTTGAACACACCTGAAATCTACGTAAAAGAATGAATAAGCTCGCTAGTTCTTCAATTAGCAATAATTAGTAAACCATTGCTATTTTAACAATGACAGTTAATAAAATCGAAGAATCTAGACTGGATGAGAAAAATAACGTGTAGTGAAAGAGTATCTAGATCAATATTTTATCGAAAATATCACTAAAGAAAAGTTACAAGTGCCCTTTTTGAATATCAGCCATTAGGAGATAGAAAATATAAATTGATGGTTGATTTGTGTGATCCGATTGAACTGAGTTGCAAATCGATGACAATTTAGTCAGTAGATATTAGTACAATTATTTAAAACGTAAACCGTCAGAAATAGCAGAACGGTATACAAATTTCGTAAAAGAAAGCAAGGTGTCAACGAGTGAGTTACAACTTACGTAGTGGTATTAAGACAATTAGTCAAGACATGCAAATTTGGTAATACGTTACAAGAAACGTTGCGTGACCACCTCGATTTTGGTCTAACCGATGAAGGAACTTGCCAACGTCTTTTGTGAGCCTACGTCTTTTAATTATGAAATGGAGGGGAAAATTGTAACAAATATGGAGGCAGCAGAAAATATTACAGATTTAGTTATGAGTAGGGTAACTCATAATATCAATTCGAGTATGTTGAAAGAGAACGAGCAAAAACGTTACGTTGGAACAGTGGTCATTGTCAGCGCAGAGAAGAGGTTGGGACCCAGTTGATAGGGATTCCTTTACCTTAAATAATATTAATGTAAATATTGCAGGTTCGCATAAGGTACATTCATTTAAGTCTATAGGGTGAAATAGTACCTTCTGAAGTTGACATAGCGGCAAGTAGATCAGTCATGCCATTTGGAAAATTTCAAAAAGTATTGCTTAACATGCGTTTAAATTCGATAAACAAGCTTGTGCCAATATTGTCATCTCAATTGAAGCTATTTCTTCAGTTGTTGGAAAAAAAGATTTAATTTTGACAATAAACGCTGTAAAGCTTTTCAGTTGAGTAAGAAGTTAATTGAAAATATCAGTTTTGTGCCATTTTGATTCTAATAAACCAATTGTAAGCAACGCATGAAGCCATAAGATAAATAAAGTTGACAATCTAGTAGATACACTCTCAAAAGCAGAGCAAAACTATTCACAGTTGGAGCAAGAAGTACTATCAATAATCTTTTCTGTTTACTTCTAGAATGATCAAACAGAGCGTTGAATATAAGAAATAATATCAATCAAAGTTGATATGTTATCTAAGTTACCCTTAAAAGATGCAGCCAAGGTGGATAATAAACTATAAACTAGTTTAGTACCTCTGATGACATACCCATTAACTTTCAAGATATAACCAAAGTGAATATAGTAAAGACAGGGGATTGCTCAAAGTATTTGATTTTGTCAAAACCGCCTAGATTAAGGTAGACGATAAGGAGTTGAAACCATAGTTTAAAGAAAGGCAGATTATGGTTCTACAAAAGCAAGTGTTGTGATTAATACACGAACATCACGTTGGATCGATCTATATTCTGATGGTCAAAGCTGAATCAGGAGACTAAGACAAAGAAATCCTGTAAACTGAACCAAATAGTTTTGGTATCCGGTATCGTGGCAAAAACTGAAATGATTTCCAGAGGGTGCACACTAACTTCTTTTATCAAAACGGTGTAACTTACTTATAATAATTGACAGCAAATTTAACTTCTGTCTCTGTTTTGTCTTTTGATTACTAATAATAAATATGTAGATCTCATACTAGATAGTGTACATGACATACCATGATATTAGGTGGAATTTTATCTATCATCCAAAAAAAAAATTTTTTCTTACAAACCTGACCTGCTTACAAGATCTCTTCAGTTATATGTTCTTAGAAAGCTTTTAGATCCCCTATTTCCACTGCAACTGTCGTAGAATAGCACATCTAGTGCTTCCAAAAATCCTGTAGAGCATGAACACTTAAGCAAGTATAGAAGGGAGGAATTTTACTATGAACCAAAAGAGTCACGTCCCTTTAGATTCAAACCATACCAGATCATACTTTCAAATATTTTGAACTTTTTCGAACCAGTAGAGCTTTCCTGGCCAAATTAGTTCTTTTAAAATGGTCAAACATTTAGACCAACTCAACATTTTAGTTCAAGTTTGTTTTTTTCTTTAAACGATGATTTGTGATTGTCAACACGACATTGTGACTTTACCCATTCAGAAATCGAGACCTAAGGCCTAATGCTTGATCATTTCGTAACCTTTCATGAAGCTCAGTTTTTAATCGACGTTATTTTCGCTAACTTAATTCGTTTTCCGTCCCTATTTATCAGGCTTTTTCAGACCGCGTGAGTTTGTTTATTTTAGACGGATGAGAACCAGACAAGTCAATACCGGGCTTTGCCGTTGGTCGTTTGTTTTTAAACCACGAGTTTATGTAGGCTATTTGGATATTTCGTAGCTAGCTAACATTCTATGTTGTTTAATGTTTATTGAGGCTTAAGCTTTTTTTCCCATTAGGAAATTCCTTAATACTAGTTTAGAAGCTCTGGCAAACATTCATCGGTCCATGCAGTACTGATGCTTTCGAATAGTCAAATTTAGATTATAAACTAATCAAGCTGAAATAATTTTAACTCGATTAGTAAATCAATATTGTAAGCAAGAAGGTTTGATTATAAATTAATGTAAGTACAATCTGCATTTACATAAATGGCATGCTGTAATTAAATTATAAATATTTTACGTTCGTTCTCGGGAATAAATAAATTTGCTAAATGCTACAACTTGGTGTATTGGTATAGTCTCTAAACCCAAAGGTAGAATGAAATCCAATAAACAGAGGAATTAGTTCGTAAATTCTAATCTGAATGCAGCTCGTAGCGAACCTTAGATTAGAGAACCCAAACAGCAAACTAATACTGCAATTAGTGATTTGTGGGTTTGGACCGCGGAAACGGACGCTTGCAGCTAGCTGCTTTGATTTGCTAAATGGAACGTGCACAACCCACAAATGCATGTTAGGAAATTTAATATTTCACACGCTTTCTGGAACAAAGAGGAGTTATTACGCTTTGATAATAGCTCAATAATATGTGGAAAATTAGGTTAAACGAATTAACTGTAAAAATTGAACGGAAAATTTATTCTGTATTGATTTTATCTGAATTTTAAACTCTCGATAGCAAAACTTTTTTAATATTCATATGTAGAGTCAATTCATAGCATTAGTTAGTTCTACGAGTATATTGTTTAATAAAACTAAACAATTTAAATTTCCAATAAACATCTAGAAAACTAAATCCGCCAGCTTTACAGTAATCACTGATCAATTTTGTATTTGTTTTTTGTGATGAAGATATCAAATGAGGCTACTTTCATTATGACCCTAGCTACATTACTAGTCATGTTAAAAATGTATGTTACTGTTATTTACATTTTCAAGCTTAAATAAAAGTTGCAAAAAATAGACTGTTTATAAATAAATAAAAAAAATATAAATTAATAATTTAAAAATTAAAAATTGAAGTTTTTGTTTCGAACAACACCGTTTGTGCGTTGTTTGCTGTAACTAGTAAACGAATGTTTTATTAAAAATATTTGAGTAATTAAAAAATTCAACTTCAAAGGAACTTTTAATTTATAAAAGTACAGTCTTATTTTATTTAACTTGTGATAATTGAATTTCTAATCGAGCTATGTGACCAGCAGATCTATTAATTTTTCTTGAGAAGTGCAAAGTTGAATTTCAGTTACAGGCACATCCTTGATGAAAGTTAATTTAATCTACACTGAAATTCAATTTACAGCGTTTAATGAATTCTACGTACTATCGCAAGTTTTTTTTCTTTTGTTAAAATAGTTAAACTTGTATTTTATAAGTTTTGGGAATTTTGCTTGTTTCATCACATCCTTGCTTTTAGAATACATATGTAACATTCTATTTAGGCTACGTTTAAGATTCTGGAAGAGATAAAAAATTACTTTTATAACATAGTTTCCAAACTGTTGCTGGAGGTTACAGGTGTTTGGAGAATATAAGCCTTTATGGGCGAGATGCCAAAATATTTCAAATTCTAGTCGGTTGGAGAAGAATCTCCCTTGTCTTACATAAACATTTAACTGGTATTAGAACTAATCACAAAACACTTTTTTTAAAAGAAATTTACCTGTTTTGTTTCTGACTTCTTTTATGTTTAAATATTCTAGGGTTTGGTTTTATATTTTCACTGAAATTACTAAGTTTTGAAGCTTTTTTTATTTTATGAATTATAATTACTTCATCCGAGTTTTAACTGTAATATTTATGATAGGTACATTTAGAAAGTGTAATGTTATTTTAAAATTCGCACTAAATCCGCCCCTGTCTTTCAATTTCGTTCAGATATTTGTTTTTCTGACGCGTAATATTTAAATTATTTCATTCTATGAACGGAGGTTTGTTAAAATTTTACTTTAAAGAATTGATAACTTTGTGGTCTCGACTTCTGGGCTCCAGCAGACGTGCCTTTTGTTATATTTCCAATATCAAGATCAAGACGTAAATAAAAGGTTCCTGGAATCTTAGTCGGGAATGCTGGAGTCACACGATCTTTGTTAAGTCAGGTTCAGGCTGAAAATCTAAGGAATAGAATTTTTCATTGCTTCGTAAGAATACTAGCGGTAAGCGCAAGCTGCGTGACAGGAGACGCAGAGAGAAGAGGGATTACGTTGGTAGCTGCGCACTCGAATCGACGTGCGGGCATATTTTTTTTTCGGCGTTGCCTCTACAAACCCTTAAATGGTTACAAACCTAATTCAAGTTAAGCGATTCTCTTAGTATAAGAAAGAGAGACCGGACTCGAGAAATCCGGGTTTCGTTGGGTCTTTGTCGTGTTATTCACGGAAGAAAATCGGTTTGTTTAGCAAAACGTGATACTTCGAATAGTTGTTATTGTGGGAAGCGGTACAGCTTCATCTAAAGTTACGCTGGTATTTGCCAGGAAATAAAACTTGTAGAGGGTAGAAACGCAACAATTTTGGTCCCTTTGGTGCAACATTTAATAGTCTGTTGAGAACAGAAACTGCCCGCCCCGTGAAGAATCGAACTGTGTGTAATACACCTTGGAAGCTTCGTGAACCTAATAGATTGATTAAATTAAAGAGCATTTGAGACTCAAAGTGGTTTCAATTTTAAAGTTTGTGTATAAACAGTTGGATTTTGTTCTTGTGTTTCTTGTTTAACGTTAATAAAAGTGATTGTTCCTTGCAACCTAAGTTTTCTTGAACATTGGTGAGGCTCAACGATTGTAAGATTTGCGCCGTATATAATCTGGACGGGCTGCTGTCGTTGGAAATCAGAGACCTGCACATACTATCTGGAAGAAAGATTTCATTTATACGTAAGAAAGACCTATTTTGTTTTGTTATTTGAGTTTTTAATGGTTGTTTCACTTGATGAAAGACTAGGAGAACTTTGAATTTGTGAAACATTTTGTACAAAACCTTGCTTAGACAAGATTAACTTCTCATTCTCTTATAAAATTATTATGTTTATGATCAATATTTTTAACTAATTTGTAAAAGGAACGTTCCCAGGTAATTTTAGCTGGTGTTTGTTGAATTGTTGCAACATAATTAATAACTTTTGGCTACCGTTTCTTTGTTATTAGATATAAAGTTCATTTGTTGCTACTTAAAAATTTATTGTCCAGATTATCTTGGTTAAATTAATTTAATATTTGAATTTTGATCTTTTGTTTCATATTTTAAAATTTTAACGTAACAGAATCATTTCTTTTTTTGTTTATTGTAATAACTTGTTTTTATTTTTATTTTCTCATAATTTTATCAACTTTGTTCTCCAGTAAAGAAATCAATTCACACCATTTATTGACATTTTTCGTAGTGTTATTTTTATATTCTTGTTTGTGTGTTTAATTCATTTTTTTTTATTATTGTGTTAATAAATGCAAGAAACGTCGATTATTTACATTTTGTTTTTTTTTGTAAGTGGATCCCTGGTCCAGACGAAGCAGCGTTAATTTTGTTTTTTTGTTCCTTTGGCTATTAAAAAGCACGGTGGTGCTTATTCTAAATTTTACTTAAAGTTTACATACTTTTGTTCAAGAGAAAAGTTAATTCTAATTTGTATTTCTTTTTTTGGTTATTTTTAAAGGAAGGAAGCCTTCAGAGGACTTCCTCGGCAAAATTATTTAAGACAAATCACGTGTTTATATAGTTTTCATTTTGTGTTGAGTCTCGATTGTGAAACGTTAGAGCGAATTTTAATAAAACTTCCACGAGGTAAGTTACACACAGAGTGAGGTTTCGTAAGAAACCTATATACAGGGTGTCGGATTCACGAGCGGTAGCGTGACCGACCATCCGAACCCTTCAATCTACGACTGCTGGCGCCCTCTTTTGTAAACATCTATCAGTCTAGTGAGAGTTTTGGAAATCGGTGAGCTTCTCTTTGTGTAAGATTAGGTAAGTTCATTTGAGAATCCACCCCATCTGCGGCATGAGCTACGGGATTTAACATCAGCCATTGGTCTTGACGGGACTCGTGCATACTTTTGGGCATTTTCCCGTTACAAAAGCTATGACTCGTGTAAAGTTTAAAGTTTTACAAATTTAACAAACTTTACACTGAAGTTGTAACTAATAAATTGCTTACTTGAAGTTAAAGTTTCTAAAGTCAATTTTCAAAATAAGTACCAATTCTTCGATAACGAGAATAAACATTAGAAAACTATTCAATAGCGAAATATACACACCGACAAAATATGGAGTAACATTATTCTTAAGATCTGATAAAATTAAACTCAGTGCGTGTGCTATATGACTTAATCGCTTATGTTAATTCTGGATATTTAAGTAAATTAAATCCACATAATTCTTCTTAACCTTCACCGCATAGCAGTGCGTAGTAATTACATCTTCTTCGTAATATTCATTTTATTCTATTCATTTAGCTTTCTACATTGGCCTGTAACTTTGCTCGATTTTTAATTTTTTTTAGTAAGAAATCTGTTAGAAAATTCAGTATTTAGCGAACTTTTCCTAATTAAGTTATTTATGCTTGTAAATAACGAGATATCGTTTTGTTGTTTTCAATCTTCTCTTTTGTAAAAATGTTATTCCTTTTTAGAAATTAAGTTTAACGTCTTTCTATAACATAAAAGGCCCTTGGTTCAATGGCTCTTGACATTGTCTAAATTTATGGCTTGGGAAAGTTAAATTTTTCGAGAACTCTTTTATAAAAATGTTTCCTTAATATTAAATAAGGAGATGTACTAGGGCTCGATATAGAATAAAATTACCTCTGAATTTATATTCTTCAGCCTTCATTTTTGCTATTCACATAATTTTATACTCTTACCTTTTGGTTTTATTACCCTTAAAACTACAAATTTGTCACCTTGTCTAGCATAGACAAGATTTACATTTTCTATAATTGCCAAGTACAACGTCCAAATTTCTGACTAAATCACACTTTTCTTGTATTATTTTATTGATTGTCCGATCACCCGATATGTTGATCAACCAATTAGCTGTTAGTTCCATCCTCTTTGGAGACTAAAAGTTACCTTTTTTGTTTCATCACTCAACAGAGTTTATCGTCCGCTATCAAAGCAGAAGCACGCGTCTTTCGTGTCTTCATTTGTGAAATTTTGGAATATAGAAATAATTTCGCAAATTACCGAGAAATAGTCAAGAACTGGTTTCTGCTAAGGTGAAGTACCTGAGTGAAAATATCGCGAATGAATTCTGTCTTCGTTAAACAATTTATAGACATTTCCCCAGGATATTCCGGATGCGTCTTTATCGTACCGCGCCTCGAAAATCATCACCAGCAGGCGGAAATAGACAAATAATTTCACAACGAACTCTTAAAACTACCTTACCGTTATTTATATTAAAATATCTTAATATTTGTATCAAATCTTCTACGAGATTCGTACTGCCTCGCTGTGTATGGGTATTTTGAAAGTCAATTAAAATATTTTGTTACCTAACGTATGAGGAAGGCGTCCATTCTTGTAAAGATTTATGTAGTAACTGAAAATCAAATCTTGTGTGAACCAGTGCCGCGAGTTTAGTGTGTTTTGTGCCAGCAACTGAGTTCTCTTTGTATTGGATTAGTTCCCGATATGGTAAATAAACTTTACCCTACATTCGCAACTATTTGCGAAATATATCTACATATTATCGTCACGTCACCAACCGCTTGGATAAAAGTAATCCACTAATAAAGATTACTTAATCATCGCTTCACATTGGTGAAGAGCATCAGAATATCGTTTCATATTAGTGAAAAACATGACGATCCGTTTCACACTGGTGAAAGGCCGTTATGAGCATACTGATTAAGCAGTACAGAAATCAGCTGTTCCGGAATCCAGTGGCATCGATATTCTCATACGGTTTCATTATCCTAAGTTCACATGGTGAAAGTAAGTATCTACATAGAGTGCAGTACATTCTCCATTTCATTTATTTGTGTATCATTCGAACTTGTGGTTCGACCCTGGCTAACACCTCGCCTACTGACCTAGATAGAAAGATCAGCTATGGGATCTTCTATTCGAAAGTAGGTCACCGACAATCTACTGCAGATGGCGCCTTCTCAATATCTTAACCCCTAAGATTACCGTATTATTATTATCGTTTATCACTTGCTCTAAGCTCTCTTAGCTCACGACCCGCCTTCGACTGTATAAAGAATAGCATTGCAGGTAGCATATCGATTTTATATATGGTTACACTACCGATGGGTCACTAACACCAGTTTTATTCGTAACAGATGTAAGGTACTAGTCTCGACTGAATTAAATTATCAAAATTAGTGAAAGCGTTAAGCACAAAAAGAAAGACGGTAAGTTTTAGTAACTTGAAATCGTAAAAGAAAAACGGCGTTATTACCTGAGTTTACAAACCCAATTCTCGCGTTTAACAAATTAGGAAATAAAATAAGCAAATTTAAAAAATTTTTGTAAACTTTTTATTAAAGTCATAGGGCAGGTGCCAACACATAAACCTGTAGACATTAATGCTTGTTATGACCCTTTGTTGCCTTTAAGTTGAGCTCTTGTTTTTTCAAAAAGCCTGAGGATTTTCCCCACAGCCAGTTTTTTAATTCTTACTGTTTCCCAAAAACAACTCTTTAGGAGCCCTTGCCTCAGCTTTTGTCAAACACTAACTTAAGATACGATATGAATTTTTTCCTTTTCATCACATTCCGTGTAGTTGAGGTGTAAAGGTATTTATAAAAATTATTGTGTTGTGTATTTGTTTTAATTTGATCCCTCTGAGAAAGTTCCAAAAGAAAAGTTTTTCAACAAACATTGTGTTTGGTCTTTGGGAAGTCTCTGACGCTTTGAGGTGCTGTAGGAACTTCCTCAAGTTGGTTCTAGTTCAGTTAGCAAAATCAAATTCCCCTCTTTTGCAAGATCAGCATTTTCATTAGGTTCTTCATTTCGTTCGTAAATAAAAATATTGACATATATTTGAAACTTATCTGTCTTTATTATTTTCTTTTAACGACCGAAAATCTTTACCTTGCCGTAAACTCAGTAGGTAATACTTGGCTTTAACTTTCAGGTATAAAGGCTTTTGTCATCTTGGGTGTTTTAGTTTCTCATGTAGCCTAATGATAATTTCGTGTTTAACTAACATAAGTAAACTTCTAAGTACTTGACCCTGCTCATCACGTCAAGCCTGGTTTCAAGTAGTTTCAGTATAGTAAGTCTGTCAAAACTTTCACAAGAAGCTAACTGTAATCCTATGGTTGTTTCGCACAATTTTCTTGATATCTGACATTAACAGTTGTACACTACCCTTTTCTACGGTGTATATATTAATATTAATTTTAATTGGACGCAGTTCTAGAAAGTTTGGAATGTTAGCATTCTTAGGTGCAATATTGATGTTGTTACTTTGATACCAGTTCATTGTTGTTTGAAAGTGATGTGATCAGGCCAAAGTAAAAATGACGATCCATGCTGAATAACTATAGGTTTCAATTGCTTTTTTAAGCACTCTTCAAAGCAGATATATTGAGTTATAGTTCCTTTTGTGAAAAAAGCTTTACTTTTTTGCCACATGAGTAAATTGCCTTCCTACAAGAAATGTTGTGGGAAATTTATTAAATCTTTTGTCTTTTACTTTTCACGTTTCTTGGGCAACATACTTAGAAAGTCAGTTTTACACAGCTTTCGTTCGTAATGACGCAATCGGGTATTGTGTTAGAAAACTTTCGTATAACTTACAAACAGGCCTTTTACATTTTTCTTTCTATTTAGGGTAGCAATAAGCTTGCAATAACGCAATTCTATATTCCTTGTACTCTTTAGACATGCTATTTCAAAACTTCAGATTTGTCTGTCACATGCAGATGGAATTTTTAGAGTACTGGTTCTAGTTTTCTGCCTGATATTTTTTCCTTTCTACTGAAAGTTTTTTTGTTGTTTCCCTGTACTTGTTAGATGGAGCGTTCGCGGATATACAGTCACTCGGAGATAGTTACAGGGTGCGTTTGGTATGCAAGTGAAAACTCGCTGCGAAATCATTGTTTTAATAAAACTTTTGTTTCTGTGGTTAGAGCGAGTTTAGTTCTTGGCCATTCTGATAGTCTTGTGAAGCTTAAAATCACCAACTAATACTCGGTGTTCTTCATATGCAATTTCGCTAATTTTATGGAATTTCGTATAATGCTATTTGTAGCGGTTTGTATAAACTTACGCCGTTGTCACCACTGTTCGACTATAAAGGTTTTAGCTGCGCTGCATGATCACCCAAATTAACTCATCACCATACCTTTCGCATTAGGAAAACGCAGAGCACTTTTAGCTTGAAATTAAACTTATTCTCGGAACCAGCAACGTCGAGTTAGTCCAAGTTTAGTGTGCTATTTTACTTTATGAATCAATATCATGTTTTCGTGGGTTAAAGTTTTGTTTTTGTGGGTTAAGACAACTTTAGCAATATCTGCTGAACTGATAGTCTCGGTAAAACTATTAAGCAAATAAGAATTATCAATCTTCCACGCAGAATATTGCCGATTTCGTAAAATTTTGTGCAAAGCCAAAATTAGTGACTCAAGGAGCAAAGATTGTAGATGAAAAGATTTTTGAATAACATAATTACGTTTCTTTGCTTGCCTAAATCATCATTTGTTTATAAAATACGTTCTTCTTGGTTGATTAAGAATATTAATATGCTGCTTCGTTTTACCTGTAGAACACAAAATAAAAAGCGTTGTTTTGCTCATAGATTTACCCGTTCTTTTTCGGTTGTTTTCTTCGGTATACTGTTACAGCATTAAATGAGTAGTGTGGTAGCACGAGGTAGGTACGGTATTTATTTTCAATACTGCAAATGTGATTTCAGAAAAATCCAAGACCCATGAACTATTACCTTTTAGCTTCAGAGTTGATCCAGTGTGTACACCTTACTCTAACTTCTAGGATACTTATTAGTCATTTTCCATAAATTCTTCTGGGTTTGTTATTGAGTAATGTGCGTACTACTAACTGAACAAATGCACTGAATTGGTGGATAGTCAAACTTCTATTGCTTAGTATTATAACGAATTGCAAGCTATCACCATCTAGTGTACGAAAGGATGTGGATGCATTGATTGCCACCTACTACTTGACTTTCTTAAGCAATCTTCCATCTTCTAAAGTAATTCTTCTAAAGAAAGTTCAGTTCTACAGCCTTTGAATCAGCCAAAATGATCCCGAGAAAAATAGGGAATCTCGACGTATTAGAAATTCAGGCGTAAAGGAAACATTGCTGAAGGGATTATGGGAATTTTGTAATTCAAATGGTTAGACAATACAGCAATGGAGTTTTTCAGTTATAGTAAATACTAACTATCAACAAGGTTACTACAGAATTCGTAGATCAAATTTTCAAGTACTGATAGAAGCGTCTGAAGATATGGATAATAAGGGAAAATTGTCTTTCTCTGCCTTATATAGAAGAAGAAAGGACATATTTTTCTAATGCAATGTAGATTTCAAATATACATATAAGAGCTGTCCCATATGAAATGGGAGAGTTTGTAACTTCTGGTGAAACCAAAAATGCTGTTAATGACTAGTATAGCTGAAGATATGGCAAAATACACACAATCTGTGCATTTAAAAACTCATTACAACCGATTAGCAAGCAAGGGAGAAAAGGATCAGAGAATCAGATTTCAGATGTTCAGGAGTACATTAACATTTTTAAATGGTAGTTTCAGATTACCATGAAAATATGAAATAGAAAACAAGACAGATAAAATACGTTTAACATAATTTTATTTCAAACTTTCTCAAACACCCTGTGTATCAGAAACGCTGCGTTTCCACACTGCATTTATTTAAATTTTATAATTATGAAATTTACTAGATTCCATTTTGAAACACCTTATATAACTAACCTAGCAATTTCACATTACTAGATCACATTATAAGTTGGTCATAAATCTTACCGAAGTTAATGCTGTCCTTGTTCTTAACGTTTAATTCCTTAAAACTGCCATAAGTCACCTATTATTGCATGAAACGTCACAAACAAACTTTATAAATTTTGTTAACATGCATTTGACTTCACCTAGGAGTTGCGAGTAGCTTGTTAACCAAACCAGGTTAACATAAACATTTCATACCCAAAGGCAACATGTCCGCAGCATAAAATTTGTTTGCACAAGTGCTTTTGAATTTTATAAACCGTTCCATAGGGCCAAATACAATTTTTTTTTAACTTCCAGTTGGAGTGTTAGCTTCATTATTGTTAATTACTTGTATGAGATTTTGTAATTTTTAAAAAAGTGTATAATTCAACAGTATTATAGTTAATTGCATTTTTTTTAAATATTAAATATTAAACCTAAATATTATGACAGACATTTTTTTTTATTAAAAAAGAAATCACCAAACACGGATCAGCTTTTTAAAAACAGGAATACGGGAGATTTAACTCTGAAAAGTCTGATTCTTTTCTGACATCAAACATGCATGAAATATACCGAGAAACAACCACAACGGTAGGGCGAACGCCCCGACCCTTGATATAAATTCCGAAGACTTTTGAACCTTGTCTTCCTCACTGTTCCTACTCCTGTTCCTATAATAGCTGCTATAAATTTCCAAGAGACTATGCCACTGTCATTTACATTGGAGACATTACACGCTAGAAGAAGCACATGCAGACCCTTGGTGGTCACCCTTCACAACCGTCAGTATAATTACAAAGATATACGCGAATTGAATTAAATTACTGTGTTGAAGATCTATGGATTTTTCATTCTTTTTAATAAATAAGGAAGCTAATTTGCTACACGTCTACAACATCTATTAATTAAATCGCTCACTGGTTATTATTCAGGATTTTTTGGGAAATATCAAATAATGTTCTTTCAAGAAAACTTTATTTAATGTTTTGTTCTATTTTCTTTCTTTTGAAAGACGACAATTCTAGGACATGTTGACAAATATTTTACCTTAAAATATATCATGTATCTCCTTCCATTGTGATAATTTCTTGATGTTTAAACTAATAGTAAACTCTTGTTACAATTTGTTATAAACATTAAATGTTATAGTAGAACATATGTACGTGTTTCATCTTCATATGTCAGAAAAGAGGAATAAAATTTCGTTCATATTTGTTAATTTCAAAGCTTCCTTGAAAACATTTTCTGAGTCATAAATACTTAAGGTATCCAGTTTGCATATGCCTGCGCCGATGTACGCAGTGCAATTTTCATTCTTTCTAAAAAAGGATTGAGCCCATAAAGTGACTTTTCTTATATGTCGTTCTAAAACTCTTTTTCTTTCTCAACTCCAAACAATTACGTATTAGATGTTAGAAGTACATATGTCTTTCAGTTTATACTTTATACATCTGCTCACATATTACATATCGTATTGTTCGAAATTGTTAAGGAGATAGGGTAAAAGCACCAATCCTCTGCCACTTAAAGAATATTTGAAGTTTAAATTCGTTTAAATTTAAAAAGAAACAATATTTATCAATGAAACTTTCTGTATAGTTATGTATATTTAAATGATATACATGCTCAATCGTCAAAAATCATTAAACGTTTAGTTTTATATGAGAAAAAAAATAATTCATTAAAACCGACACTTTGGCCCCTTAATCCGCCACTAATTACTAAAAATCCGCCGTCAAGGTCCTAGTAGCCGCCCTTTAAGAAACAAAGCTGTAAACATCGTATAAACGTGAGAATTGATTATTTCTTAAATGATTACATACGAGTTCTTGGAAGCTATATTCGGATCACCTGTTTGGCAAATTAAATCTGTTTTAGCGATATCTTCGTTACTCGCCATAAGCATAAAATAATTTAACAATTTTATGCCTTTCTTGCATTTGCTCATAAACGATTTATTGAAACGAAAAGAATTGATTAAAAAAATACAGGCAAATACAAAATAAGTAAATAATTAATAAACAAATGAATTTAATTCCTACTTTCTACATGATACTCTTTAAAAGTTAATTTTTCACTTAAGTTGGTTGTTGGGACATGTTGACTTCCTAAAATTAGATTTTTTTTGAACAGAATAATAACCATTAAATAAATGATGGAAAGATTAATAAATGTGGGTGCTAATCAACAAAATTAAATTAGAAAGTCCAGCAACAATAATATAAAATCTCAGTATTGTGGAATACCTAATGCACGACAGTGGAAGGCGGCGAGCGGGGGACTAGACGAATCTGTAAATACCGGTACTCTGCCTACCTTATTTTCGACATTTGTTTAATTAAAATCCAGGATTTTTTGTATTAAATATTAAGAAAGACCATTGCTTTAATTTACCAAACAAAAATTTTTACAAAGATGTTCACAAAAATGCAACCGTTTCTCGTTAATAAAAACGCACTCAATGGCAGTCGTAGTAAGCATAATCACGTACTGGCAGTAAATAAATGCTAATAATTAACATATAACTTTTATTTACCGGAATTAATGTATCATAATACTTAGAACGAAGGATGGTAGATAACACAGAGCTAAAAGTCGCCGTTATTTATGGTGCGATAATTTATTGATAAAATAATAATTGATTCGTAGGTGGACTGCTGGAGTCGGATGTAATTAGGTGCGTTTACCCTACTATCTATTTGATTTTGGTACATTTATGTTTATGAAAGTTTTAACGGCGCTGTAATAGCTTTCTGATCATAGTTAGAAATATTTGGGGAATTTTACACCATATGTTTTATAAAGAACCTTTATTATCGTCTGTCCAAAGAACGCTTGGTTCTTACGGATAACTTTTGATTATAGTAGATAGATTCAGTTTTTGTCTAATCTAACATTCTAAAAATATGTCAACGTTTTCAAACACAAGTGTAGCTTTAGTAAATTAAAGTTGTTGTACCCTTATTTAAGAAATATCTAGTCATATACAAATCTTTCTATCATTTTTTTGAAACTTTAAGACAAATGCCTAAATATGATTTTCATTTGACATGCATGATGGGTTTAAAATGAAAAAAAGTCGTTTGTGCGTTAGAAAGCTTTACCAGTTATTTATAAACATTGAATTTCGATCCTTTGTCTGCTTAAATTATTTACAACTCCAAATTTAGCAACAGCCGAATTCTCTAATGTAATCGGATTACCATTAAGAGTTCGGTTCCGTATTAGAATAATCTTTCATGTTTTACATCTTCAAGCGATATTCATGAGATCGTAACAAATGTGGATGACAGTGTAAAATATAGCAGGAGTTGTTGGGCTGCAATAATTCTGCGTTAGACGTTCAGAAATTTAAGATATTAAATTTCACTTATCTAAAAATACTACGTTAAAAGATTAATAATTTTGCGTTTTGCTTCAGACTTTACCAGAATGTTCTGATTGTTTTGTTTTTGGATAAACTTCAGCAAATAAAAGAAAGTTCTTGTATCCATAACGGTGTCTATGTGTCTCATTCAAATACACTCTTGGTTACGCGTTGGATCATTTATGTCTACTAATGTCGTATAAATAGAAAAAAAATATCAACAGATAGTTCTTCCGAAGAGACCTCTTTATTGAAACAAACAGTTAGAATTGTTTATTATTTTGCTGACATTTTCAAATTTCCAATAACAACAAACTATTCCTAGAAAAGCATTTTGTAAGAAAAAGTCGGTAATCCCAATATCTATTTAGTGAAGAGAATTACCAAAAAGAGAGTGAGACCAAAAGATTGACGCATCGGAAGAACTACGTGAGTAGCCTACCCTTTAATATTGTTAATATAATCACTGGTGGTGAAGCCCTATAGTTTTGTGCAAATTTACAGTATTTAACTCTCTCCCATGGTTATGAGGTTTCTGAAAAAAAAACATTTTCTTGAGGCCCACCTTTTTCTTTAGTATTTATATTTGGACTAGCTTGAGATCTTCTGTTTTAACTCTTTATTGCCGTGCCTTCTGTATGTATGATAAAGGAAATTATTCGAAGGCTAAATGGGTTTCAGGTATTTAAATTGGTCTTAGACGTCATCATGCTCATCATTAATTCCTGCTTCCTGTAGGAAAGCTCGTTACTTGATGACATGGTAATAGTGGTGAAGGAGGTAAGTGCTGGTGATCTTTGAAGAAGGAGATGATCTGTGGTGGCCGATGATATTTGAAGGTTGATTTGTAGATGGATTTGGTATTGGACCGTTGCGTTGATGAAATGGAAGGAAATTGGATGGTTTATCGATGATTAAGTTTTTTGTTGTTATTGTTGGAAGAAATTATTGACTGACAGAATGATATTATAGGAATATAGCTGATGAAATTGCTTGGTTGGGTGATTGATGGATAAAAACAGTGTTTTCGAGGTAAAAGATTCCTCTGTCGTTGTTAGTAAGAATATAGTCGAATCTGTACAACTCTCCAAACATAAGGAACCTATTGGATTGAAATAAAAATGAAACTGCTGTTGGGCCTGCGTTTCCCAAACGCTTGTTGAGCGACCTGCAATTCAAAGGATCTGGTGATAGGCCAACCCAAGTGGAAAAGGTAAGAAGCTGACCAACTTCCTTACTCGTTCAAGCAACACGCGCCACTGTATCGCAAACTTCATGCCAACAAACTTTTTTATATGTTTTAGTGTACTAACTAAATTTTCTCATGTAAAATCGTCTCAATTCTACCGAGACATTTAAGTGATTTGTTCCATTTTGGAAAAGCTTTTCCTATCCTAAACATACCTAATCTCTGTTAAATTTTCTTTATCTTTAAGAGACTACCCGCCATTTTCACAGATTTATACCTTATGTCTAACAATCAGGTTTGAAATTTCTGTGTCTTTTCTGAGTTTGCTGATTTGGTCATAATGTCTGTTTTGTTATATGCATGAAAAATTTAGAAAAATCACCAATTAAATGGTAGGTATAGTCACGTTATCATTTTGTAGATAAAGTTATCTTAAAAACTGATTGGACTAAGATTGGTGATTATTATTCATAGATATTGTCATGCTATAGAAATCAAAACAACTCTAAGTTATAAAACGAGGTTGTCGATACTAAATATTTCTCAAATTACACGTTTACATTTTATTGCAACGAAAGTCAATTACAAACGACGCCAATGATAAATAAATAGTTCTTTAACTAACTGCCTTTTTGTAAGACTATAAATGATTGGTCTTGGAACTTTAATATTCAACTTGAAGATGAAGAATGTAAGTAGTGAGTTCCGATTACTGCTGCACATCACTGCATTGCACGTTTCGTTGACCGCTATTATTGAATACGCGCACATTCTTGACTTGAAAGCTTCTAAAAATAGTTAAACTGATTAGAAAGCTTCTTTGCAAATGTGTATGTACCAGATAATATTTTCTTAATTGTAATTATCTACTTGAAACGCTTGAAACATTTGGCAAAAAAAAGAGATAGTTATAACTTCATTGCCCATCAGTAGTTCGAATTGGATCTGATCTTCACAACTTATTACAGAATTCGGTACAGTCTGTAACTTAACCCTGCAGATTCCTTGTTTGGTAAGAAAATTAAGCTTTTAGTCAGCTTTTTACAACATCTAATGTATTTATTTAAATAATTTTTTAACCACAAAGCTGTTTTTAATTTATAGCATTTTTTTATTCAGTCATCATTGTAAGATTAACGCAAGTAGATTTCTCAGTCATTCTTTCTGTTCAATGTTAGTTGGAGTAGAATATTATGAGTTAGATATTACTGTTATTTCCCAAGCAGCAAACAATCTCATAAAAATATTATAGTGTTATTCAGATAATATTAGGACAACTCCGAATGTCATGCGAATATTCGTGATGTCCAGATATTACCTGAGTATTAGCTTATAAGATAATATAATATTCGGAAAAAATATTATGATAACATCATGATAATATTATTTCTTTATATTATTGTCATAACCTTTAGAAAATATTCTCTTATAATTTAGTTCGTAACTACTGGTAATATTTTCATATGATATAAAGAAAATGTTATGTAAAAATTATAAGGTAACATTATCTACAAAACGTTTAGGTAATTATATATTAATATTAAAGCGTTTATTACTTTTACAACGATGTGTACAACGCGTTAGCAAAAACATTTAAACGAATATGGGTATTAAAAAGTAAATCTCTATTACACTTTTTAAATCAGATTCGTAATTCTTTGTATAAGTTAATCTGTCTGATATAATACGTAACATAAAATAATATAATACTCAACTCTAATTAGCAATATTTATTATTCTGAATTTTCACAGAGCTAACATCTTTTTTTCGTGATGCATTATCAAAACGAAATTTGATTCACACCCTCAGACCAGTTTATATATATGCATACCTGCATAAATAATTAAAATTGGTAAATATTATAAACGTAGGAAGCTTCCAAATATACCTTTCAAAGATTTGTAAGGGTTTCCGTGACGACCCATTTTTATAGTATTGTTATTTCTAAAATCTTCCTACAAGTCACATCAGGTTAATCGAAGGGTATAAAAGCCTTTAGACTTGGTTTTTCAAGGTTCATTTCCATTCATTCGTTTATTATAACAAAGTCGGTTCATTTTATTATAATTGTTCATTTTGTCCAGTTTATTTATTATAACAAAGTCAGTTCGTCTAGTATAACAAAACCAATATTATTCTATTTTAAAGTTAATATAGAAATAATTTAATTTAATTTTTGTGTAAAAGTGTACGCCTCGTATAAATAAATAAATTGTGTTTACCAATAAAAGTATTTTATTGGAGTTATACAACAATATACATATGTTTTGTGTTTTAAGGTCCTACCTGGAAGTTTGGGTTTATAATTCCTTTTTAAACCTTTTAAACTTTGAAGCAATAGTTCGAAGAAGTTCTCAGTTTCAAACAATAAATTTGTATTTCACTTAAGAGTTTCAAGAAGGTTACAGAGCATGTTAATAACTTTTTTCAATTTGTGATGGCATCTAAATAATGTTACAGTTACTAGCCTAACAACTAATTAAAACTAACCCATTGCCGGTTTCTGGAAAGAAACTTATTCCACGAATTTTTCTTATGCCTGTTGTATGTACCTATACTATGTGCTAGGTAACATACCCAGCACCTACAATGTAGTAATTATTATACATATCATGTAATAAAAATTCTGGGCATTCTGGTTAATAACTAAATAAATAACTTGATAAAACTAGCAAGTAGCAGATCATACACATACTATGTTGGTATTTAGTGGTATTTGTTTATGTTAGTAACCCTTACAAGAACTTTATAGTAGTTTAATATCAGAAAACATGTTTCGATGATGTGTTATAAGAATTAGAAATGCGTTCTTTTTCCTTAATTATCGCCGCAAAGGTAAACTTCATAAGCCATATAACTAATTAAATATCTCTGAAATGACTTACGTAATTGTTTTGTTACAATTAATTTTGATTTTCATGAGGTGTTTTAATATTAACATTGCACATTTAACGGTAAAATTGATTTTAGTTGCTTGGTACGATTGCCTGAATATTTATTTTTATTTAATCTTTTAAGGGGTTTATTGCTGGTTTATTGCTTTGACCGTCGGTCGGTAGGTCTTCTATTGTTAGAAATATATTTACATCCAAAACGTACAAATTTTATATTTTTTGGTACCTGCCTAAATGCCTATCTTCACAAGTTTTGCAGCTTTGCATTTCATTCTCATCTGTGAAATTTTATAGTTCATATTTGATAAAATTAATTATGTAAGCATGAAAATACGGACGTGTACATATACATAACAAAGTAACATAAGAAATGACAATAATTGTAGACTACTAATAGAAAATAGTTTTGCTGTATTTCTTATTTGCTTCTTTGGATTATTTTTAAAAATTCAATTTATTCAGATTAGTTTTTAGATTAAAAAACTCATTGCACTAAAGTTTATTTACCAATTTTAGTTATTAGATATTACACTTTATGTCTTTAAGTGTTACGTGTGGATGCAGACGTCCTTCATAGAATTATCTCTTTGCATTTGTGGGCATGTTGTGCTCTTGGTTAGGTTTAATAATTATTCTACACTGATTTTGTTAATGTGTTTTATTAAATTAAATATTAAATTAAAATTACATTAATATAAAATGAAATGACTGCTAAAACGAAATTGTGAACACTGTTGCTGTTTCTTCAAGTCCTGTCTTTTTATATCGGGAATAACAGATTATTGTGCAAAACCTTCTTAGAAAATGATTGTGTCTCTTTTAAAGGTAAAAATGATTATTACATCTATTTTTAACGGAAAGGGACAGGCATAGTTCTTGGTAAGGGCTGCTTCCACTGAAGAGATGCGTAAGCTTAAGAAACATCTTAAGCTACAACTCATTTAACTTATTATACATTATTGCGCAATGTGGATCTTAATGCTAATAGAGTATTAATATAAATATAAAACATAAAATGTAATTCTATAAATAAATTTTAAAAAGTGTAGAATATAAAATATGCTAATAAATAATGAGGGATTATATTAAGTTATGTGAATAATATAAAAATGGTTATGCAACAGGCATTTGTATGCACCAACAAATTAAAATAGTAGTAGAAGTAAAACAAATATCATTTGTATAATCTGATCTAATATTGATGCTATATTAGGAACAAATATTAGTAACATCCCAAGCAGCACAGATATATTGAACTAACATTTCTTTCGTACATTGGCATTATACGTCAAATCTAACGCTTCTTTATATTGGTTAAACATTGGCGGCCAAGGTTTGCCCACGAGATAGGCGATACAAAAGAAAGTAATATAAGAAACACATTCCCTTACACTTACTGGTAACATATTGGCTGCCAATATTAATCTAATATTGGAATATTAACTTGGAAAAGTATTTACTAGCGTCCTTGGGTTGACATCTTGTTCAACTTATTGGTAACACATTTCTCACCAAGATATACCCAATATGAAATTTTTATTTGTTTTGATTATTGGATATTTATTGATAACGAATTATTTATAGACTATTGCTTACTAATGTACTTACAATAATTTCAAGTTTGTATTTATAATCTTGTTTTATTTTATTTTTTTTACTTACAACAAATTTTGTGGTAGCTACATTATTTACAAAAAGTAAAAGGCACCTATGTAAAAAGTAAATTTTAAGAAAAGAGCTATTTATTAGTTAGTGACATACATTACATAATTCATACATACAAATTATTTAAATGATTCATATTTAATATGACAATTTGGTTTGTCTCCTTATACCCTCGACACACTGAGAGTTTAATTGTCATTAAAATAAATGACCATTTAGATAAATTACCATTTCTATTGCTAGCAGACACACACTAAGCAGTATTAAAATTGTGAGTTTGCGCAGTGATGTGACATTGGCACACGACAACTTATGATTTTGACAAACATAAACAACAACTTAACCTCGCTTTTTTTTCAATGAAAAGTATTAACATTTAAATTTAAAATGGACGCAGATGGGTTTTTTATTTATAATTAAAAGTATTGTAAAATAGCATATAATATAAAATATTATCATTCGTTGAACTCACAGAACGTTGTCGTATATCAGCTGAGTGTGAGCGGTCATAAGTATTCACACCCCGCGCAATTCAAAAATAAAGGCGATGTTTACCGACAACTGCAGATTGCGTTTCTCGAAACGACATCGGAATTTCAATCACCATTTCGTATAAATGGTGTTTTAAATGATCATTAAGAAAATGATGAAGTGGCATACACCAGCTCCCTTCTTCTTGATCATTTACAACCAGCCTTCCACAGTTACTGCTACTGTAGGAAACTTTTCGAATTACTCCTGTAAATTAAAAATTTCACGTAACTTAATAACCTAAATGGCAGAATAAATTCTTACCTGTAATAAAAGATAATAAAAGGGTTTTGTTTTGAGTATTCCATGTTTTTAGAGATCACAATGTTGATGGTATACGTAGAATAAATTTCAATAAATGAGTGTAGACTGCAAAGGGATTTCTTCCTTTACTTTATCCTAGTTCACCCCGGGAGGAGAATGGCGAAGTCACATAACTATGATCAGCTTTTTTTTTCTTCTACTTAGAACACAATTTTACTTTGATTTTGATATTCTGTAATTTAAAAATAAGTAATTTTAAATTTCCATTGTCCATCATGTGTATAGAAAATCTTATGAAACAATATAATAAAAACTTGATATTCTAATTTACTCACTCTTTACTTCTTGAAGTCAGTACTGTTAACCATGTCATAACACGCACATTCAAGATTAAAAATAGAAATGAAGTGCCGTTATGCCTTGTATCTGAATCCCAAAAAATCTTTGGGTTTCTTCCGTTTACCTGTTTTTACAACTGGACATTGGATATAACAATTGAATCTTTGTTACATGACGTGTACAAGCCTGTTTGTGACGTCATCATGTTTATTTGTGGTAGGCAATCGACATTTTTTATATAGAAATAAAGATAAAGAATATTATATTTGCAATTTCAAGTAATGATAATAAAACATACTTTTTTTTTAAATTTCTAATTTAATTCTTTTAAATCCAGCAATACATTTATTTCTTATAATTCCCTTTTAATTTTCTAACTTCAGTGTTCTGGACTATATTGCTGTAATAGGTTTACTAAATACAATTAAACAAACGATCTACCTTTACTGTAGTCGCATTTCATTTCTTAAATATTCATCCCTAAGGAGCTTCCTACAAAAAAGAGCAAATCAAAATGTATTAAGCTAAAACAGCCTTTATTCTAAAAGACAGACAATACGGCCCCAAGATTCAAGGAGCATTATACATTGGCTAAACATTAGCTCTAGACTTATTCGTGATTGTTGGTTTAAATGTGTTAACTTATATTGGCAATATGTTTTCTGTCAATATTGATATAACACAAAAAACTGAGACATTGGCTTACTATTGATTTTAGAATTGCTGCTAACAGTTATTGGGAGAAGTGCTACAACCTATATTGGTAGTATGTTGGCATACCAACATTTAGACAACAAGTCCTTACACACATAGATAATATACCATTTTAAGGGCTCCCAAAACATGCTGGCTAGGTATAAAGAAACAATATTTGTCTGATATTGAAAAGAAAAGCTTTGTTTGGCAAATATTGCTTTTATATTGGACGAAAGTGTTTTCACGATAAAATGTTGAGCCAAGATACAATATATCCCTAATATTGGCGTTATCTTGATTTGGTGCTACTTGGGATGTTACCTAAACATATTCAGGCTATATCTATATTTCATATTACTAGAATATTATACAATGATGTGGTTATTACATTTACAGTTTTACGACATCCTGGACAGAAATCTCTAGAAGGAGTTATGGCGAGTGGGGCCGTGTTGACTCTTGCACCTTGTATGGTTGCGGTGATGACTATGAGATGTCGGCGCTAAAGCTTCATGCTATTCATGTCGTTATTTGAGCTCTATATATAGGGCAGCATTCAGTTGTGAGAATTATAAAACGTTATACTCTACTGATTAGATCAGAATAACGTCGAAACAGATCTATCTAGGGGTACTTCTATACAATCCTCTCACATATTTAAAACTTTTGGAGAGCACTTTTCTTGTATTGTATTATTTTATATCAATACACTCCAATTTGAATAAATATTAGCGGAACATTATGAGAAAATATTAAAAAAGTATTTTCAGCTAATATAAGGAAAATATTTAAAAAAGTAAATTGTGTAAAACTGTGTGCTGCTTGGTACCAAATGTAATTTAAATATTCCTTCCAAATATTATCTTAAATTATGAAATAATGTTCGTACAATGTTATTACCGAATATTAACAGAAGATTACGAGAATATATCAGGAACATATTTTAAGATAATATAAGGAAAATATTCAAAAATGTTACATTTAATATTACTGGAATATTTTTTAAAAATATTACTGTAATATTGTGTACTGCTTGGTACCAAATATAAGTTAAATGTCCGTTCCAAATATTATCTTAATATTATGGAATAATGTTCTTATAATATTATTACCGAATATTAACAAAACATTATGAGAAAATATTTTCAGCTAATGTAAGCATAATATTCAAAAGTGTTACATTTAATATTACTGGAATATTTTTTGAAAATATTTTTATAATATTGTGTGCTGCTTGGGTTAGTTTAGCTTGAAACCGATATTCTAAAATTTCTTGGAGCGTTAATATCAACTTATAGATAATGTGCTTACCCTTAGGTCTAGTTAATAATGAAATGTAAAGAAGACCCTCCATTTAGAAGCAGACTATTTATGACCGTAATATAATGCGGTTAATCTTAATAATTTCACTTGGATAATTTTAATTAGATTTGCTTGAATTAAATATTTTAAGCTGACACATGCAGTAATATCTCTGCAAGAAAGGTACATTTGTGCAAAGTAGATTTCTCAGAATCCTTTTTCCCAGTTTTATAAAATGCTCGATATTATCAGCCGCAGAAGCAATAGACAAGATATTTTATTGGGGTTGAGGGTAAGTGCGGCGCTCTGGAGTCTACATATATAACAGTATTTGTAATCTGTGGCTTCATCTTGATGAACATTGTAGGATAATGCTATTACGTAAGATTGAGTTTCAAAGCTTAAGTTCGTTGACATTAATATATTTTGGCAAATGGGGGGTGTATCCTATAATTCCCAGTCAAATAAGTTTATAAATTATATAGACGTTCGAATAATGGAATTCCCTTATTTTGTGTAGTAAGTAATATCAGAACAAACAGATAAAATGAAGTAGCAAAACAACTGTAGCTTTAATGTCACTTACGCACTCAAAGAAATACGTAAGGTAGTATCTAGAAACTGTAATTAATTAAGTTGTCGACTTCTGATATCATTCGATAGCGTAACAGTAGTATATCTTTTTAATTAAATGGAATGACATCTGTAAAGATAAAATATTTGATGAAAAAAACCGGTTATTATAAAATTTATTATCAAAACATACAAAACAAATGTTAGTCAGTATTTAATTTTAATTGAAGCGCAAATTGTAATTTTGAGTAAAATAGTTTACTGTAATTAAAAGTGCAAAGCGTGGTGGACATAAAATGTTTCATCTGTGTACGTGAAATGTTTGCTCTACCACACCAGAGCAGAAGTTTTGCAAACTTTTTTGTTTCAGGATGTCCAGTGAATTGACGTCAAATACGTGATGGGTTTCATACGAAGGAAATTACTGCTGTGCATATGGAAATATATTCAAGTGTAATACTACAAAGTTGCATTTAACAATCACAGGGTACCAGAAAAGAGCGGTGCTTTGATACAAATACGATTTGGGGCACTTTCAATTTTTGCCGTAATTATTGCACTAAATTGCACTAGAGCCTGCCTTTTCAAAGCAGAAATTTATTGACAGTTGACCTTTCTACTGTTACAGATATAAATGGAAGATGTTCAAAATTTTCTTGTAGTGGCTTAAATATGTTTAAATGGAACTTTTGAATATAAATTGTCTATCCAAATTATGCTTGTAGCAAAGCTATTAGCAGCAAATGTACATTAAATAATTTCATTGTCAAACGACTTACAAATTTTTAACTCTAACATATTCTGCAAAACGGTGCAAAAACCTACTTACCTATCGTTAGGTTTCTGCTTTACATAAAATGAAAACCAACCAAAATAAAAATAAAAAACAGACGAGTAATTCACACGTCCTTTTTGGCATCAAGATTATTTACAACGATCAACGAAGATGCACAAGCAGTCACAATTATTACAAACATCAGTCTTGAAGATAAATAGACTGGAATTTCATTGTATTGTAATTACTTTTCAGTTTTTCAATTTTTCCAAAAACAAAAGGATTCGGAAAAACCATATCTAAAACCATTTTCGTAAAGTTTCAGTTTTAAAAATATCATGCCCAAAAAGGTAGTTAGAGACAATCCCATAAAGATCACATTTTATACTTTTAGGACTTCGACAAGTTTTTATTGATCTGAACTCGTTTGTACCGCGAGCCAAAATGTCTTTCCATTGATTATCCATAACAAATCAAAAATCACCATCAAGAGAAATTCCTTAAATGAGCAATATTGTACCAACATTTTGAGTAACATGAAGGAATGGAAACCCCCGAAAAGTCGTATTCAAGTCAACAAGGTCTAATCAAATCTTTATTGCATTTGTTCCTGACTGATGTCTACTTTCTTCAGCAAACGTAAACTTTTACAGATTTTCTTCATTGGATCAATTGTTTGCTTCATGAGAAAGTTCTCATTGCCTCGGAAAGGTTTCTGCAGGTATGAACTCCATTTATTTCATTTGACGGCTTGCTCTACAGAGCTTATCAAAATTTATATTTTTAGGTTAAGAAGCTTGTAGCACTGTTACAGCATAAGTTATGTCGCACAAATTAAAATTTTAATAACAACATTGAAAATTTCCAGCTTTTTCAGTGTTGATAATGTTAGCCCTTGATCTTGGAAAAAACCAACCACGTTTAGCATAAGAATTTTGCTTTATATCAAGTCACTCAGCTAACAAGCTATATGCTTTTACTAAAATAATAGCAAAAAAGACTTAGAAGATAAGATAATCATTATTAAAACAACCGTTCTACAACTTTGGTTAGGTTGGTGAATGCTGTTAATTTGGGAACTAAGAAATAAAGAATTTCACACTTGAATCTAGATCCGGATCAACATAGTTAAATTAATATCCACAAACATAATCATAATTTTATTGTTTTGAAATGTATATGCTTTATTGGTACTTGAATTAAGACCACTGGGTTGCGGTTAACCAAACTACTCCCCGAACCAGAACAATAATCACGAGATCATAAAATAAAACTTTGCTTGTAGCATTTGGTTATTGAAATTCAGAAAATAACTCTCTAAGACATTTTATTCTTGAATTCACATTTTCTAGTAGAACCGCACTCAAAAGTTCTAGCAGGTATCGTCTTGCCGACTACTGAGTGTTTAATGGGAAAGGGCCTAACTAAAATAATTCTACAAGAATGCAGTCATTATTAGCATCGGCATCAATTAAATCCAATTAGATAGGGGCTTCGATTGTACAAAAAAAAATCACAAAATACTCATTAGAAAAATAATCCGATAATTAGTAAGTACATAACCCCAGTGCTAAGAAGTACTAACTAATTCGTAACTGATGATAATACCTTGTGAAAATGTCTATAATAGATTCCATATTGCGTACATTTACCATCTTAAATCTAACCTATCTAGAACAGGAAACTCCAATAAAATGAACTTATGTTCTGGTCTACATTGAAAAATGTTCACATTTCAGTCTTATAAGACCTGAACCTGTATTTCTAACGACATTTCTCAACATTCCATTCGTGAAAGCTATAACTATTAGATCGACTTGTACATTAACTGCTATCGGAAATTACAACAAAATATATAGTTGAAATGGTATTGCATTTCCGCTTCTATTAAAAATTTTTCCTCTCCAATGCTATACGTTTTACGGTCGTCTGCATTTTCCCTTTTCTTCTGCATAAATGAAACGCTTTTAGACATAAAAGTGTGATATAAAATGGAAAACGAAATATTGAAGTGTAGTCTCGGTGGATTCTGTCGTGGTTAGTTCCATTTTATAATGTGTACTCGAGTTTCGATTACACTTCAACGAGATGATACCTTCAGGGTGTGATATATCATCGTAGAATCATTTAAACTTTATAACTCTGACGTTTTGAACTGATGGTGTACTTAATTGAGTTCAATGTTTAGTTTTCAAATTAAGAGGTTTTAAGTACGACGAAATAATACGTTCGTGATAGTTTTGATTGCTTTGATATTAAGTGAGAAAAGTATATTTATGAATTCGTTACCCGTAAGCTTTTATTGTATTTGTTTCATCAGAAGTCGTTAGTGTCATTTTTTAAAAGTACAACATACCATTCTTTAAAATTTATTGTACGTTTTAGTGTTAATATTCCACATACGTTTGATTTTAGGATGCGTTTAACAGTACGTACAGTTTAAAATCGTACTTACCCTGCATCATACTCTCGAGTTCAGCTGTTTCATACATGTACAGTCGAAAAACGGACAGTTGTAATCATGTTTGCACGTTTCAGTTCTTTTGGTCGGTATCATTTTTATAATGTATGGTATGTATACTACTTACAGTTAGATAAAAAAAAAAGCTAACAGCAAACAGCTAACGTGGGCAAATTTTAGTTTGCAAGTATGTAAAATTACAGCCTCGGGCCGTATACTTGCAAAATGAAAGTTCTCGGTGTTGGCTTTTTACTGTTAACATTTTGGGTTATATTGTTGTGTATACATAAAGGGTATCTATAAGTGAATGTCGTAGCGCATTCAACAGATTCTTAAACTGAAATAAAGGTCAGTTTCTCATAAGAAGGTATTTTCCAAAATACATTGCTGCCAAAATAAAAGATGTCAAAATTTTAAATCCATCAAAATTAGATCTATTCTATCATTTCTTGTTATTTTGATATCTTGAGGATAACACACGAAAAGTATCTTGATAAGTTTTTTATTATTCTTGTTGTAAGCTGTTTATAAATTAATTGTACTTGCTTCTGATATTGTAAAAAAAAGAACTTAAATTAAACTATGACATTCTCAGCTTTAAACTTAACTTATAGTTAATAAGAAACGTATTTAATTGTACAGATGTTGTTGATACAAACTGTACAGTCTTATCGAACATTCCTTCCTACATTTGTGTTGTGCGGGTTCAATAGATACAAATATATAGATATCCAAATATTTGACAGTATAAACCAATTCCGAACTATCAGGAAACAGCAAAAACATTCCCGATTCTTTCCTGTTCTGAGAAAAAGTAATCATAAAATCCCCAAATGCTACTACATGGAAGAAACCAGAAAACTGAAACTTTTTGCTCATTTTAATAGAAAAGATTTAGAAGTTTGTTAATGCAATACTGAATTATATGTTTGCGATGATGCGTAGTTTTTTTTTCAGTGGCGTACCTACACCAAATGAGGCTCGGGGCGGAAATTTTTGGAGGCCCCGTATTTAAGCTTCACACAAACTCGCTTGCGTGTCTACGATCACACATCCAATCTGCTAGTGTTTTAAAATTAGAAAAAAAATAAGAGTCTTTATAATATAAATGATACTTCACAGGAAAACTTTCATTGTTAGAATAGACCTAAGCGTAGGGAATCAAACTATTGTAACTTGAGTTTTATTAAATGATAAGCTTAACTATATTTTACATTACTGTTATATACACTTTCTACAGTAAATTTAAGTTCAGATTTACAGATTTGTACAATTTTCTCTCTCTTTCCCTTTGACCTGTAGCTCCATAAGGAGCAAAGGGCACACCGGGGGATATTTTGTTTGCCTGTGGTAGATAGTAGAGCGGCCACTTCTACTCATCTTGATTGGAGTCCATCCTGCATATATTTTGTCGATTTTGAGCTGTATGTTTTATCTCTCTCCAAGACATGAATAGTAGCTGTATTTCCCTCAAAAAGTTTCTTTCCCAGGTATCGTGTGGTCTACCTTTCTTCCGTTTCCCTCCCATGTTGAAATCTAGTGCCTGTCTAGTTAAGTTGTTGTGTGGTTTTCTTAATGTATGCCCAATCCACTCCCATTTTCTTGTCTAATTGTTATCTCTATTCTTTCTTCGTTTGATATCTCCCATAATCTTCAGTTTTTAATTTTATGGAGCCAGAATATTTGGTAGATTCTTCTTAGACATTTAATTATTGAAAGTTTGTAACATTCGTATACTTTGTTTATTTAATGTCCATGTTTCTGCACCGTACAGTAGTACGCTCTTAACGTTGGTTTGGAATAAACGTAATTTTGTTTTAACTGTAATATTTTTTTGATCTCCATATTTTGCTCAGCATATTATACGACTTTTAGGCTTGCTCTATTCTCCTTCTTATGTTTCTTTGAGAGCCTCCCGTTTTATCCACTACACTTCCTAAGTAACAGAATGCTTCAACCTCTTCAACATTATTATGTTCTATGCTTATACTTTTTCCATCCTCTTCTCCATCTTTTAGGATTTTTGTCTTCTTCTCATTTATTCTAAGATCAACTTGCTCTGCTACTTTTTTGAGTCTCATTGTTTTTCTTTGCATTTAATTGGTGATAAGACGCATCCTTGTTTAAATCCTGTGATAATCTTAATTTTTTCGGGCAGTTTCCCTGCATGTTCTACTTTTGCTGAAAAGTTTTCATACATAATTTTTATCATTTTTCTTATTTTTTTTCGGTAGTCATGTTCTCCCTCGTTACTGAATCAAATGACTTCTCGAAATATATAAAGTTGATGCAGATGCTTTCCCCCATTTCTTTGGTGTATTCGAATATTATTTTCAATGTGCACATTTGATCTACGCATGAGCGTCTTGCTCGGAAGCCTGACTGGTTTTCCTCTGGTCTCTGGTCTACCGCAGTTTTCATTCTGTTTAATATTATTTTACACAATACTTTACTAGCCATTCAAAGAAGGGTTATTGGTTTCGAGTTTTCGCATTGTGTGAAGTCTCCTTTTTTTGGAATATTTATAATTGTACCTTGCGACAAATCCTGGTATCGTTTCCGTATTCCAGATTTTGTTCATGAAGATGTGTAGGATACATCTTTCCTTATCTGCCTTAATAACTTCTATGAGAATCTCATTCACGCCTGCGCTTTTACCATTCTTCATATTGTCAATTCTTCCTGGATTTCCTTCATTGTAACTTCGTCTTGGTTGATGTTTAACGGCTCGCTTCTCTTCAGTTCACCTAAATATCTTGTTTCTTTCTTCTTGTATATTACAGCAAAGTATTTTGTTTATCTTTTTATGATGTCGCCTACGCTTTTGAGTATTTCTCCGATTGCTTCCTGTATTCTATGAATTGGCTTGGTTCTACTTTATATCTCTTCTTTGGGCTGCTTTCTCTGCTTCTTTCCACAGGTTTTCAAGATAGTTTTTTTTGTTTTTTCTTGTCCTCTTTTTTACTTCTCTGTTCTTATTCCAATATTTTCTATGTATCTGGTCTTTTTTGTTTTGTCTTCTGTATTCAACCATTTCCTTTATACTCTTTTCCTTTCTTCGATTGTATTTAATGTAGCGTTTGTTATCCATGGTTTTTGTTTTCCGACTTTGTTTCCAATTGTTTCTTTACTGCATCTTTGAGATGTTGCCAAATGTTCTCCATCGTAAGGTTTCTAAGTGGATTAATTTTTCCGATATTCCTTTGCATGTTCTTCTTATACTCCCCTAGTATTTCTTCATTTTCTTTTAATTTGGCAACATGTTGTTATTCTTCAAGCTTATTTTTATTTTGGCTTTATGAAGTTGATGGTCTGATCCTATATCTGCATCCCTCATCACTCATGCATCTTGTAAGGAGTTCCTCCATGTTTTTTCAATTACTATAATGGTCAGCCCAGAAAGAATTTAGATTTGTCTCCTATTATATTTACTTGTTTGTTTTTGTAGCATATTCAATTTGCTGTTCTTGTTCGTTTCCTGTTTCACCACCTCTATCTCTGTTTTTGTGTCGGTTTTATAGTGGTGTATTCTGGTAGTTTTTTGGAATTTCTTCTGGGATGTGTTTGTATTGTTCCATTTCCACATTTGCCCTTGTATAGTAATCTTTTGGTATCCGGTTTTAACTTGATTGCCTTGGCTTATTTCTTTTGCTTTATTTCGGATTTCGCGTTGTATACGCATCTCTTCTTTTATTAGATCGTTGATTATATATACTTGTTCATGTTTAATTAGCCTCAGTTTCTTTTTTGTTTGCATTATCTCTTTTTTATCTTCCTTGCTTCCTGCTTTTACCATACATGTTCTATTTCCCAATTTATATGCCTTTTCTATTTTTACTTCTTTGTATAATTATGGATGGCCCATTTGGGAGCCCCCTCCACCGCCCCTCCGCCACCCTTAGGTACGCCCGTGCTTTTTTCTCCAGTGAAGATTGTTACTGCCAAAAAGGAATTTTAAGATTCAACGAAGACTTAACCCCAAAACAAGTATAAGTAAAAGATACCTGCTAAATGTAAACCGCAAACGAGTAGTCTAGTAATTTCGTAATCCGAGATAGAGACAAATATTATACAGTCCCAATCTTCAAATCCAATTTTAAATTAATTCCAAAAGCACCAATCATTGACGTCGTTTAAATACCACACTTAAACCAACGATTGACCAAGTTTGTCTAGACAACACAGAAAAGGTTTCTAATTGAATCTTAACGGTTAACGTTGGTTTTTACTATGATTGGAAACGAAAAAGGCTTTAGGAACAGTTGAAACGGTAACTAAACTAGGACTGATTTCAATTCTTTTCTTTTTACGGGAAAAATATTGATTTTAATGCTAATTTCTATTTTAGTGCAAACGAATCAGTAGAAACGCTGCCAAAATCCACCGTCCAGGCAAATCGAAATAACCTCAACATGTAACTAATTTAGATGTTTTTCTAGGCCCTGAATTACCCTTGTTTAGTTTCAACATTAACTCAATAATTAATTTCTAAAACAAAACACGATATCGAGCCTTGTAAGGCTAACATCTTTCTTAACTGATAACTCTAAATCACATCTTAAGAAACTCAGTTTGAACAATTTACTATCTGCAAGTGTATTTTGTTCTCGCCTGTTAAAATTTCTTATTTGCATTCTTGGTCCAATACAAGTTAAAACAATTTAGACAGAGAATCCTATAACCTCACTTGATATTACCGGTACACTCGTTTAAGTGAATTTACTTGACAAGAGAAAATTCTTTAGAAAAACTCAAAAAATTCGCACAGTTTCATTGAAGTTTTTAAATTTCCAAAATGACTGAATAAGATTCTTGTAAAAGTTACTTGCTAAAAATTTTAGCATTCAGGACTAAGATTTTATTCTGCATCCTCCATTATACTAGAATGGTCTTTACAAGATTTGCACTTTTTATCTAATTGTTCTAGAAGTACCTTTACTAAAACATTTTATATTTTCGAATTTTAGAAGAGCTGCAATAAAATAAAGCTAACTGCTTCTTTGGCGTTATTAGAATTCAAGGACAAAATAGATATTATAGTGGTTTTATCAGTTTTCTCATTCAGTCTGTCTTTATCATCCTTACGAGACTCCTTAATAGGATTAAAATGTTTGTTTAGGTGTCTTATTCGTAAATCAGTAATAGTGCTAATGTCTTCCGTTAATTTTGAACAGTGGATTTAAATTAGAGGGCTGTCTCGTAACCAAGAATTCTGCTTGATTCAATTTTAGTAAGTTAAATATTCATTTTAGAATCTTCTTGGAGTGTACTTACTAGTACATTTAGGGATATAATTAATGAGAAGACAGAAGGGTCATGGTTCTTGATTCCGTTATGTTTGTGGACTCAGAACCTATAAGGCCTTTGGAACTCAGGTGTCCAAAACCCCGTACCAAGGACACAGAGTTTTGCAAGGCCAAGAAGCCTAAAATAATTGCAGAGCTTTTAGAAATCTTTGGAATTGCAAGAACTCAACCTGAAAACTCGTAAGAGCCTAAAAACTCAAGTCCTTGCAAAGATCTAAGTACCCAGAAGAACGATTAGAGGACTATAACAATTTAGTTAAATACTTTTGAGAATTTGCGATTCTTCAACTCAAGGTCTCGTAGCCTGCAAGGCTTAAAGGACCTCGTTGGAAGAAATAATCAACTCGTTAAAATACAAGTTAGTGTTGGTTACCTTTTGGAATTAGGAAAACTATTGACAGATTAAAACATCGCCACAAAATTGAGAATAAAAGTAGAATTTTAATTTTTAACTGATAAGAAAATTATTGTGCTCTTGGGGATAAAGCTGTATTCAAGCAGAAAAGATGACTATTTGTTACTTAAATAAGCCTGGATAAGTTTGCCATGACGTTTCAACTGACTCATTATCTTCTTGCAAGCTTCCAAGATTTCTGTAACATATGAATCTCTCTTATGTTGACCATCTGACTTTCCATGGCAATACAACAAATCAAAAGTTGAAAACTCTAACTTGTGGTCTCTGGTTAGCCGTGATGGTAAAGTTAATGATCATTGGAAGCTTCTTGGTATGAGATGTTAGTAGATATAGAGCAATAAATTTCAAATGAATTTTTAGGGGTTGTAAAGAAATGGGTCAGCAATAGATTTTGCAAAGTTTACAGGATTCAAAGAAACAGTTGTTTTAAGGTTTTAAGACTCAATTACGGTGACTTACTCTTTTTATAAATTTATCGGACAGGAGGGCTCTTTCCGAACACCACATTTGAAGTTACGCAATTAAACAAATCTGCTGCATGTACTACATGCAAACGAAGAAGTGATAATGATTTTAATGTCTATGAAACCTAAATCCTCTAAAAGAGTCTGATTCTTTTGAAGAACATTGATGAAGAAAACAGCTCGTCTTAAACAAATGAATCAAAAACGGCATTAATTGTTCGCAAACTACAGTGGCTCTGTTACAAGTTCTTAACCAAAAGCAAACGTTTTGATACAGTTCTACATTTGATTCTACTCATAAAAACAAGAAAAATACGACACAAAGGGTTTACTAAGGAAAATTTTAAAAGCACATTTAAAGAATCTTTGAAAAGGCACTGTCTAAAAAGAATCAAACGCGAACTGTAGCGTTCCGCAAGGATCCACACTAGGACCACTACTTTTTATAATTTATACAGATTATTTCAAATCTAACGTTAACAGTTTTATCATGTGCTTCTATGCAAATGATACATTATTTATTCTTAATGGATCTACAAATGCTAGAAACTAGAACATTTCAGTATAACTGAATTCCCTGTTGTACATTTTCTCTATTGTTAAATGCAAAGAATTTTATCTTTAACAAACGCATTTTGTGTTGTATTACCAATTTAAGTTTTTTTTCTTGTATTTAAAATTATAATCACATAGGATTGGAAAATATAAAATCATTTTTCTCAAAAAATAAATAATTAAATGAAAAAGGACAGAAAAAAATAAACGAATTAATGCTAATCTGAAGATATTGTGATATGGTAAACTCTGCTAACTCAATTTAGAAATGATTTGCTTATTTAGAATGAATTTGCGCAGTTTATTTAGAATATGGTTGAGAGTAAAGCTTCTCACTACACACATGCAATTTATATTAATTAAACTAAACCCTTCCTCTGAAGTAAGTCAGTCTAACAGATATAGTAACACTTTACGGTAGTTAATGTTTAAGGAGCGTTGAATGAGTTAAATGTCGCCCTTCCTGTATGTGGATTAGTTAATTACCACAATAATTATAACGCGTAGAAATTTCAAGTCAGTTACGTTTATATACATTTAGAATTTGTTGAAGTTAATTAACTCAAGTTTGTTAAGGTATTTTGAACGTGAACGGCGTTTATATAGCTACTTGATACGAAGAATACACTTCCATTTTGATTCATTTCATTTTGAAAACGTAATAATGCTGCCAAAAAAGGAATGTAGAAAATACAAATTTAAAGTTCAATATGCCAAATCGAATTCGCTGTTAACATACCATTACAATATTTATACGATTACGTTTGCTAAGAACTACAACTTCAATAAAACGTAAATTCACAAATCGTGTAAGTACATTAAAAGGATTTTTAGCAATAGCTAGAGCTGAATAATGGATTTACTTGCTCGGAGGAAAACTCCGACTTTATACTTGTATAATGGATATCAATATTGCCGACGAGGTGAGTGGATGTGGATTCTAGAATAAACTTTTTAAAACTTTTCAGATAAATTTGATCGTATATTCATATTTAAATATTTATATTGAATGCGCATGGTTGTATACAATTTTTATTGCTATCGACGTTCTTAAAAATTCTGAAACATTAAATTTTATTCATTTTTTAAATTAAGTTCACGTAGTTTATTTAAGAACAAATTAAAGTACTGCTATAATGGGTTCGTGACGGTAAGGCAAGAACTCTGGGAGGAAGAAAAGACAAACTTGGATTACTTTCGGAAGCTTTTAGGCTTTGGGGTATTTAATAGACTTTTGTGATTATAATTAATAAAATATATTCCCATAAAATGAGTAATAGCTTTTTTGAAAGTTTGTAACAAAAAACCATTTAGGAGCAAAATATTATGAATAATTATTTATTTATACTTTTCTCGTTTTTCATTTATCAAGTGGTTTATGGATTTACGGATTAGATTTATTTAAGAAATACTGTAACGAAGTCATATTCAGCTACATTTCTTTTTGCTATGGACCGGTTTGGTTTACAGCATGCCCTGCTCTCTATAATACTCCACATGGAATAGTCCTATTGATTAATGTCAGGGAAATAAGGTAGCCATTCCGACATAGGCAAGTTTTTTTCACATCACTGTTCAGCCATATTGACTTTAGGGGCAATATTGGAATATCTAATGTCAATTTACAAAGTGGCTTTGTGCCTATGGTAATAAAACACTATTTAGAATTTCTTAACGATATATCTCTTGGTTTATCTTTACATTCCTGTCTACAAAAACTAAAGGAATCTTACCAACTGGTGTTATTCCGAATAAAAACATTCCTGATAAAGGTTTCTGCAATCTGGAAACCCTGCGACCACCTTCTATGACACCTTAAACATTATTTATGACGATTATAGAACAAAGTCTGCTGTAAATAGCTTTTGTCCCGAAAACAAGATATTTCTGTGACGATTATTTGTAATTCAAAAGGTTTATAGGTCTATAAATATTTTCCACACACTTTCGTAAGTTAATATTAATATCTTTTCTAATTTTCCAAAGGGACTATCTGAGATTTCATTAGAAATGATTTCTAATAATATTCTATGTACGACATATTGCACGCTTTTGGGCAACCCGTTGTCGGTCAAGTTAGCAAATCTCTTAATCCACCTGTTTAGTAATTTTTAGAACTGTTAGTTTACAAGCACATTTATTTATAGAGAATAAAGCTTATTGCTAATATTACTCATCAAACTAAAAGAGAAAAAGTCTTGCTTAACTCAACGAACATTAAAATAGGAAATCAAAAAAGTAACAATATAAAAAATAAATAGAGATGGGATTTTTGGGCACAAAACACAGTAGGAGGCAAATAAACCTTTTAAAAATAGGAATTTAGGAAGCATCAAAAACATTTTAGGCAGAATAAATGCAAAATAGGCAAAGTACTTTATTCACTATTTTTTATTGTATGTAATATGACATACAATGCATTTTTCGATATTTTCAGCACTAAAATTATGCCTCTTATCAGTCAAAATACAACTATAAGTTGAAAAAGAGTGTTTGACGTCGCAAGACGTTACTGGCTTGTGTTTAAAATTTGGGATTTTTGATGTTCCGAGATCAATATTGAATTTTTGAAAGTTATCATTTCCAGAGAATACAGTGTGTCCAGGATAAAATGCGGTACATGGGGATATTGAAAACGGTAATAGATACAAGATTATTCAAATAGGGAAAAAGTTGCGCACTTACGTGCTCATTAACAATCCGAATTTACATTTTCAAAAATTAATCCCGCTACTGAGATACAAGGTAAAAACGAAAAATGTGCGTTTTCTAAAAACCTCCACATTTTATTTATTGAGAAGGATACACCAAATTGTTGGAGCAGGGGTAATGAATAATGGGAACGTCAAAAATGACCTCGAAAACATTTTAGGTCTACTAAGTTTTACGCAATTGAAGCGTTGTTTACAAGAACAACCATAGTCCAATTTGACGTTTGTGAGAATAAAAAAATGTTTGTCGAAATTCCAGCGAACTATGGTTGTTTTTGTAGAACAGCTCAATATTTGTACTACGGCTCTTTTTGTAGAAATAATATATACTGGTCGACAGGGCGGCTATCAAACTATAAAAGTTACCGTTAACCGCGAAATTTCAAATTTTGGACTATGGTTGTTCTTGTAAACAACGCTTCAATTGTATTGAACTTTTGTTTTTCTTATGGGAGCCGTATTTGATTTCTTCATTTTTAAAATCGTCATAAAAATAGCTTTCTAAGCATGTGCAACATTCCTATGTTCGATAAAAGATTATATTGCTCAAACAACAGCATGTTTGTTTGTTAATAAGACGACATTCAGAATATGGCCAACGGTTCAATAAGAGCAAGGTTTCAGCACTATAGATTGAAACAAAAACTCGCAACGTGAAGTACACAAACGTTTACGGCGTATGCGCTGCAGAATCTTAAAATCCTAGATTTTTGGAGTACAGATTTGTATGCACCAAAACAGAATTCTTTTATATCATTTGAATGAAAAGAAAATTTAAAAAAAAACAAATAGTGCAAAAAAACTAAAAAAGGCACTTTAGGCAAAATCATATGTGACTCAGATTAATGATCAGTTTTTAAAACAATTGAAAAAGGCATTTATATTTAGCTGCCTAGAATGTACGTAAAAGGACATTTTCCTGAATATTCCATCTCTAAAAATGAATCAGATTCAAAATTGGCCTCAGTAGCCAACAGACACGCTTAATAAAGGTGGTAAAATTGGCAGCCGCAATAATTTTGCTTCTTGGTTCTTGTTCACTTTCAAAGGGCATTATATAAATGACCGATTTTAGACGCCCCCAATAGAAAGACATCAAGGTGGTTTAAGTTGGAAAACCTGACTGCCCATATAACAGATTCACCGCATTTATCCGTTTATTAGGTACTGATTGTTTAGATTAGATACTAAATGAATCTACATGTATTGGTAGATCATTTTTCAGAAAGTTAAGGAATGAATCTCCGTCCAAACAGTTTGGTAAAATATGGAGTCCGGTTTGATGCTTCCCTAATATTCATGCCCGGACATTTTCAGTAAAATGGTCGTGGACAAGGTGAGAATTATCAACGAACCAACAGCGTGAATTATGCATGTTAAAAAAGCAAGCTTCGTGTGCATACTTTCAATAGAAAATTAGGTTCCTGATCAAGTATCCACTTGCATAATTCGGGGTTCGAAGTCAGTAGAACTGAGAGCTTGTACTTTTGTGTAATGATACGAATGTAATGTAAATCTTTATCTCTTAAAGTATCAAGAACCGGTTTATAGTCTATCTCCATTTATCGACCAAAAGATCTTAAACTTGCCTGTCGAGTTTCAGCTACTATATACAGTAGGTTACTTCTTCTTCGAGTTGTGCTGTTTTTCGTACTCTCGATTTACCCCTGTCTACAACCCTAGACGTAAAAGTCAAGTGTAATGAAAGTGATCTTGCGTAAATGCATTATCTTAGGATATTTTTGAGAATACAGCTTTGCCACCGCTCGAAAGTTGCCCTTGATATAACAATCACAGTATCTTAACACGATATTAGTTAGTAATTACTGATATTATCGAAACACAGTTACACATTTTTTTGCAACGTTGCACTATATAATTACGAGTATTAAATAAAATTGTTTTGGTACTTTTTGTACAAGTACTTTCAGTAGATCGAACAGAAATAATAAAATTTTGATTGCAAGGTAATTTATGAAGTATTTTTGAATTTCAGAAATGCAAATTATGCAAACATTTTTGCTATAAATAGAGAAAATACAACTGTAAGTGACAAACTTGAAACTCCATAACTTTTTACTTATGTGATGTGATATTCAAGTTGGTTTTCAAATTTATAAATACAACCATACATATGATGCGGTATTTTCCCCACTTTGTAGAAGCAGCCATTTTTTGACCACAACCATGCAATTTAAACAACCCCATGCTTCCTAAACACTTAGAAATCTGACAAGTAAAATCGCGGAAATTCGTAGAATTAGAATTGTTTTGAAAGCTTTCACACAATGGTGTATTGACGAAATAACATCAGTACGATACACGAACTACAGAATATTGCAAGGTTGTTTGTACAAAATTTTACGATTTCATATTTAACGTTACAATTTTCCTCCTGGGTAAGGAATTAAAGATTCTGTTAATTTGTTTGATAGCATTTATTGAATTCTTCTACAATCATCAATTATAATAATAAAATTTTTATTTTAATTTCAAGTTGATAGACAAGCTTACAATAAGTCCAAGTAATTGCAATGAATTTTGTATTTTTACACTAAGTTAAGAATGACCAGAAGATAGAGAAAGAAGGAAAAAACGTAATAAATGAATCAATCAAAAGTACTTAAGAAACCAACCTACTTAATAAACTCCAGGTGTTCAACAACAGAAACTTAATAAAAGACAATCTTATTAAAAGAAGGGAGAAACCCAATAATTTACAAAGTATATCATTTTATTAGTAATATGTCGAGATTACCTTTTTATAAGATTAAAGGCAATTGGTTTTTGTAGCTCATTTTTACAATAATTAAAAAGAGGATGTAAAGATTAACAATGCCTCAAGGTAATGATCTTGGTCCCATATTATTTTAAAATGTTACATCAGCCAAAGACTGCGTAAGTTTGCAAGAAGATGAATTGTGATGCACCAGAAGGTAGGCAGCTATTGGAAAATGTTAGTTCTCCAAAGAATCTTAGATAAGATATATTTAACAATGTTTTGAAAATGTTAATTTAGAATCTATAAGCAGAACTATAGAAGATAAAAAGAACGTTAGTGTTCTGAGATCTTGAACATTAGAGAATTCAGTAATCTAGTTATCTTTTTAAGAAGTGAATAAAAGTAAACTGGAAAAAGTTCACGATACGTTCCTGGGAATTCTAGCATTCCAATTACTACAAGATTGGATTGTTTTCTAACTTGAATCTATAAGAATTTTGATCTTATGTTTAAAATAATAAATTCCAACACCGACTGTCTAGACTTGCTATACTTAATACTAAATTGGCACTCGTATTCCTTCTAGGCAGGAAAACACGATAACAAGTGAAATTTGAGTGTAACTTTTATACAATTTTGGCTTAAGCCCTAAACTAACTCTTATCAAGAATTACAAACGATTGTAATAAAATTATGTTTTTGGGATTTTCATCATCAAAGACTAAACCTGATTAAGTAAGCTTTTAGAGTCATATCTTCGTTACAAAGTAGATTTAATCATTTGGTTATTTAAAATTGAAGTCAAGCTGTATTAAAATTTAAAGTAGATTTGTAAGAGGACTTCATTAACTTTATGTAATTATTCAATAAATTGAATAACGAATACTTTACAATCTTGTAGAAATTGAATAAGCTGTTAATAAATAAATAAATAAATAAATAAAACGGAGTTTAATTTGCAAACGTCTTGGTTGCTAATATATACAGGATAAACACAAGAAATAGTTAAAATATGTGGATTGTGATAAAATAAAGAAAAGTTAAAATTCCTTAAAGTTTTGATTACAAGTCAGAGTTCAAGACAGTGTGAGGTCAAGTTTAATCCTTTGGTATTTAACAGCTTCCTGTTGTAATAGATATTTCAGACGCTCTGCTTGAATTACTATTCAGGGGGTATAAGTCAATTTATTACAATGTCTCTTTTACACCACCTTCAACCAGGAAAACAAATGGTTTTCTAAAACATTAAATTGTTTTGAATTTTACAACGGCATTGTATAAAAACAAAATAGGAAGGGACTCCTCTTTATTACTAAAAGAAAATTCAAGTAATGGACATTTTGCACAAAGCATCAGAAGGAATTTACGTTTTTGTACAAAACGAGTTTTCTAACAGGGCTTATGTATGTTAGAGCGCCAAAGCTTAATGCTTTTCCCAATAAATGGAACAACACATTGCAAGTTCATAACAGTATAACTGTGGACATTATTGCAGCAATTAAAAGAAGGGTAAAAATACTTCAAAAGGTAAATCTATTAAAAGTACAGCAATACAAATTATTCGACATACTTTTGATATTTAAAACCAAATGTTCAAAAATTCTGTATGTGTTTTACATGTATCCATGCAATTAAGGCAAACCAAATTTCTTTAGAGACCCTTACAGTTCCCACTGTAATTATGTACCACTTACTTTGTAAATGCAAGGCAGAATACTAGAGCGTGATGGGAGTAACAACTACGTATGGGTAGAGTTTCGGAGTTTTATAAAAGGAAGTTTTTTGCAACAAGTATTGCATAATGTGAAAAAATCATAATTATTCGATGCAAGAAAACTTTGATGACTACAATTTTGTAGTACATCATTTTAAATTTAGTAGGATTTTCTTCTTTACTTTCTTTCTGCAATTTTTTGCTTATTACCTAGGTATTCTACTTTCTTTCTGGTATTTCCATGGTATATTTATTACCATTTACAATTTATCGATCTTGTTTTTGTAAATTAATGGATTTAAAATGAACAGCGGCCACTGTTCTGCACAACATGTATGTAATAAACAAATTGAATTCGTACAATAATACTTAAGCATTTTTTAAATTTATTATGAATACTTGTGCAATCTAAATTCTATAATATATACTCATTCCACTGTCTGCAACTGTAGCCTGCTTACATTAAATACGGAAGCTGCGCCGTAAAATTCAGCGAGTGTTGTTTCATCTAAAAAAGAATTGAATTGAATTTCAAGAATTGCTCTCTCGATAGAAGATGGTTTTATAATGTACACATACAAATAAATTGTTCTAAATAACTGTTCTAAAACTCAAAATTAATTTATTTAATGAATTTTGAGATTTCCCAAAACACTTTTTAAATAAATTAATTAAATTGTTTGAAACAACGATTAGATGAATTGGATGAATTTGATATTTACATTGAAACAACGATTTTAAGGAACAATAGTCAGAAAAAATAGAATAAAACTAAAATAGGAATTCTGGTTTTGTATTACAATTTCTCTGCCAAACTAATATGACTATGCAAGGAAATTAATAAAATTAGCATAACCAGGCTGTTTTAAACTACAAGTATCATTGGCTATATTACATTACCATAATACACTGCAGTAATTATAAATTCACATTTCTAAAGTTATATTTTAAAAAAATTTAATAATTCCCACTATTTTGTATTCAGTATGGGGGAGGCTTTAAAAATTGCTTTTGATTTATAAAGCAGATTTGAAATGTCAACTTATTTTTCATATTAAATAAAACACTTAGTTGAAAATACAGACAACTGAAGTGGCTTTTCTAAGGTGTTCAAGAGCATTGCTATCCAAAAAATCTAAATATAAAATAAAACAGAAAGTTCTATAAATATAAACACAGAATCATTATTTTTAAAAATTAATGCAGAGCATAATTTTCAAACTAGTTTACAATGTTGCATTTGTTATAAATGTTTACGCAGTTTATTAAATTAACAAGAATTGCTTCGAAATGTTAAACAATGCAGAAGTTTATGGAATTTCTGCAACTAAGGTGCGCTAGATAAATTAAGCTGCAGTAATAAAGCGAACTTCGTTTTAATGAAGCTATTTACTAAAACATCGCATTCTAGAAACCAATAATTTCAAATAGTATAATTATTCTGGGTTTCTCACAGTTAATAATAATGCTATGCTTACTATAATTTTTATAAAAATTAAATGCACGTTTTGCTGCCCGGTCTTTGATCAAATAACATTAAATCATTGTAAATAATTTTTCTCGACAATAAAATATTAATAAAATTATATAATAATATAATTAATTGTATGCCACTCATACTTTTGTCAAGTTCCAGACTTTTCAAAATAAGGGATGGATAATAAATCAGTTACAGAATTACCTACTAAAGTTCAATACCATTGAACTCACCTCATCCTAATCGAATTGTAATCAATCGTGCTGTCTCCCAACCGAGATTACAGCGTGAATGATTGATATAGGCCTAATCGAAGTTTTGTAGAATTCGTGAAATATAATAGAGGCGTAACATTAATTAAATCAGTTAACATCGGAGTAACTACCGTCAAATAAAATGCCAAGGTTAAAATTTAAGAATCTGTTTTTATCTACTTAATAGTACTTGCATAAATAGAAATGCTTATAATTATAAACACCTATCAACCTTTAAATAATTCTCAATAGTAACCTTTTTGTAATACTACAATTTAAAAGAGTGTAGAACTATAACTTTTACAATTTGCAATATCTTACAGTTTCTCTGTTTACACATAAACTTACAGTAGACGAATGTATGAAACAGTTTGAATAGCAAAATTCTGGTGTGTATTTGTACGGAAGATTTTTCATTGACGCGATTCAAACAGTTAATATATTCGCTTCAGTTCTCTAGATCTGTGCAAAATGCGAAAAATTCCTTCCCGGCGAGCGCCTCCACCATTTTCCAAACGTAAGTCTGATTGATAGACATTGCAGTAACGATTTCTAATCCAGACTCGTCTTTTATAAATTTATTAGTTCAAGCTATTATTTGTTGAAGTTACCATAAAATGATCAGAATAAATAAAATGAAACTAACAACCTAAACTTGTACTTGTACCGAAGCTGAACAGTTTTAGGAATTCATATACCAAAAACCTACAAAATTTTAAGTAAATTGAAGTTGCGATGCGATTAAAATCTTAATCTCATTAAATTTTTATGCAATTATAAGTTGTATTAATTGCGAAGAAAGGTTAGATTAGACTGTAAAGTGTATCATTTATAAATGATTCTGTGGTTAACAGAACCTTTCCTCGGATCTTGAGGGAATTATAAGACATTTTGTTACAAAACGTTAGAAAACAATATTTTTATTTTTTTCCTCTTATGTTCCGCTTTGTCACTCTCAAGTAGGTTCTATAAACCACCTCAAATCTTTTCATCATCACAGGAACACTCTTGGACCGTGCTACATACACGCGAACCGTTTTGCTGTGGTATGTTTCAACCTTTTTGACGTGCAAGGAGTTTCCACAGGGTCTAATTTTCTGATTTTAGTTGCTTTTCGGTCGGGACAATTTAAATTGGTCACTCGGTCATGTTTTTTAGCGACCCGACGCGACGTAGAAATGGGCGCTCTTTTCGTTCAATTAAGGAAGCAAATCTTATTTTTCTTTTAGGAGTAAATTTTCATTGGATCTTGTAACGAAGTTACTTTTATTTTAGTTGTAATTTGTCGATATGAATTTTATATTTACGTTAACACATATTGGATGTACCGCTAATCGCTTATATTTATTTATCACTCCCCGTTCGTAAGCTATTCATTGAACTGTAAATTTTATTTGTATATTTTTCCGCATTATTTTATTATCATATACTGTAGGATTTTAAATTGCATTTCCTCACGTAATTTATTATGTACCGCTAATAGTTTTCAGTTTGTAGTTTTCCGATTCATACCTGTATTATTTATTTTAACTTAATATTTCGTAGGCATAAATCTAGAAAGCAAAGAATTATGGAGCATAGTAATAGTAGTCTACGCCCCAAACGATAACGCAAGGGAAGAAGAGAAAGATGACTTTTTGAAAAATTGCAAGAAGATGTGAGACAGAGAAATATTATAGTAATGAGAGTTTTAAATGGCAGGGTGGGTAGCGTAAAATAAAGGAACTGGAAGATACCTAGGAGTAAATGGAGAAAATGTAAAGAATGACAATGGAAGCAGAATAATTAAGTTGTGCGTCAGTAATGACTTAATCATTACAAACACTAAATTTAAACACAAAGACATTCCTAAGTATGCGAGAGACCTACAAAGTAGACGAGAAAGTTTTATCAATGATTACTTCTAAAAAATTCCGAGAACTGGAAAAAGATAAATGACGTAAGAGTAATTAGACAAGCAGAAATAGGAAGCGATCATTTCATGGTACGGATGAAAATCTATCTGCAGAACGAAACAAATACAGAAAAGAGAAGTAAAATCGTAAAAGAAAAAATAAAGAGCTACAAACTAAAAACAGAAGAAACAAAATTGGAAAACAATCAAATACTAAGAGAACAATTAGAACGCAGAAACACTGAAGATTGCACAATAGATGAAAAATGAAATAATCTTAAAGAAAGCATAATAACGGCACCAAGACAAAGTTGTGGAATAACAAGCATCTCAAACAACACTATAAAGAACAGTAGATGGTGGACAAATGAAATCCAACAACTAGTTAAGAATGAGAAAAATAAATGGAAGAAATATCTACAACCAATCAACGACAAAGATTATAGTGAATATAAAAATGCGAGGAACAGTGCCAAAAAAGCGATCAAAGGAGATAAACAAAAATCCTGGGAAGAATTCGGCTATAAAATGAAAGAATACTATAGAGAAAATTAAAAATTATTTTATAATATCCTAAAACAACTAAAAGAGAAGAAGCAAGTCAAATTAAAAAACTTCAAAAATAAAAAAGGAAACATATTGAGCGACGAAAAAGACATCATTAACAGATGGAAAGAATATTTTGAAGATCTAACCAAGACAATCCAGGTAGAACTGGTTCAAGAAGAAGAAATTCATGACAGAGACCAGAATAATGATACAACGTGAATAACAGAAAAAGAAATGGCTGAAGGAATCAAGAAGCTTCAAATGGGCAAAGTGCCGGGACCAGATGACATCACTACAGGAATGTTAAAATATATGGAGAACAACGGGAAAGAAAAATTCTTAAAGATACTAAATGATATTATTAAAAAGAAAGATTGGAATACGGGTATACGTAATACTGCCACTATATAAAAAGAGAGATCCAAAAGACTGTAACAACTGCAGAGGAATCACACTGACAAGTATACCCGCAAAAGTATTCACAAGAATTATTATAGAAAAAAGAATAAGAGAACAAGTAGAGCCATCGACAGAAGATACACACTGTGGTTTCAGGAAGGGCAGAAGCACCAAGGACTTAATATTCATATTAACACACCTCGGAGAAAAATTACTTAGAAAAGCAAAAGAACTGCACGTCTGTTTCATGGACTTACAAAAGGATTTTGACAGTATAGTAAGAACAGAAGTGTGGAGCAGTCTGGAAAGAAGAGAAGTGAATAAGGAAATGATCGATATTATCAAAGCTTTATATAGAGGAAACAAATAAAATAAGACTACACAATGAAGAATCGACCGAATTTGAAACAAAAGTTGGATTAAAACAAGTATTTATGCGTTCTGAGTCCGCTTTTATTCTCGATTGTTATAGACGAAGCTGTAAAGAAAAGTAAACAGAGAAGCATAAACACAAAAATAGGTTATCAGAAATTGAAAACGGTAACAATTCAAGAAATTATGTTTGCAGATGATATGGTGATTCAGAAAGTGCTTTACAAAAAA
>VTPC01090564.1:0-23862 GCA_011009095.1 Ignelater luminosus
GATTGCACTTGATATAAGAATATCATATATATGTACAATAATGCAATGCGAGGCTTCCAAAAATAAGACCTGTTTTAGTGTCTACTATTTACTATGTAGGATTTACCACATAGCAGCCTTTATATAAGGTGTATGTTTTTACATTGTTTGCGGGAATCTCTCCCGGCGCCATCTAGTACCATACTGTTGTAGTGCAATCTAAATTAGTTTATTATACTAGGTAGAAGTCTCTATTTGTATAAGAAGTTGCCTATACCCATAGCACAAAGAGAAAAACCATCTTGGATTACTAATTAAAAATGTATCACTTTATTTGCAATTTACTCCTTCTGTCTCGTTTTGCTTGTGATACGCCCGTTCGCGTCGATTTTGATTATTCACACCGCCTTCTCTAACTAATACATTTCCACGTCAGTGTTTCAGACTGTTTACTTAATAAAGTAGTCTCTCTGACTGTTTTTCTTTGTCGTGTTTTAATGTTAGAAGGGTTAGATAAATTATTTTCGATTTTAAGTCCCAAGTTTCCCCTTTCTAACGATCCCAATTGGTATTCCTTCCGGCATGGGGTACCATAAGTCATGCTTCTTTCTCTTGGTAAGAGATACAATAGTTGGCATTAATTCCTCTTTCAGACACCAATTTCTTATTAAGGAAGATGTAGTTTGCATGCGTTGAGAGATAATTGTGTCATGTTAATGTTTCTTTCATAATTCTTTATGATATTCAGAAAGGGTTTTCTTGTAGTTTTCTCAGTTTCTTAGACATCCATCAAGGCATATCTCATTGAGCAACCTTTCGTTTTAATGGCAGCTTTTTTTATAGTAACAAACAATTTTGTGGTTTATTGGCAGTAGTTTCAAGATTTTCAACATTGTCAATTTTATAATGAATAATAGAATTACACCAAAGTTTGTTTTATATTGCCCGATCATCAGGCTCTCAAGGTGAGGATCGATACAGTTTTTGATTGATTTTTAAAATTTCAGTTGATTTCAGGTTTTTAATATTTGAGAAGTTTTCTTCCTAATAAATTTATTTTTTAAACAAACAAAAACTGAATTGATAGTGACAGCCTGATGATGAAACAATCAACATATATAGCTATCTGTATTTCGAATAAATTTAGGAATATTTAGTGTAATTTATTTATCGATCATATTCAATTACTTCCTAATATTATCTATTTTATACAATTTATTTTGTATGTAATCTTTAGAATGTGTATAATATAAATTTATTTGGTTAACTGCATTATCTCCACTTGTTGATATTCAATAATTGTGCGGTTAACATTTTCATTGTGCAAAATTATAATTAAAACAGTCACAACAAATGAAGAATCTTTGGAAAAGATGTTTGTGTTTTAATAAACTAAGTTTGAGTAATGTAGAAATTTTCTTTATTGTTCTTGATAGACAGTTTTTTAATACTAGTGATTGTATCTAATTTTTGCTGCATGCAAAACTAGGATGACAACTTTTGAAATGTTTGCTGTTATTTAAGTCTAAAATTATAGAAAATTATTGGTTGCATTTTTTTACTTTTACAAAACACAAATTATTCAGAGACGAGGTTTAACTGTAGACGCAATGTATTACAGCTCTGTGTAATGGGTTGCCTATCCTGTTATTATTTTATGTTATAGAATTATTTTAAATCGTAATTTTCGAAATAATATCGAAATCACGTTTAAGAATTATTTATAAAGCATGGCGATTATAAAATGTACTTTTATAAATGTAAACATGATATAAATAAATTTACAACATCAATACAATTGCGTTTTAATTTTTAAAAGTTTACTGGAATTAATATTATAATAGATCAGAATACTAAATCTAGTACAACAGCTTTTATAAATTCTAATAATAAAATAAAAAGTAACTATGTTAAGTGGTTAAATAGTTGTTGCTTAAAGTAATTAAACTGAATGTACTTGCCTTACAACTTTTATTTTTACCTGAACCTGCTATATTACACAATTTATTTCCATTTATCCTATAAATTATAATGTTTACAATACTGATTGTAACTTACAGTTTTTATAGTATAAAATGCAGGAAGTTCTTTTGCAACAAGTAATAATTAAGTATGCAGGTATAAATAATTGTTTAAAACTTTAAAACTTTATAATTGTTCCTGTTTATATGGAATTTCTTATTTGTCTATTTATTTATTTTTATGTGCTCTACAAATAATCATTACTACTTGCTGTCGACAATACTATTAATAATAAACTTGTAATAATAAAGTCCAGTTTTCAATACCTAATTGTTTTAAATTTTTTATTTTAATTACATTGTGGGTAGGTTCTATATTACGCATAATTAATTGCAATGAAAACATGCATACTTCAAATTATAATGGAATAGCTTAGATAAAAGTTATGTAAAATATTACTTTCTAAGTGTTTTATGTTATGATTATCATAATTCCACCAAAGTGCATCTACGGTTTATTCATTTTCATTAAATATGAAATAACTAAAATATCAGAAAAAGTTTCTATTTAACTAGATGCCTGTGTGGAAAGCTTGACTGTTATAACTGCAATGATTCAAAATAATAAAACTTTAACTTTAAAGAGAACTATAAGAATTGGTAATTCCAAGATTGTCATCTTATGAACAACTAAATAATGTATTTGTTTAGTTTTTCATTATTAAATATATGCAGGACTTCCAGAAGATTGTTTCGATCTTATTTGATCTCATCGGTAGAGGATAATGAAGATCAATGTTTACATACTTTATACCAGACTCCTTTTCATTTTTTGAGAATATTTAAATTTCTATAGTAGATAATAATTAAGCACGTACATGAAATATTTACATTTTACATTTACAAAGTTTTACATATAGAATGTTTGTCTTGTTATCCTATAAATATACTTCATACATACACATATGCAAAATCCACAGAGGGAGTTGATCATCGTTAAGGAAAAATCTAATAATCTCTTGGAATTTTCCAATTTATTTTTCTTGTACTTGGAAAATTACCAAAACCAATTAGGTCAAATAATGTGATACCAAATGCTTTTAAGATTTTATCTAAAGCTTAATCTGTTTCATAGTTTTATACAGAGCAATAAGGATTGTCCAATTTTTCCATTTTGTTTAAGTCTGTTATTATTGAGTTACACAAACGTTGATGATAATGTTTAACTACTCTATTTTCATAAATTGTTTTAATTATTTTTAGTTCAACATGAGACTATATTGAACTGTACACCAGAATACTTGGCACACTTACATATATCTTTATCAAAATTTGACAAAAAATCAATCAAAAACTGTATCCATACTAACCTTAGATACAATTCTGTGAGAAGTTAAACGAATTTACTACAGTAATGCATCTACAAAAAAATCTTTTTGAAAAATTATGAACATCAACATGACACAATTATCTCTCGACACATGCAAACTTCTATTTCCTTGATAAAGAAAGAAATTGGTAGTATAGTATAATGGTATAGGCAACTTCTTATACAAATAGAGACTTCTACCAAGTATAATAAACTAATTTAGATTGCACTTCAACAGTATGGTACTAGATGGCGCCGGGAGAGATTCCCGCAAACAATGTAAAAACATACACCTTATATAAAGGCTGCTATTTGGTAAATCCTACAGAGTACATTGTAAAGACTAAAAAACAAGTCCTATTTTTTGGAAGCCTCGTATTGCATTATTGTACATATATATGATATTCTTATATCAAGTGCAATCGGGGTTATAAATAAGTACAACATAATTTTAATTTTTGTAGGAAAGCAGAAAGGTGTGGTATATCGGCTAACGCGTTGCTTTTGCATTTGTAGGTCAGACTACCAAAATATAAAGACGTGGGTAAACTGATTGTGTCTTTAAAATTTTTTGCGGATTTTCTGAGCGGTGTGAGTCTAATCTTCATAGACTTAATTTTCCTATCACCATCTTATTTTCTCCGTAATTCAGTAACACAATTTAAAACAAATTAGATATTGTAACTTTCAACTGCTTATGTTCTCATAATTTTATTAGGTTATGTGTAAGAAAACAAAAGCAAACAGAGTAATTAGTAAATATTCACAGCTTAAGAATAATATTTCACTAAGACTTCTTTTCTTTGAACTTCAAAAACAATGTCTTACATCATAAGTATGAAAAAATCTAGAAACTCAATATCAATTTCATCTTTGAATGGTACAGGGCTAGATCTAAATTTGATTTAGTACTACATAGGTTCGGATAAAAAGCGTGTTAGAATGCAAAATATTTTCTTGGTGTATCCATATCATACATAATCTTTTCCACTGTCATTTCCTTTTCGTAAAAACAGGTAGGGACTTAAACCAAAAAAACTGTTTGGACAGAATCGAAGTTTCAATCATTATTGTTTATAATCGAGTCCACAATTTTCACATTTCGTGCGTGTGGGGTAGATCAAATGGGAATTTTTGAAAAATATCGAAACTCTGATTTCGATTATGATCTTATACACGATCATATCTAAAATGATTTTTAAATTGTAGTCTTGTCGCTAAGCTAGACAAGAAATTTATACTAGGAGAACCAAAAAAGCTGAGGAGTTTATGGTACAAAAAACAAAACACATAATTACAGTCATTATGCAGATATCACTTTTAAAATTTGTTCAAATGACTAGACATTCAGGACTTTTATACAAATAACACTTGTATTTCGTCTGATTCGCTTTTGGTTTCTTTCCCTCATTCCTACAAAAGTAGAGTATTTTTATTGTTATCTGAAAAACACAGTATTTTTCTGAATCTTGACAAGCAAACTAAAAGATTCATAACTTCCGCGGGCAAAGACTACCACTACTAGTGTAAAGTACTGAGTCAGGCGCAGATGTATTATTTAAGTTGGCAGGTGTATCATGACTGGTGGAAATATTTGGGCCAGGTGCTGCTGTCTTACCGACGTTGGCAAGAGTGTGCTGCTCCTTCTAGTGTCTTACAAGTTTCGACCAAACCTCACCTAAGATCGATACAGACGTTGTATACTCTATTTACTCTGGAGGAATAAATACACTCGCTTGGCATTACGTTTGTTGTAGAAGATGAAATACACGCTGTCGATTTTGCATGTAATGTGGAGAATTACGGGTATTTGTGAGCTTTTGAATGTAATGTGTAAGATTGCTTGTGTCCAGGAGTAATAAGCAGGGCAACGTGCTACCAATTAAAGGAATTCCAATTGGTTGACAGGTGACAGTTGTTTATATGCTAACCAATTACGAGGTTTTTCATTGGCATCACGTTGTCGTACTAATTGATAACCAAGATAATTTGCCCGTACGACAAAGTAATACAACAATAAGAAGTAGTGATTAATTGACGTTGATTCGAGCTTGAAGATTTTCAAGATTTAGTACTGGTGTTTGGTAAATAATCTTCTTATGGTGTCCTCATAAAAAGTAATCGAGAACGCTAAAGTGGGAAACTTCGGTCGCCATGGTACTGGACCACCATGACCGATTCATCTTCCAGGAGATTCTGTATCATCAATCTATAACCACATATTTATAAGAATTGGGTGGAGAATATCGTCCTTGTACACTAGTAATATGATAAGGATATAGGCCTTATTCTTGGAGAATTCTGTGAACAGTTAAAGTTATACCTCGTGTACTTCTTCCGGGATTGTTCTTGATTGCTTGAAGAACAGCATGTTCTGTTTCAAGTGTCGTAACATGTTCATGGTCTGCTCCAATCAAGATATGAAGTAGGTGCTAAATTACTTTTTTCTCCCAATCTTAGATCTTGTATTGCAAGGTATTGACAAATAAATGACATTTGTGTTTTTCTGAAACTTGAACAAGCATAGCACACTAATACATCACATAAGCGCAGTGTTATCAGTTGTGCAAAAAAAAGTCTAACAATTGTTTTCCGAAAGACTAGACGTCCAAGAAAGATTTTAATAGCATACTTACTTATTTAATTTATAAGGGAAAATCCCTACTTACTTTATGTACGACCTTTTTGATACACCCTGCATACCAGGTTAAAAAGAAATCGGGAGGTACGTAATACATGGTGTTTTCTAAGGTATAGAGAAAACTTTAGTTACCAATGCTGGTCACAAAAATAAAACAAAAACCCCAATAAATTTTTTTCCTAAAGTGTTAAAGAGTTAAAATTTTAGGTCCCTCATATTTAGCGTATCACTGATAGACTAACAAAAAGTGGTAGGCTGCTGTGATTGTATTCCGTTATAACAGCAGCGGGTTAAAGCAAAAAGTGAGACAATGCTCGATATTCTCACTTAATGATTTTCCATGGCAACAAATCTTACCCTTTCTCTTATTATTCAGATGAGATAAAGCTATATCGTTTTATTTAAATTGTAATCATGACGTTAATTTCAACCACGATATGAAAATACTCGCCAATGTGATTTTATTAGATTTTTGATCAAAAGAAAGTTGTGTAGTGAAGTAATAATTAGATGATTTTAAATAATTCAATTACTCTTTAAGAATTAGAAAAATAAATAAGTAAGGGAACGTTTTGAAGACACAAATTCGTTAAATTATTTTTAGTATTTATTTACCTTTAAAATGCTCTAGCTTTTTTATTGTTACTGATAGAAATTTGTTTGCTGACATTTTTGATATGCTTTGATGCGTTCTACTTAGTGTTAAAGTTTCCTGCATACTTTCGAAAACACCCTGTATATAACTAAATATAAGTTTTTATGTTTATGTACCTAATCTGAAAATTGATGTTTTATCGCATTTTGTGTAAACGATTACAAAAAATTTTGTGTGGCTTGACAGAGCATTCGTATCGAAAATAGTTGCTGTCATAATTATCAATACAATTTCAACTATAGAACAAAAACTGTTTTTTTTTGTAATTGTTTTGTAAGGTATGTATAGTCCAGTAGTATTGGACATTTTGTTAAGTAAACATATAAGATTTGCAATAAACTGGGTATACAGGGTTATTCACGTACGATGATTTAATTAGACTTTTTAAGACTGATGGAGCTTTTTAAAAATTTAAACTAGTATAGCTTTATTTGATCTTAATAAAAAAATGACAAAATCGGTTGCCATGGTAGTTAGAAAATGTTTAAGTCATCAATCAACCCAGCATCTTTAGATTTAGGTAATTTTTATTGGAGAGAATCTTGAGTTTCCCAAAATGGTGAATCAGCGTTATAGCCCAGTAAAAATAGAATTTGTCCCAAAACCAATTAGGGAAAGCTGAGTTTTGGTATATACTTAGTTCGCAATAACAGGAGTCTGCACGTGTCTTCTGTTTGCTTCTTTCGCTAGGCACTTCCAAACATTGAAATTGCCAGTTCGTTGTAATTCTTTTCTAACTTTCAACTAGTTAGAATTTCCTGACAATCTTTTTTTATTTTATTTTTAAAAGAGTACTGAAAATTTATTATAATAGGTAATTGCGACGGTGTGAATCAGCAAAAGAGCTTTGAGTCAAAAATGTCTTTTGGTCAACATCTCCCAGTCTTGGTACTTCATCATCTTTGCAAACTCAGGCAGAATCTTTTGTCAAATTTTCTATTTACCTAAATGTAGAAAAATTGTTATTGGAGCTAACCCTTCGTTTTTAGCAAATAGTCTAAATAATATATGAAGCACGTCGTAACTACCTGTATATAAAAGTTTAAAGCTCCTTTAAATACGTAAAAAAAAGTATAGTAGTAAACCGTTGTTTCAAAATACCTAGCATTTACGTTAACCCATTAATGCCTATCATATGATATATCATACCCAAACAGTTTTCTAGGTTTTGTTTTGTTTCTATCCAAAGCAGTTCCGAAAGCTGTGATACATCGACACATAATGTATTAGTGCTTTTACACAGTGATTATTGTTGAACAAGATTGTGGAACTCAGTGATAAACTTTTGTAAGTTTGTTTTTGAACCAAATTATTCCAGTAAAGTAAGGTTATGTTTATTATTTCGTTGTGTTTGACATTTATTATTTATATAACTGTATAAACTGGTTACCTATTAGTCAAATAAGAGTATACAAGTTTAGAAACTTGACATATTATTTAAGAGCTTGCAAATCTTGCGTATGAAATTTCATATCATAGGCGTTATACCGTTTTATTGCAGAAGAAGATTCTACAATACAATACAAAGAGTTTTTCAATTATCTGAAGGAGTTGGTCGAAGAGCATGAAGGTTTCGATGCAGTAAGAGGTTGGAACCATTTAGATTTGGTTTTATTGCCATTAAAAGATGACGAAGACAATGTTAGTTAGGAAGTTAGGAAGAAGGAAATTTCGGAATATTAAAAAAAACCAATAAAGATACTTGCGGTTTCTGAAGCTTGTGAAGAAAAAGAGCTAAATCTAAGCCTACATGAAAGTGATGAAGAATTCTTTGAATCATTCCTAAAAGATGCAAAACAATAGAAGTAAAGAGAAAACTATTTCGGGAAAAAAGCTGTATAGGAAAAACAGAAACTGGAAAATAAAGATTTTGAAGTCTAGAGTAGAAAAATAAAAATAGAGAAAACGCCAGAATCTAACTTCCCCTGTAGACTTATTCAAAATGTTTTTTCAAAAGATTCTTGCAGTATATTTGCGAGGAATTGAAGAAATATGCAACTTTTAAAGGAAATCATGATTTTTCTCTATCTCTAAGTAAAATGTTACTTGGGTATAATAATGCTGTCTGGACATAACAAGTTTTTTTTCCAGAAGAATGTATACTGACAGACAAAACCACTGGCTGCTAATAGTATTTCACGTGATAAGTTGAGATTATTCATCCTTAGATAAAGCTTTGGAGCTATACTATGGACAGCACAATATGAAACAATTCGGTATGGTTTTAAATTTTGGCGTCTCTCTCTACGTTTGAAGGTTACATATTGAAGTTTAAAGATGATAAAACATTTGGAGCATCTGTAAGTGAAACATTGTGCCTGGATATGTTACCTAATGATAGTTTTGTCTTTTTTTGATAATTTCTTCAATTTCTTGTCTTAGCTGAAAATCTTAAAAGAGAACAACATAAGTTGCATAGGTACAATTCGTTTAGACAGGATAGAGAAAGCCCCTTTGAAAGATTTAAAATAAAAGTCTGGGAAGTTTTCATGTATTAGAAGATGTAGGCAGACACAGTGTAAACCATGGTTGCAGAAAGAAAAGCAGTATGTTCCAACAGATCAATCCAGTCTAGTAAATCTATACAATCAAGGAATGGGTGGTGTTGATTTATTTGATAAAACGAAAGGGCACTACCACATAACATCCGTTTTAAAAAATGGTACTGGCCTTTTACCCGCTTCTGCATCAATGGTGCTTTGGTAAACATGTGGATTTTGTACAGGTTTGTTCTTCTAAAAGTTAGTTTGCTAGAATTTATGAAATATGTTGTACTGTCTCTTCTCGCGGTTTCAGAATATCTTTCTGGACCAAAACCAAAATGTAGTCGTAACATACAGCAAGAAGTGAGGTTTGATAGAAAAGATCACACAAAGTCAATGTGCACACTGGAAAAAGTGCGCTAGATTTATTTGTGCTTATATAGGTTTGCAAGTACTTGTGCCAGGTGCTGGTGTCTTACAAAAATTTGCAAGAGAACCGTAAGTGGTTCAGTGGTTCTGTGGACGGAGAGAACATGAGCTAGTCCATTTTGATTTATTTATAACATACACTTTCAAAAGGTGATGCAACGGTTAAGGTTTGTTTTACCATCTTAAAGCGTCCTCGTTCCAGGTTATTTTCATTTTAACGAAGAAACTGAGCTTCTGGCTCATCTTCAGTTACATCCAGTAATTGAACCGTATCTTCATCCTCAGCAAGCTGTTGCGGGAGAAGTCTACTGTTATCACTTTGCCGGCAGGCGTACTTGAAAAGAATTTGATGCTCTGCTGACTTACAAGTACAACCAAGTTGGATAAGACTGCGTTTTTTTTTCTCTCGCTATATCTTTCGTTTTTGTGTCTGCAAAACGGTATTTCTTCTATTAGAAGTTGTACGTGACACGACTAGCATCAGTATTTGCAGTCGTTCTTGTTTGACTGATAATGGTAGAATGTAGTGGTTGCCAACTCTGTCTGATATATCTATGGTGATGTGTAGTTGTGTATAGTGTCTTTGCTGTATGGACAACTTTTTTTATTGAAGAACTGTAAAATGTACTGCTGAAACAAAGAAATTAAAATATTTTCCAAATCTAATTTCTATATTCGCATCCATAAATAGTACTGACCACAAACGTTTCATAGTAAATACGAGGTTGGTCTGAAAAGTTTCCGACCTCAACGTGAAGATGGCAGCACTCGTAAATAAAAGCTACTGAATTTCGTTGTTCATCTGTTGACAGTTACTCACCAAAGTTTCAGCCATTTTGGACGCGCAGTTTTTATGTAACAATCGTTTGAGTGAGTTGATGTGAGTTTTTTTGTGAAAATGGACAAAATCGAGTATCGAGCTGTCATTAAATATTTGTTTTTGAAAGGCAATACGCCTTCGCAAATAAAAGATGAGTTGGATTCTGTGTATGGGGACTCTGCACCATCATTTACCACAGTGAAATTTTGGGCTGCTGAATTTAAACGTGGCCGTAAGAGCTTGGGAGACGATGAACGTTCGGGACGTCCAAAAACTGCAACTACCGACGAAAACATCGCCAAAGTTCACCAAATGGTGCTAGACGACCGCCGAATTAAAGTGAGAGAGATAGCAGAGGTTATGAACATGTCAAAAGAACGTGTTTGTCACATATTAAATCAACATTTAGGCATGAGAAAGCTGTCCGCGCGTTGGGTGCCGCGTTTGCTCACGTTAGACCAAAAACGTGTTCGAATGAATATTTCCAACGCTCTTTTGGCGCAGTTTCGGCGAAATAAATCCGAGTTTTGGCGCCGATTAATTACTGTAGATGAAACTTGGATACATCATTATACACCCGAAACAAAAATACAGTCCAAACAGTGGACTGCAAAGGGTGAACCGGCTCCAAAAAAAGCAAAACCTGTTTTTTCGGCTGGGAAAGTGATGGCGACTGTTTTTTGGGATAGTCATGAAGTTATTTTAATCGAATATTTACAAAATACTATTTGGGGGATACTGATACCAGACTGGTAACTGGTATAGTACTTTGTGATTTTTGATTAGAGTGAACTGTTTATTTTGAAAAGTGGAAGGTTTGAAATTGCAGTACTTTCGATAGTTCGGCTTACAAAAATCACTTCCCCAAATTACTTGTAAGTATTTATTTTTTACGGTCGGTTAATTTTCTCGTTATCTATGAGAATCTGATTAGTAAACGTAATAAACACTTTATAAAAAAAGAAATCTTTACATATTACTAAAGTAATGCCTATAAATCCGAACTCTAAATGCGGACGAATTAAAAGAATCAATTAATCAAATACAATAGCTTTTATTATTGATTCAAATATAAACGATTCGAATACTGAATACAATAGGTTTTCTGAGCACATACAATTTTTCATAAATTCGCATTATTATTAATTCTTTTTAGGTTATTATTACAGCATTATGAATCCCAAAATTAAAGAAAGCCCATAGAACAAAATGGCCCTTTACAATATTTTTAAATTTAATAAATGGAAGTTTTTGTACGTTAAAACTTTTTCTTCGAAGTAATTGCGGTCGGTCCATCCAAACCACCATGAATTAATAATTATATCGCAGTTTCCCTGGAAAAAAGAAATTTTTATGTTGGACATTTATGAGGAAATACGAATTTCCAATTTATCATTTGATGTGTTTTTTTATTTTAATGTGTATTTTATATAGCAGCGAACTTTATTACACTTCTTGCATTTTGATTTTTCTGTTACGTTCTTAAAACTTGTAAATTCAAATCTTGTCAAAGATTAGCGAATATTAATTTAAGTTTGTTTTTGCTTTAGTGCACTCTGCTGGATAAAACATTGTTATTAACAAATTAATCAATTTGCAAACAATGACGAATTCTTTTTATACACATCTTTACTACTTTACGAACAAGTTTCCAGCATGTTAGATCTAGAACGTTATTTATAATTTATGAAGCGAACCCTACAGGTAACTTTTTTATTGTCTGTTCCACAGAAATATTTATTTTTTTATAAAAGTTAGTACATGACCTAAATCTTATTTAAGAAGCAATAAGAAAAATAAATGGCATAAAACTTGAGATAATGGCCTACACTTCTTTAAAAAATCATATTTAAGGCTTTTTTAGAATCTATCAAAAATTACGGTTTACGACTTTCAAACTTGAAAGGGGGCAAAGATAACTCAGAAGCTTCGGTAAACCTTCTGCCAAAAAAAACTAACGTCTTAAAAATTTAAACTGATTTCTGTTTGTTGTGTTTTGTTTTCTACTGGGTGTCCTAGTAGGTGTAAGTTATACAAAAGCATATTAATTATACGAATCTATAAAATGTTTATTATAATAGCGCAGTACAAGTTTTCTTCTTTATTTCTTATGTGTTATATATTTTTCGAACTTTTACGTGTTTTCAAAAGAAGATTCAAGTATGAATCTAGTGATAGATTTTAGTAAATCATCTCTCTCATCATATATAACCAACAGAAAAAAAAAGATTCAAATTCTAAAAAAGTTAAGAAAACAGAATTCGTAAGAATCTTGTCTAGAGACTCAAAATAAAGACCAAAATTTCCGAAAATCACGTCTTACATAAATCAATGTCTTTTTGGACTAGACCGTGTTATTGCTGAGAAACTATGTATATACACTCAACGTTTCATTCTTTCATAAGGAGCTTCTTTAGGAGACTGAAAAAGACCACTAGATGCAAAACTCTTCTGACGAGAATATGGTCACACGATAAAGACGTCATCAACATATCAAAACTAGACCTGGGCTTGTACAGGGATGCTTCTAAAGCAATTGTCTCAAAAGATTCCATAAAGATATCCGCAACTACTGGTGACAGTGAGGAGCCCATAGCAGCCTCCGAAACCTATTGATGGAATTCACCACAGAACAGAAAGTATGTTGCTAGATTGGTTGCTTTTCCACTTTGACTTAGCAGCTGTTGAATAATGGCAAGGGAATCGGAAACAGTAACTCTAGTAAAGTAGAAGAGCACATCAAAACCGACCAAAAGGTCTTTCGGTTTCAGGGTGGATATCCACTGAACGAAATGTGGGAGTTCAAAGCGTGTAAAAATGTTTTCCCAGTATAGTCTCTTAGCCTGTCAGCGATGTATCTTGTCAGGTTGTAAGTTAGAAAGTAAGAACAATATCGGTTTTGTCTACTTTTAGAAGACCACACATGAAAGCTTTGATGCACGTAGTATCAGTTAGTAAGTTTGAAAGTACTGTTCCTTGTGTGATTAATACGTGTTCCATCTTCTAGAAGCGAGTTCACTTTCGCCACATACTGTGATCTAAGTTTAATTTTAGGTTCTGCTTCAAAAATACGGAAATCTTCTTAGGCTACACGGCGAAATCTAAACCTTTTGACAGCACAGCTGCTTTTGATGTAGAGAGACGATACGACGACAAGTTGACCATTCTTGTTTTTTCATCTGTTGTATGATCCGGCTTCTTCATACATATCAGTTGGTCGAATCTTTCTATGCAGGCCTTTGTGTTTAGTTGCGGGGTTCTCTAAGCTTGGAGATAAGTAATGAGACTAATCATCCGGTAACAAAATATTAGCCAAAAGCAGATACAGTTGTGAGAGTTGCCAAGATACTAGGTCTAGATCATGCTTTGTCTGCTAAGCTAGTGCGAATAAGGATCCTCTTGACTGCTATGGTTTGATGTGTGATCCCGACATCGAGACATCTTCACTGCTTTCTTACCATACATTCATAATGTGATGGACCCCGGTAACAAAATCAAAACCGTCTTTAGACCCATCAATAAAATCTAACAACTCCTACCTTTTCCTTAGGATAAACACTCAACACTATCATTCGAAAGAGTGTACAGGATACCATGCTCCTGTAGCTACCTTTCTGATCTCGACTTTATATGTCTATAGCTTGTAAAGGTGTGGTTTAACTATACTTACCAACAAATGCAATTGTTAATATTATGTATGTAGAAACACATCACCGTAAGTTTCTGTCAGTTGGAAAACAAGGTTAACATGATAAACAAAGCAAAAATCTGTAAAAATAGAGTATGGATATTTTGCCAAGACAGTGTTAAGCAGTTTTCAATATTCTGTTAGTATATTATATGCTGCATTCTCTTCTTTTTCTTCTTCTCCAAATTGTGCAGTTACTGATTAAGATTTTTTATATTCCTTTCGATTGCAGATTCTGTTCAGAACTTCCTGTTTTTTTCTCTTTCAAAGTTTGCTTTTATTTCTTTTCTATTTATGTATCGCGTTGACTTCATCTTTCTAATTTCTTTTATCTATGAATATCTCTTCTGCTACCGTTATTTGCATTTGTATTTACTGTTTGTGACAAAGTTAAAACTAAAAATTAAAGTGTCAAGGCGGTCGTTGAGCCTGATTTTCTAGGACCTATCTAGCCATCACCACTGTTTTAAGGTTGTTCCAAAGACTTTCCAGCTATTTGAGCTTTAGTTTTTATTTATTGGTTTTGAAAAATCATTGCACTATCGTAAAACAGGGAATGATTAAAACGCTTATGAGAAAGTCTTAATCTAATTTATGGTCCAGTTTAATAGTATGGCGTTGTTTCTCCAGAGGATATTTTTTCTTATTTTTAGTCTTGCACAAATTTTGTAAAATCTGAATTTTTAATTCTATTTCTGGCTGTACTAATCTTGCCCGAGGTTTACGTATCTGTTTCTTCCAGAAACCATGCAACGCAAGCATTTTTTCTCTCTTTTTTCCTGAGCTATGTATAGCTTTCTTTTTTCCCTAACCGATTTTGTTTTTTCTTGTCCGAGTTTTCCTTTGTTTGGATTGGTAACTCTGACAAAAATAATTCCTATAAGAATAACTCAAATTTGCTGTTTATAGCCCAAGCCAGGGGGTTAACCATTGGAAAAAATTGTGTACACCAAACTTCATACTTCACATATTTCATCAGCAATTCACAAAATTCACCTGCTTTATCAGTAATTTGCCGAACTTCATCTACTTTGTTAGTGATTCATAGAAATTCGCCCATTTCACCATTAATTTACCGAATTTCATCTACTTTATCAATAATTCACTAAATTTCATCTATTTCATCATTGCCATATTTCATTGATTTCACCGTATGTATCGGTAATTTTGCGCTTGACGAAGACTTCATACATTAATATTACCGAATAATACTTACTGTTCAATTTTAAAGAATTAAAGGTCTTTTACATAAACTGATAAAATGATTTAATTATGTATTTTCTAACAACTTATACATCGTGAGTAAAAAGGTAAGGAACCTAGTGTTTATCTCACTATAAATTTAAGATATACGCAATTAAAAATTTAAAATACTAATTATAATACCGTATATTATGTACTTACATTAACAAATATACACATACAACTCACTTATTTAAAAAAGTCTGTTATATTTGACTGCAAGCGTTGTTCGCGTAAAAATTGTTTATCAGTAATCATTTTCTATATCATATACCTTATTCATTGTTTCACATAAAGTCTCGCGAGAACGTTTCTATTTTTTTTAAAACGTGGTCATTTCCAATTTATAGATTTCTAAGGACAGTTCGGGTACAAGTTTATTCAGGGATTTTAAGGTTTAAATACCTGTTTACATAGACTAGAAATTTCTTTTGTATTGATATTTCCTTAATCTCAAGATTTACAACCCTCTTCCTTGCCGAGCAATAAAATATTTTACTGAATGGAAGTTGAAATAGTAACTTAAACATGTGAAAAATTTAGCTTGTCTAAATCTTTGTACAGTCTTTGTCAAATTAAATGAGAATCTGGATTTAAATTGTATAATAATTACTGTACTCTACAGGTTTTTATTGTAATTATGTATTGTAAATTTAAGAATACAAGTATCTAAACAATTTATCTTTTTATTTATTGTAATAGAAACATACAATGCGCAAAAGTTATTAAGCGGTTTAGATCCTTCAAATTCTCATTTAATTTGGCAAAAGCTGTAACATTTTTAAATCTTTATTGCTTTCCCTTATAATACATATAAGGTTCTCAAAGGTTTCGTTTAATTATATAGTGAAAGAAGCTTCACACTTCTTTTACCGCTTCTGGCAATTTGTAGTACGGTCAGTAAATTTTACGATTTTTTTAAGGGATTAGGAATAGAGTTTACTAAAATATTGCTTTCTACTTGTCACTATTTAAAGAACCAGGCGGCAACCTCTGCTTTAACAATGTAAAAGAATTTCTAAAATAAATTTTTGTACGGGTCATAAAAGTGATTTTTGGAGTTTGCTAGAAGAAGAAGAAGAAATCATTATGTCATTGACATTTTAAGAGAATTGAATGAACAATCTTTTAAACTTACTTTTTATTAATTATTATTATTATTATTTTGTTTTTTGTTAAAAAATTCAAATATTAAAAATATGTTTTATATTTTAAAATGAGTTTTTTTAAAATATTATTATACTAATCGACTTGTAGATCACTGTTTTCATTAAAAAAGAAAATGCCCAAGAAAATGTAATTTGATCGTGTCCCCTCTAAATTATTATTTCCCCCCTGATATACGGCTTTGGCTACGGGCCTGTATCAGAATTGGCATCAATTATACATTTGTCAAAAAACCTTTAAAGACGTTATTAACCCATTAATGTAACAATGATAACAAAAACTATACCAATAAATTCCGTGCAGGATACAAAACGGTATGATCAGAAACAGAAGAAAGAAATTAGTGTTCCACAGCTCTTAGTGGTAAGAGAATACATATAATAAAAATATGGATGGTGTGAACTTGCACGATATGGTATAGCTAACTATCGAATAAAGGTTAGAGGTGAAAAGTGGTGATAACCTCTTTTTATAAATTGCACTGGTAGTGTTTAGTCAACTGTTAGAATCTGTATAAAACTGCCAACAATAAAAAGATACCTCAACTCTAATTTCGTTCTTCTATAGTTATGGCACTAATCAAATCAGAAGGTAAAATTGAAGAGGAAAATCAAGATGAAACGAAAAGGGCATACCAAGGAAGGGATAGACCAACCAAAAACGAATTACTTGACGAGATTAGAAAAGATACGGTTGCTCACAGCATTATTCGCAATCCAGAAAAGTCGAGAAGAAGATGTAGAATTACAAGTTAGACTGGGTATATGTGTACAAAGTGTAATGTGCATCTTCATCCTGCATGTTTTGATGACTTCCATAGACAATAGGCTTTCATGTGTGACCTGTCACAAAACTATACTTTTAGAAATAAAATAAAAACTGCATTTTCAGCTTATGTGACAAATAATAGTATTTACCCTATATTCCGCCGTTGATGCGAAAACGCAACATTATTTCTTGAGAACACCCCGTATAGAAAAATTTTTTTTTACATACTGTGGTACTTTTTAGACTTCAGTTGGTCTGTATTTAAAAGACGAGCTCTTAAAAACTAAAATTTGATGCCTTGGCCGTTAATGGGTTAAAATGCAAGCTAGGATTTTCCTTTAAAGAAATGATTTTTGTTATTTACAGCCGTTACAGCTTTCTTAAAAATAACAAAGTAATTTTAAATGCATGATTTTAACCGATTCAAAATAATAGGTACTTTAAGTAAAAGAATTCGATTAATTACAAAACAAATGTTAATAATTTGAGTTCTATAGTTTACTAATTAACTATAAATTTAAGTTTAATGATGATAACAATGACAATATAAGCAAGCACATATATATTCTCACCACAGACACTATCACACCTTGAAAGTAATATCATAATAATAATAATAATAAAACATTTGCTAATTTCTTTATTTATTTATTTACATAAAACAAGTTTAGTTAAAAGAATTTTAATAAGTTTTTAATTTAGTTCACACGTGGAGACTTTAGTTAACTTTATTTATTTATTTATTTAGTTTATTAGCCTATTAATTACTCGATTAAAATTTAGTAAACTTCATCAATAATTCACACATTTCATCAAATCTTCACAAACTTCACTAAAATTTCACGAACTTCACTAAAATTTCACAAACTTCACTTAAAAATTCACGAATTTCACGAACTTCATTAGAATTTGATGCATTTCATTAAAATTCATCTACTTCACATCTAAACTTCACGTACTTCATGACGTGGGTACACCAAACTTCATCAGCGGTTAACCCCTCGGCCCAGGCAGTTTAGGTTATAACCTAAACAAGACAGTTGGAACTTTGTACTGTTGCTTTATTTGGTGTTTCTAGCAACGTATGCAAAGTAACCATTTTTCCGGTGCTGGCTTTTTGAGATTGCAGGCCTTTGGACACTTGCGGAGTCGAAGAAGTACAGAAGAGCATTGAAATTGGCCTTACAACAGAACGCTTAGATCTACATGGCTCACACGAGGTTATCATGAAAGAGAAATTTTATATTTTTTTTGTTTTCATGAATTTCTTTCGTTATTTATTTTGGGTTAAGTCTAAGGTATCGTCATTTGGAGTGCTTGAAACAAATGTCAAATTTGTTGCTTCAAAAACAACAAATAAATGCCATAGCAGACTAATCCAATGGGCTTTCTAAAAGCCATTTTAGTTGTTGCTTAAGGTACTTACGTGTAAAGAGGATCTTCAATCGTCATATACCCTAACAATAGCTACACGTAAAAAAGCAGACCATACCCATCCTTTTGCATTTACAGCTTCCATCGCATTCACTTTTGCAATTGCAAGATCAGATCAGATCGAGTAGCTGTTTTGGCGAAGGAGGAAGAGTTGTTAGTGTGGGAACATGGCGATAATTTAGTTATTGGTTCTAGAAAGTTACTCAATCTTGTTTTATTTGGAGGTAAGCGCAGCAATGGAAATGCTTTGTGTTTATTTCCTAGAAGTTTTTTTTATAGTCAACAGTAGATCAAGAGTAACGTACGAGACATAGGACTATCTTATAAAAAATTCTGCAGTCAACACGTGCGTAATCATTTAAGTGCTTGTAACTCCACTAGTGTTAATCGTGAATGAATTCTAAACGTATGTACAGAAAGCTTATTGTTTGTAGAAAACAAATTGCCTGAAGAATACTTGCAATATTTGCATTAGGAAACTATTTGAGATATTAAAATACCGATTATGTTTCTGTAATCAGGAAAGAATTCTAAGTTGATTTCATTAATAACAGGTCCTGCAAAGTTACGGAAACACGCCAACAGACCAACAGACAGACCATGTTGAAAAATCGCCATTCTCGATCTTGATTATCTCGAAAACTATTTTTAATTTCGTCCAGAAAAGCTGAAAACAATGGAAACGTTTTTTAATTTTGTGGAGTTGGGACGTTTTCTGTGAATGTTGAAAGTTACTCTAAACGAGAGCCCGTTTATACTTTCTTTATTGGAACCTGTCAGCCAGTACTCTCCGGTACTTCTCCAGCACTCCAGGTATTCAAGGATTTGGAATTCTATGAAAATTGGGATGAAGAGTTTCAGAACTTTTATTTTGTTTTAAGTTTGCCCCTGTTTTGTCTGAATTACGTAGCCTTTTCAAATTATTTGCTTGTATCAAATTTTTGTTCACTATAGCCTGGAGTTTACTTAGAATAGAAGACATGCAAATTGGTTCTTGCCGATTTTGTGGGGTCAGTTTTGCTTTTACTTTATAAGATCTTTTCAGTTGAAACGACTCAATTATCAATTTTTACTGTGATTACCTTATAGTCTTTTGGAACAAAAGAGGGTAAAGTAATTGAATTTGGAACCTTTTCACACAGGAGAAGCTTCATTAAAAATATTCTTTCTCTCAGAAAGAACATTAAATGCTCGAAAAGTTATGTTAGTAAATGAAACAAATTACACTGATTTAAGAAAGATATGGAGCTTTTTATTGAAGAGTAAAAAATTGAAAATTTATCACAATAACAATTTTAAATAAAAATTAGTTTCTTCTAATTATTAACAAAACGCAGAGAAAATGAAAAAAATATAATTAAATTATAAATTCAATTGTCATTTGATTAATACGAAAATTAAAAGTAAATATCAGCTAAATCTATAAAAGAGAATGAAAGAGAAGAATTCTATTCGAAATGCTATAAATGCTGAAAGCAGGATAATTGTAAAAAATTGAAATGGGCAGCAATTAAATTTGTGTATCGCAATTGAATGAGTTCTATAAAACAAAGTTAACCTATGAATAGAGAAGTAAAATTCAGTAATTCACTTTTAAACAGTACCACCAGGTATCTGAAAAGTCCAATAGAAATCAATAAATAAAATTTAAGCTTACACTCCTTTTTAGTAACACCTGTTGCTGATTAGTCAATTTTTCCGCTACTTAATTAGTATTTGCAGCACTACTTGGGAATGCGAGAGTTCACCCATAGCATAATAAAGCTAGTTTATATATTTTCAAAGATTTGCTAAGTGAAAGCTTGGTTATGGTAGATTGTCTCTTGTTTGTTGTTTTTTATATTTAATTTCTATTAAAACGAATAGGGATGAAAGCATATTCGATTTACGTTTGTGTATGAAAATGGTTGAAATTTGAAAAAAGCATGTAAGCCAACATCTTTATAAAAGAAATCTTAAACGCTTTAAGGCAATCAGACGAACAACCGAGCTTTTCCTTTCTTTTAAATCGAATTACACGCGTTTTCCGCAACCACGCCCGCTCGAGACCTTGCCATTTAATTTCAATCCAAGACTTGTACTAGGTCGACCAGTCTACAAAAACGACATTAGTTCGATTGTCCACTTGGATAAAACATTGTTCTTTAAGGCTTCGATGACCTGTGCATGTACCCGAGTTTTGATAATACATCACCGTATAAAAACTCGTCTGTAATTATTTCAAGATAATTGCTACCGGGTATGACTCGAAATTTTTACTCGTTATCAAGGCTAATGAGCTAAATGTTTTTTTTTAACAGAAAGGCTAAATTAACAATGTGTTGCAATTATTTTTAGACGTATGCTTAATTATTTTTTGTGGAAAACATTTACTTTAACAAAAAATGACAAATATGATTTGTTGCAAATATAATTTTTTAGTGAGCTGTGTTTGTGTGGTTAATAACAGTTAAAAGTCTATAATATTCTCTAATTAAGCGAAACTTCTAGATTTGGTTATCATTAATATTAAAATTTATGTAAATGTCAGTTAGTTCAAGCTGGAAGTTACCGTGACTATTATTTTATTGCTATTGTTAAAAATCCCAGACAGAAAACCGTAGCAAGGTTATTAAATTTTATCCTACCAATGGGTAGTACTGCTAATAGTAAAATCAAGGTTATGTTATCATTGCCAGAATTATATAATCAGTTAATCATAGATATTTATGCGAATAGAACTAGATTTATTTTCAACCTTCGTAATTATGGCACCGTTTGAAGGCTCGTTTATTGGAATTTCTAAAATTATATAATTTTCACAAGATTAAGGTAACTCATGTTTATTAATTAGAAAATTATTATAACATAAGTTAATGTAAGCTAATCTGTGTTAACCTTAGGAGATACACCGTAGGTGTATAGTATATACATATTGCTAACTTTAATATTGTTGTTATTCCTCCTTACGTAAATATATTTACTTACAATAGTTCACGTCACACCAAAAATAAAATGTCATCTCTGCAAGGTAAAACTGAATCTTATCTAGAATTCATAATATAAAAATATCCTGATTTATTTAACGAATAAATTTCTGTTTAATTACATCAGATTTATATAAGAAGATTAATGTTTTGCAATTTTTCAAAATAACATTAATTATTAACAAACCTGATAAATTTCTTGTAGAACATCCTCAATTCTAATATTAACATTTTTGTCATTTCCGTGCACCTAGAAAGTTTCCGTATTGGATTAATTTGAAGAGATTTCACATAGAATTTAAGTCGCGATGAATGCGTCCAAGCAGTAACTTTAGTTACCAAAGATGAAGCGTTTTCGTTGTTGCTCAGCGTTTAACAATCGACCACGCAAGTGCTCAAGTCGTGGGACATTTTAGAAATATAAAAGATTGCAGTAGGTGTTTTGAACAAGGTAGACCTCGAGTGACTAATATCGTGTAAGACAGAAGAGCTCTTAGAAGACGATTTATTACGTCAAGAACCCTGCAAATGCAGTTGTTGGACGTTCATCGAATCTATCACATAGTTAACGACTGCTAACACTTCTCTCTGAATTAATTGCATTTGTTTTTAAAATCAAGCATTTTAAAAATTTCTTTGAACTTTCTCTATAGTTTTTGATAAGTATAGAAAGGATTCCAAATTAATAATGCATATTCTAATTTATAACAAACGAATGTAAAACAAAAGTTTTGGAACCTCGGTATTTGTAAAGATACACAATTCTTCCAATGCTTTTAAATTGAAAGGACCTCTAGATTCTTATGAAAGAGCTACAATAGTTTAGTGGACCATCTGCATATGAAAGTTTATCGCAGCAATTCAATAGCATTCACGTGCAAACTGAAACTATAGAACTTTCTTAACAGAATATTGTGATCCATTCTGTCAAAGACTTCTGGAAAATCTATATAAATGATATCAGCTTCACACTGTTTGTCACTTGACTTAAAGAAACATAGAATCAGCGTTAGTTTGATACACAACCGACATACATATCTAAAACAGGCAATTCTTATGATTTACCGTGTGGCACTTCTTTCTAACTTTTTTTGAAAAAAAATGAAGCGCCTTTGGTTTCAATGTTCCTAATGGTCTTCCTAAAAATGCAATGCTTTGATTATAGCGTAAAGTTTTCTATAACAAAATGAATTAATGAAAGAGGAAACTAGAAGCTCTGAATATACGCAAACCAAATAACATTTCTTGCAAAGGAACAACTATTATATTGTAAAATGGCAAGGTGTAAGTTAATAACAAAATAGTATTTACTGAAAATATGTACTGAGCCCAAAAACATACTTGTTACTAAACATTTCTTTTATTAACACGAGACGGGTAACCAGTACACCGAGTGTAAATCAGCCCATATAAGGGTTATATAGAGCTTGGTACCCTCCAAACCTGTTCTTCATGTACCCACTCCTCTGTTATCGTAGACATGAGGGTACTTAATATCCCAGAAAACCAAGTACCTTATCTTTTGGTACACTTAACAACGTCTTGCACTTACCAGACGAAACTGCGTTATAATATACAGCTGTTACCTTTTAAATAAGTACTACGACGAGAAACAAATCAAGTTGTTAGAAAATCAAATGTGCCATTCAGTTTTCTCAATAAGATGTTCGTAGGTTAACGATATTAAAAGCCTTAGAGAAATCTAACAGATCGTTGTTAAGTTACTATTATTTAATTATTATTATTCTTAGTCGAGTAGAGACTAAAATCATTTCGTTCCATTGTGACGAATCCGAATAGTTCAAATCTTCAAAAAGATAACGCTTCGTACTGATATAAGATATGTCTTACTGGTTCAGTATTATCTCTGCATAATCTGCAGCTTCATTATTAAACAGTTTCATATTATGGAGGTAATTTCTCACAGAGAGATGACTTGTGATTGTTCCAATTACATGCAATACTCTTTATCGATGATCCATCTGTGAATAGTTTTCCGCGCTTGTTAGTGATATAATCAGCCTAGATGTGACTTTGCTGTTGTTTGATCCAACTATTTATAGCTTCAGCTAAGGAAACATTTGGATGTTCCTCTGGTTTAGTTTGGTTAAACGATCTGCTTTTTTATTACCTTCATGCCCACTGCGCCCTGGACGTTACAAGTTTAGATGTCACTTTTGCCCGCTTGAAGAGCCTTGAGTGGCGCTTGACTATCTATATATATATATATATATATATATATATATATATATATATATAT
>VTPC01090564.1:23872-64576 GCA_011009095.1 Ignelater luminosus
ATATATATATATATATATATATATATATATATATATATATATATATATGTAACAATTTGTTCAAATTTCTTTTCAACTATGTACCTTAATAATGCATATTGACCTAAGAAGAACCAGAGCTTCACTTTTCTACTCCCTGTCCAAAGTCTTTGATCTGCTTGTAAATTAGATTGGTTCATCAGATGGTATGGTTTGTTTAGTAGTGTTACAGATTTCTCTGTTTATGTCTAATGTAAGTAGCATTGTCTGATTTCATGTCAAACAAAAGGTCGTCTATTCTTTTCCAAATTGAACAGTGGCCCGAGTCTGTGGTTCTCAGATTCTCGCTTCTAGTGTAGGAACATCCAGCAAAATCTCTATTGTAACTGTAGGAGTCGTTCTCATGGTTCCTGTTATTTCCAAACAAGCAAATTTCTGAATCTCGGATGGATTGATTTTAGTGCTTGTTTACAGCGTTTTGAACCACCATATCAAGGCTGCGTTATGAACACCCTAGTATATAGAACCCTAGAACTGCGAGTCTCCAGATTTTTCCATACATTCGTCGGATCACTACTTAGATGATAGATGCATCGTTTGCTAGACTGGGACTGTATTGGTATGTTTGGAATCTAAGATTATTCCAAATACATTCCAAAGTTAGAGAACCTAATTTCTCTAATTTTGATTTATTGGTAAATCTTACTGTTGCTGTTTGGGCCGTTTGTATCTTTTCCCTGATTGTACCTGAATTTGCTCTGTACTATGATGGTTATGTCATCAATATAGCCTATGACTCAGAAGCCTTGTTTGTGGAAGTTTGTCTGCTATCTGTAACAACTTTCTCCGAGTCTGTTTCCTACAGGCAGTAATGATTACCGCAAATGAGGTCTCTTTTAAATCTAGAAATGTCACTTTTGACCACTCTAACGTGCTTCCATCTCGTTGAGATGTAGTCCATAACTAGACTGGGTCTGTAGATTCTTACGAGGCTACCTGATAGGATGCCTATTTTCTGCTGTAGCATCACAGGAAAAGTTCTATTTGGACTTGGATATTTTCAAGATCTAAATGCGTTTATAGCCCATTTGATCTTAACATATGAGATTACACCTTCTGAAACTATTCAATTTCGAGGTTCTGCTAGAATTTTGCTATCCTAGTCTTCATTTCTCTTCTTTATGGTTTTTGCTTCAGAAAACTGGACTGCCAGTGTTTCACCCACTTTTGAAATTATCCTCCTCACAGTATTTTCTCCAGGTTTCTCTCTTTGCCTTTATAATGACTTTATTGGACGAAGTTATTTCTTATCTATACTCATTTCACTTTACTCTGCCGTTTTTGATCTGTTGAACAGTTTGCGCACTGTTTTCTTGTTTTCAGAAAGGTGCTTATGCCACCAAACTGTGTTAGTTGTATCTCTTTCTGTTTGAGGACAGCTGTCTTAGGCTGAAGTTGTTGTTAACCTTTTGAAGATTTTGATTTAGGTTTGTCTTAAAAGACTCCCAATCTATTCTTCTGTGGTTGGGATATTGCTGAATTAATCATTATTCAAGACTATTTTAAAGTCGTAATACAAATATTAAATGAAAGGGACAAAGCTTTTAGTAAACAACTAAAACATTTGCAATACCCATCACAAAGTAATTTGGAATATTATTCGGTCCTATTGAGCAAGGAATTATATATTTAATCGACTAATGGTTGGAAGAACATCATTATCAGCAGTAATGATTGTAATAGTCATAATCCTAACTAATTTACGGTTAACGTTTGAGCTATTTTCATCAAGTTTTATCTTTATTCATTTTGATATAATTTCTAACAAAGAATCTAGCAATCTGTTGAACGATATTGGTGCTATTTGCTTTGGGTACTATTAGTAAGTATCTAAGAAGTTAACACAAGAACTAAATTTACTTTTCTAATTTTAGGTCAAATTATCTCACGCCATGTATATTGTAATTTTTACTCGGAGTTAAAAGCATTGCAACATGTTTAATAAACAAAATATTTTTGTAAAGAAAAATACGCAGAAAGGTTTTCAAATATTTATACAACATATGTACACTCTATGATTTAAAATTGCAAATACTTTTGATTTACGTTCTAACCTTTTGATAAAACAAATGAAACAATCTTCATTGTTTCTAATTAAAGAAAAATTATTTCTATGGAATTACATTTTTAAAATATACAAATCTCAATATAACTGTTAATCATGATTAAAAAATTATTTTGCAATGATTAATACCAATAAAAGTTATTTCATATTTAAATACTTAAATTACTTTTGTTCTTTCAAATTGTAACATACCATGCGTAGCTGCAAAAACATAATTCCATAGCAAGAAATGAAGTTACTCCTTTATTCTTTGTATCTCTACATTTCTGTTGTTTATTATAGGTAAAACAACAATCTAATATTGTGCTGTTTACATTTTTTGCGAATTTAAATGTCTGTTGGTCAATTACTTTCAACGATAAAATCTTCCAAATGACCTCTCCGACATTTCACGTTGCTCTGAATTGACCGCCGGGGAAATGTCCAGTAGACATTTGTCGTCGGACAAATTAAAGGGTCCAGTTTTTCTGCTGGAAATTAAAAACTGCAACACTGCGCTATGTTATTCTTATTTGAATAGCATAGTAATATCAAACAAATTGGAATACAGAAAAATATTGACAAAGCATCTTTATAACTGTATAAAAAACATAAAACTGAAAAAATTGTTACCATCAGGAAATTATTATTGTTACACGGTAGAAGATCAGCAAGGATTTCAAGTATACATAAGTAACATAAAAAGTTGCGAAATCCTTGGGTATCATCCTTTCTATCAGAGGATATTTTAAAAGTCCAACCAGTCATATTTACTTTACATCACAAAAATCCGAACAGAAATCGAAATAAATTGTTGAACCACAAAACGAGTGTTTCCTAACAATAACATAGAGACGAAGGTTAATCAGCAATATCAACGAATGTTCTTGACCATTAAAAGTAAGCACTGCATATTCCGTTGAGTTAATTTTCGTACTGTTTACACCTGTGTGTATGAGTATTACATTTTGTTTTTAGTAAACTCGTGCTTTTCTCACTCTTTTCATCTTAGCATTTAAATTTTAATTACACTTTTTAAAAAATTATTTTGCTTGATACACCAACATTGAAGATTAATTGCTGTTTTTTAACTCTTCATATTTGTAAATATACCCTCTACGTATTTTTAATTATTTTCTTTTCGTAGTCATTCAAGTTGAACGTACATTTAGAAATTCCTCCGTATGCTTGCATCATCGAACCTGATAATATTATATGATTTCAAATGTCATCTTATTTTTTGCACCTGAAGGTCGTGATCAACGATTTGAATTTGGGAGTGTCAGACAACGAAGCAATAACCGGATTGTTTGAAGTAAATTTCTTCCTGTTTGTATTAGTTTTGTTTTTTGTAGCCGCCTACAATGAATATCCATTTATAGTTTTTTTTGTCTTTTTCCTAGTCATTGTTTATTTACATCTGCATACTGTTAGTAATTCTAACAAAATGCGGGTACTTTTAGAATTGCATTAATGTTTTAGCTGCAACATTTAGAAATACATAAAAAATAATTAAGTTAAAAGAATATTTTTCTAATACGCCACATCTAAATAGCCCAAGTATACATAAACAAATGAATTTTTTGTTGTTCAGGTAATAGCACTTTAGGTGTGCCTTTTTATGTTTACAACCGATACATATCAGCTGGGGATCAAGTTAGGCGGGTAGAGTATAAATGCGCTTCTTGTTGTGATTTCGGCTTATTCGTTGTGGATTTTCGAAGAAGAAAGCAAGAGAACTTATTAAAAATGAAGGTATATACAGTGAGAGTGTATGTGTAAGGTGTTATTGGTTTTTAAAATGTGTATATTTTAGGTTATCGTTGCGGTATGTCTTGTGGTTGCCGTCGGTGTCGCCCACGGGGGTCTTCTCGCTTCCACATTAGTACGCACCCCAAGCTTAGATAGTGCCATTATCAAATCCGATCGAATTGGAGGAAATTTTGCTTATAGCACAGTTGAAGGGCATGCATATGCCGCACTTGCTCCTATTGTACATCAAAGCGTAGTCGCAGCACCATTTGGGTTTGCTCACTATCCATTTATACATCATCAATCTGTGATTGCTGCACATCCTATTATTTCACATCCTGGTATTATTGCTCAAGCTCCCATCATCACATCACCAATTGTAGCAGCCCCAGCACCTATTGCTCCTGTTGCAGAAAACCCTTCTGCAGTAGCTATCGATGAAGATACTGTTGCTGTTGAATCTGCTTAGTGTGTGAATTAACTTTAACGTACCTAAATAATAATTACTTTGAAAAAATATAAATCCTTTATATAGTAGTTTTATAATTATAATTGATGTAAATAAATTGTTGCATTTATAATTGATAAACAAAAGATACAATGAAATTATTTTTATAAAAAAAGGTAGTAAAATTACAGTTTCTACAGATTATTAATTGTTTTAAGTTTTAATTAAAATTCGGAAAAAATTAAAAACAGTCTCTTGGTATTAAAACAATGTTTTGCTAAACAAGGACATGTTTTGCATCATCATAAGACGAGTCCGCAGTTTTTAAAATTAATTTTTTTTTAACTTCTTCAGTCTAGAATTTTTATTTTCTTAAATGCTAAAATTAAAATTCATTTGTGAAAAATTAAACACATACAGCGATATTGGTAAAAAAATATTTACTCCGAGCTTAATGATTGATTCATCATAGTAACAATAAAACATAAGCTGCTGTTTACATTTCCATACCTTTTTGTATCTTCCTACAGCAGTCAAATGATTTATCTAACAAAAAATCTCCTACACTTTTTATCGGTTTTGATAAAAGATAAAATAACTTCATTAGAGAACTTTGTATCTGATTGTATCAAAGTCAGTATGTATACAGGGAGTCTCAACGTGTTCGATTGTAGATACTTTTAAGCTTTGACTCTACAGGATGGTTTTTAAATATAGATTGATTATTGAGATTTTAATTACGCCAGTGACAAAAAAATCATAATCTCATTTAGTATTTACAAATAAAACATCTTTTATAATTTAATATATTCCGATTCCATATTCATGCTAATTACAACAATCTAACATTATAGGTAGGTATCTAAAACGGAAGCGTTTTTTGCATTATCAGACTTACTTCTGTTATGAAGTGTCATTAGATTTTATGATTATCTTTATGGAATCATTTCTTGATATTTTCACCAAGAACAAACGCCGCCCTCCCATTATAAACCATTGAAACAGCCTGTATTGTATAAAGCATTGCGCCATATTTGTTCTCTTTATCGATTTATATCTTGTACAAGCAGATCATTTGTTTTTCCTCAACATATGTTCACAATTTCCGGTCATCTTACTAGATTTTCAACTTATAATGCAAACGAAACACAGTCACAGTCAATATACAGGATGTCCAAACGCATACTGATAATTTTGCCTCATTCACTCTTAACAACGTCACAAACTTACTAGAAACATTATTATTTAGTTTACCAACGGAATTGTTAGTAGAAATTGCATTAAGTGGGTGATATTTTACTGAAGCGTTCTTGATAACCATTGGGATCACTTTAGAATTTGTAGCTATAACACTACATTTATAACCTTAACATTTTAGGTTATATTTGAGATTTAAAAAAATCTTCATTTAAGATACTCCACCATTGCAGAAACTTTTCAGAATATTTTAATTATTTTAAATTATAACAAATGAAGATCGACCAACCTGTACTATACCCTACATTTACAAAAAAACCCACGGTGATAGAAGTTTCTGTTTTGAAGATATACGAGGTATGTGAGAAAAGTAATGAGACTGATTTCATACTAATCAAAGTTTTTATTTTTTCAAACAACAATGTTATTCCCTTCAAAGTAGTTCCCTTGGGCAGCTATACACCGGCGGAGTCGTTGTTCCCACTCTTGGTAGCAGCGCTGGAAGTCTTCAACTGGTATGGCTTTTAACTGGACGGTCACAGTCTTTTGAATGTTCTCCAGAGTTCTAAAATGACGTCCTTTTAGGACATGTTTTAATTTCGGGAAAAGGAAAAAGTCACAAGGACTCAAATCAGGTGAATAGGGGGGGATGAGGAACAACAGTGATGCGTTTTGAGGTCAAAAATTCACTGATGGAAATTGCTGTTTGACACGGAGCATTGTCATGATGAAGCATCCACTTGTCTGCAATGTCTGGTCTCACACAAATCACTCTTTTCCTGAGCTTTTCAAGGACACTTTTATAAAACACTTTGTTGACAGTTTGTCCTGGTGGAACAAATTCTTTGTGCACGATACCCTTACTGCCAAAAAAACAAATCAGCATGGTCTTGATCTTTGATTTGCTCATTCGACATTTCTTCGGCCGAGGAGATGACGGAGTGTGCCACTCTTCGCTTTGCCGCTTTGTTTCAGAATCGTACTCAAATATCCAGCATTCATCACCTGTGATCACACAATTGAAGAATTCTTGGTCATTGGCAATCCACTCAAGAAGATCAACGCACACGTTTTTTTGAATGTTCTTCTGTTCAGTTGTGAGGTTTTTCGGCACCATTTTGGCACAAATCTTTTGCATGTTCAAATTGTCTGTCAAAATTTGATGCACGGTGAAAGTGTTTAAATTTAACTGTTCACTCATCATCCTTATTGTTAAACGACGGTCTGATCTCACAAGAGCCCTCACACGTTCAACGTTTTCGTCAGGTTTTGAAGTTGAAGGTCTCCCTGAGCGAGGTTCATCTTCAACGTGTTCTCGGCCGTCCAAAAATGATTTGTGCCAGCGGAAAACTTGTGCTCTTGATAAGCACTGTTCCCCATAGACCTGTTTCAACTTTTCAAAAGTCACACTCGCGGATTCACCAAGTTTAACACAAAACTTTATTGCATAACGTAGCTCTAAATTCCGATGCTCCATTTCTGTAACACACAACAAAAACACAACTTCACTGATGGCGCTGTCAAAAATAATGTGTTAGCTGTACGGAGTTGTAACTCGGACTGAGGAAGTGGAAGCGATAAACAAACCGGTTTAGCACAGGCCGGTAGACACAACGTTGCCAGATCTCCCGCAGTGTTGCCAGTCTCATTACTTTTCTCACACACCTCGTATATAAAAACAAAACCCTCTGATTTTACTCTTCAAGAGGGCAGGGCAAAGAAAAAAAAGAAGCAAATTGAAAGAAACTTGCGCTAAACTATTACTAAATGTCTACTAAATTACTCCACGGTATAAATATCAAGTTTTACCTTTTTGGTTCTTATGATTTTTGCGCTATCAATTTTCTTGTGCAGATCTAATCTCCCACAGCCAGTTTGACACATAAAATAAAAAAAGTTCACGTTCGTATTTATTGCACATAGATGCACTGTAGAAGTGTGTATACCAAACCGGCGTTTGGATATCTCATAAAGACCCTTACGTTACTAATTCCAGATGCACGTTTATTATTACGAAGTGGTAAATGTTGCTGACGTCGATGATGTCGTGCATCAGGCGGGCTAGCTCGGAAAGATCAACTTTTCTCTCGCTACAAAGCTTCAGACGTCGATAATGGTTGCTGTGTTTCAATCTTCCTGGTTCGTGATGGGGTTGTCCGGTTTGCTGGTGTTCGGGATTCATCGATTGACGATCCCATCTTCGCTGTTACCCTGGTCACCCTGGATTTATGAGAGTGGATGTAGGCACCAGGAGCAGTAGCTCGCAACTCTCGCGTACGTCGTCTTCCTGAGGGAGGTTTGGAGGTGTGATCCTGAAAGCCATTTGTATACCGCAGCCAACAAAGAACACCATGTTTTGCAAAGACGAGCTTCTCCGATGTCATCAACATCGTGACAACCAATACTTATCCAACTATACGCATTGCCTTGTTGCGGGTCCCAGAACAAAGCCTTTGGGGCACCTGTACTATCAACAACAACACTTTGTGCACCTTTTTTCAATATCTGTGTAGCAAATAAGTGTAAAGGTACATCCAGGTACTATCAGCCTTTTCAAATTTCAATAACTAAATTCGAGTCGAAAACAATGACGGGTCGCGTATCATCAGTATCAATTTCATCACCCAAGAACGTCGACTTCACCATCATCGGCCGTACACTACCATTACTCCACTCATCACGGTTCTGCCACCAAACGGAAGAGAACATAATGATCTTCTCCATCGCAAAGCCAGTCACACACTTCTATTTCGACCGAAAAGATCCCAGAAGGGCTACTTGTTTGCTCTCTTTACCTCGTTGTTCTAAGTTGACTGGTTTATTATTATGATTTTTTATTATTTATCTCGAGATATTTTTGATTTTTGCCCTTTATTCATTCAACCTTTTTGTTTCTAAACTTCTCGATTTTGTTTTATTGTGCTTAGTTTTTTTTTGATTATTATTTTTTTGACTTCTTCATTGTCATTTGTAGGGTTTCTTTTGGTTTGTTAGTTTGAAGTAAAACAAACAGATGGTTTGAGTTGAGGGAGAATTTGTGTCGACTTAACAATATTTGAAGTGGTGTTGTTACAGCTAGATGCTGCTGGCAGAGCTGGGTGCTGTTAGCTGCTTCTTCTGGTTGCTACCTGATTGGCTGAGTGAACCGAAAACTGAGCACTGCTGTAGCTGGGTGCTGCTTTTTCTGAAGGCAGTTTCTTCTTATTGCTGTTTCTGATGCTAGTTTGGCTAAGTGAGCTAAGACGCTGTAAGCGGAACCGCGGATCGGCCAATAGAATTTTCTCGTTGGTAACATTATGAAATAGAATTCAAGTTTGGCCGGTTAAAATCAGTACGTGAAGCCTCTAACTACTCCGCGCTCCTATCCGCGACGTTCCATTTCGGACACTAACTCTGTACAGTGGTTTGTTTTCTATTTATCCTTCTTTTTTTCGAGAAGAAAGAGATGACGGTTTGTTGTCCCTATTGGACCACTGTGAAAGATATATGGGTATGGCCAAATAAAATCATTAATATGCTTGAAAATGATATCTGTACGACTATAGGGATGTAAAAGAACGAAAAACAAACATAAATAGTCTAATTTACTTAACTTCGTAGATCCGTCACTGTGTAGTTATCTGTAATTGGAGGACAGCATCTTATGTACGTTGAAGGTAACAAGGTCGATTCAACATACTAGAACAATTCTTGTGCAAAATCTGTTTCTTGTTGTTTTGGAAATTGTTAAATTCTAATATCATTTTTGCAAGGTTTTGGAATAAGCCTATAATATACAGGGTGTCTTTCAAACAAATGCAAGTATTGATTCAGAGAAACAGTGTGTAGAAGTTTCACTCAAGATTCCTTGTTTCGATATCTCAAGAACGACATGCGATATTTAGGTTGTTACTATTAGGCGTTTACTATTTTGAAGATTTTTGCTTTGATTGTTATTTATTACTTCACATACACATGTTTGTAAAAGAGGTTTATTACAAGATTCCTATTTTCTTAGAAAGCTTAAATTAGGTATTCCCATAAGTGAAAGTATTTAAGTCTAAGACTAATGCTTTTAGTATTATTTTAAATTCTTTAATAAACTTATGATTACACCTTTGCAATAGTTACAAGTCAATAAAATCTCAAAAAATCTTTATAGGATTAATAAGTCCATGGTTCTTGTGTAAGGATAATAACTGGATACTTAATTGCAATACTTTTGAGTAAGTTGCAAAGATTGCGCTGAAGTGTTGAAAGTTAATTCAGCTAAAAGAAATTGATACCTAACTGTTTTCTAAATTAACAAATTTTGGTTTTGCAAGAATAGAATGGTCATATTCTTAATTCAACTTTCACTAAACAGTGATCATTACTAGATAAATAAGCTTAGTACTTATAAAAAGTTGCCCTTCTTTTATAGAAAATCACCAGCCGCTATTACACCAGTGCAATAGGCTTAGGCCACAGCATTCTTTTGAATTTTTTTAAAATTGTAGTACATGATTAAGTATCGACTATAAAAATTAATTTATAAAAATTTAAGAAAAAAATATTTTATGTAATTGTGTTTAATATTGATAAACATCTCGCCAAAATAAAACTTTTATGCGGAAATTATATACACCCAGAATCTTGACATAAATAGACGGTGCTAAAGGTTATATGAAAGTTAGTGCAATTTTCTGTAATTTTCCATATCGATCTTGCAAAATCATTGAAGAATTTTATTCGCAAACGGTTTTCTCTTTTTAATCGTTAAGTAGAGATCAAGAAAAAATTTTGGTTTCATTATTCTATACTTGTTGATGTATAAGTACAAAACAATGAAGACATTTTTAAAGATTTTCCACTTAGCAAAAGTTTTAGCATCACTGTACTTGATATATAAAAATTATTTAATTTAAATCGGAAATTGCAACAAGCATAAATGTAAAGCGTTTTGCTGACCCATAACTGTCAATGTTGTGGTGTTTTTATTGGCTGTTTAGTTTAAACTACAACAAAGTTGCGTAAAGTTTTAATGAATTAATTTTCTATCTAAAACATGAATATAATTCTGTAACAAACTGCAAGAATAATAATAGTAAGATACTAGTTACAACTATAGTTGGGATACATAGGAAGATCCTATAAAAGGAATAATTACAAACTATTCTGATTATTTAATTTAATTAATTAATATGTTTTGGGTTAGTACATTTGTTTTTGTTTTTAAAAATGTGCAGGTAAAAAAATGAGTTGTACATTAGCGCTGCTTATTTGTAAGAAGTACTGGAATATAAATTTGACAATATACAGAATGAGTCATGCAATTTTCTAGCGCACACACATTATTACACAAAAGTAGTAAACACAATGCCATATAATAAAATGGTAGAGAAATGAGATTATTATAATGTGACAGATGTCAAAATGCACCTATACGTGCCCCACGCTGAGCGCCAATTATTAAAAATGCAATGGTGTGAGAGATATTTTAGTTTCCTTGAACATGTTTTAGTTGTACCTAGTCTGGTAAGTAAGAGACGTTTCGTGGTATTCACCTGTTAGATAATCTTCCTTTTACTATTTATAACAATAAAAGTCCTATCATAATTGATATTCCTACGTTCTCTTAATTTTGGCATCTTGCTCAATAGTCAATTCTAAATTAACTTATAGGGTTAGAAAGCAAGGAAATACAGAATATTGCACAATAAACTTTCAGAGATTGAACAAACTAGAAATTCCATTCTTGTGCACATTTTTGTAGCTGAAAACGTGGAGTTTGAAAATTTATTTTTGAAGAAATAACAAGAAATATGTCCAGTACTAGGAAGAAATGGAGTGAAAATTTCTTGGAGATCTTGATAGTCTTTTTGAACTATCAAAGTCACTGTAAAACACATAGTCGTTTGTTAAGAACATTTACTAATTATCGTCCCGGTTAGCATTATGCTAAATTTTCATTTAATATCTATTTTAATATTGTACTTAAAATTATTCCGTTCCGAACTCTAAGCTGAAAATATTTAATTCTCTCGTTTTCAATAAAGGTTATCCGCCTTTATAAAGTCAAGAAATAAAATGTCTGTCTCTTTCTCGCTCCCTCTATTGCGAGTAAACAAAGTCCGAATACCTTAAAAATTAAATATACCTCTATTTTTCTCTATTTCAGTATTTTTGTATTCCGAGGATTTTGTTGTTGAATTTCATGTAGTAGACACATAAATTTCGTTCCCTGACACTAAATGCAAATTAGATCTGCACGGTCATTCCAGTTTATGTCTGATGGAGTGAGTAAATTTCCCCAACTTTGCGTGTACCAATCAACGCAATAAGATCGTCGTTCTGGCGAATAACGTTATCGAGGGGAACCGACGTCACGCGTTGGTCTCCGGTCCCCGCCCCTTCTCGTTCGAGAAGTGGGAAAAGGAAAAAAGGAAGTCTAGCTTGAGCTCTCAAAAAGGACGCTTGCATTCTGTTTATTATATCTCGATACCTGGAGATTCTTCCTTTTATGGGAATAACAGAAGTCGCGAAATCCTCTAGTTTAGGATTGAGTTATCGTGGTTATATCTTTAACCTACACCGAACACAGTTCGTCGGCGTGAAAACGCCTCGCGTCCTCTAAGCATCAAATATAAAGTTTTCCCCTGGTTTCAGGAAGAAATATCGCAGTTTTCGTCGTTTATTTAATATCACAGTCTTGTGACTGGATAAGATAATCTCCAGAAGTTATTACCGCCACTATAATTATGGTAAGAACTTTCCGTACCGTTTCGTCAAGCATTTCGAAATGTATCTGTACTTGGTTCTCTGGGAATCCCCCAGCCGGCAGCTGTTTGACCCAGTTTCATCGTATGTCCCTCTAGTACGCAGAAGAATCAACCACATCAGCTATTCGTTAGTTAGTGAGTGTAAAAGAAGGATAAGTGGAAAGGTTTGTGTTAGTGTTTATATTTAATTACGTGCTGTGTTATTATCGCCGGACGAATTGGGATATATTATTAGCTGTAAGTTATAACTATATATGTGCCTGTATTCTCGATATGAACCATTTATGCGTTTCGCAGTACGAGTGAGCTGCGAGAATCCCATGCACCTCACAAGAAGTTATTACTATTTTGCTGCCAGCGAAATCATAAAAATTTAATGGTTAGCTTTTAAAGTTTAATAAAACCGGTTGAGGGTTGTCTGCCGTTTTGTTTATGTTTAATAATTTATTGTGTGTTCATGTCAAACAAACGAATACTTGTAACAAATTCGTTAAATGGTGATATCTTTAGAACGCATTATATTATTGTTTAAATATCTTGTACCGAGTAATACTCAATATTGGCATATATGAAGTTATAACAAAAGAGGGCTCCCTCATAATATTTTTGAATTATTTGGATGTAGGTCACTGTGTCATCGATCCTCCAGGTCGGTAGCGTATATTTTCTGTACATATCATCGATTATTATTCTTCTTGCGTATGTTTATATATTTACCTGTATTCGTGTTTGTAACTGAAACTTGTTGTTTCCTGTTTATTTTGTGCCACTTTGGTTTCGCCGTTGCGAACTCGTATTTAAATGTTTGTGATCATTTCGTTTGTGAATATATGCTTGATTATAACTTTACTTTGTTGTTTCTTTGTGTCAACACACGAAATAAAGTCTGTTACAGGAAACAAAAAGCTTTGGAAAACATCGTAGAGCTCTGCCTGCACACTGGAGTACGACGAAGTAAGTATTGTATTGCCGATCAGCTGTCGCGGGTGGAACCCCATTTCCTTCTTCAGCCAATCACCAAGATTGCTAAGACTGGCGCCCTCTCAATTTCAAACCCTTTCCGTTATCAACTTTTACCGAAGTCTCTCTTTACGACCCGGCCGATTCTCCGAACCACCAAGCAAGCCGTTTCATAAGGCATATCTAAGTTATTGTATGCCACGTCACCTTTTGGGGTCATTAAAGCACGTTTTACACGTAACACGTTTAAAAAATCTGTCGAGAAAGGATTTTATGCAACAGTGGATTGCATTGCAAATTTATTTCTGGCTTTCGAGTCAATAACTGATACTATGATTCAAAGCAAAGCATAAGTGCTAAGTAGCTGATCTTCGAAGAACTCTACATTACTGAAAATTGCTTTCTATTCCTAGAATATGACAAACATGTGACAAACAGACAGCTTTGGTTTTCAATGAATCTTTGTCCTATCTATGAAATTCCAGACACTAGTTCAAGTTTTTTTCTTGATTATAAAACAAGTGTGAATTAAAGAGACTAACTTCAAACCGAGGATAAATTTGACCTTCTTGTTCTGAATGAGATTTGTCTCTCATTGACTTGTGATTTGTTAGGCTCAAGAAAAGCTCAATTAATTGTAATACGCTCCATACTATCTAGTGACACATTGGTTTAGTAAAGGAAATTCTGGAATTTCTGAGTAGGACGATAATTTACAGTGTCTAAACTTTGTTTAAACAATTTCGGCGGTATTCAATTATTTGTTTTTATAAGAGCGCTGTATACTTTGATGTTTTCTTATTTCCTAGTGATTTTCGATTGCAGTAGTATAACTTTAGGAAGTTTTAAAAACGCTACTCAATTATTTCTTGTTGAATACCATCAATTGATTGAATAATGCCAAAACTGTTTAGTTTATATCGTTGTAATCGGTATTAGACGAGCCGTAAAAAATAGTAAAACATACAAAAAGTTTCGTTTAAAAAATTTTGACTTTATTTTAGAAAGTACAGACAACCGTTCCATGTTAACATTTCCTAGTAACATCTCTTTAAAATTACACAACTAATTATGCCATCCTATTGCAGACCGTTGGGATACTATATAAATATATTGCTTACGCCTTTTTCTACCAAATCCTAGAAAGTTTACTCGTGGTTAATTTTCTAAGATTATCAATTTCATAATTAAATTTAAAATATTATATGAGAAATAGTTTTGACACCACTGATTATTAAGTACAAAAGAACATAAATGTGAAAGTGTGTGCTTTCAATATTAAGGTGTTAAGCTTGCTACCTTACAAAATAACAAAGAAAATTTCTGCAGGTAAATGAAACAAGATGAAAAGAGCAACTCTGAATATTTCATGGAAGGATAAAACAACTAATGCTGAAGTTAAAAGTAAAATGGGACTGAAGAGCTTACACTGTCAGCTGTTAAAGTGGAAATGGGATGGACATCTAACGAGAATTAAAACAACAAAATGAACAGCTAGATTTACAAGGTGCAAACCACCTCAAAGCAGAAGACATACGAAGATGAGAAAATTAAATTGCACAAAAACTAATAAAGCTGCAAGAGATAGAACTAAATCTTAATATTTCAAACAATAAAATATAGTTAGAAGGTTTCTTTTCTAAAATTATACATTCTATAGAATACTGAACCTTATTGCTAATCTCTAGCGAGGTTTTATTACAACACAATGATAAAAAACAATATTTTCTTAACAAATTGTGTATGAAAGGTTATAATAAAAAAGATCGAAAATGCAATTAAGATTTGCTGATAAAATAAATTACATTGAGGGTAACTGTTACAATTTTATCAAAAATCTAACATAAGACCTAAGTAGACATAAATAATTTCATAGAATGATCTGTTTGTATCTAACAATAAAAGACAGTTTTCTACAAAAGGTCAATGTTTGTTTGATAAAATATTAGTAATAATTATTATAATTATAAAGAAGTTATTGAAATTGTTATTTGTCAAAGCAATTATACGAAAAATAACTACAATAAAAAGAAAACTCTTGTTTTTTATTTAATCAAATCAAACTCTAATAATACTTCAAAAGCGACTGCGTAATGATCTGTAAATTTAGTTATAAAATTTTTATTTTATGATAACGATAACCTCGTAGTAGTCAAAGAATATCATTTATAAATAACTCCCAGTGACGTGAAATGTTGCGTTTAATTCTAACATTTTTATTATTTACAATTTCTATGAGCATTTTTGCTCATCCATTAACATCTAAAAAGAAACCTTCTATTCAGACAATTATCGATAGTAAAAATGCAACTGAACCTACTTCAAGCAGTAAGTACTAGTGATTAGCAACTTTGATAATTATAATTCTTCTCGTTTTTAGTTTCCCTGAAAGTATTAAAAAAGCCGCATCACCTTATCATAGGTCGTTGCAAACCCAATGATGAAATCTTGCATGGCGAAAATATCATTTTGAATAATGATGGTAAAAGTCAAGTTAGCGCTGCAATACGGGTGAGACATCTTTAAATTATGTGGCAAATAGGAAAGTGTAGAGAAGAATTTACTTTCAGATGAATGTGGAAGCACCGGTTTACATCACGTGCGTTCAAATCTTAGATCAAATTCCTGATGGCGAGGGTGGTTACCCAAGTTTTGTGAGTGGAGGAGTTGGGCATAACTACGTGGTGTTTAATGTAACGACGGATTACGGAAAAGGTTTTAATTTCTACGTGCAAATTAACGGGTATCCTTTAGATAAAGAGAAAGCGACATAAGTGCTTTTAATATTTTTTTTACTTTAGTCGCATTTACTGGTTTGTTATTAAATCTTAAAATTAACCTCACATCTAATGCAGTCTATTATAAAATAATTTATTAAATAAATATTAAAGTATAGTAATACAACAATTATGCATTTTACTGCATTTACTTATAAAAGGAAAAGCTATGGATATACTTAAAAGTCTCGTCAGTCACAAATATGTTTACGAGATATTATTGGAACGACTCCTATCGAATGGCATTTTCCTAAATCAATTCCTTTTGCCCTGCAACTCGCAGCTAACGGATATGATATAAAAGTCTAACACAAGCTGATGATAAGTGATCACGCTGCACGTTGCGTTTTGTCTTTGATTGGTAAAGGTGGAGGTGGTACATCAGGTATTTCCGGATTTTTCTTAAAGTTGGTGACAGGTGCGGGCTGTTCTTTCTTCTTATTATTATTATCCGTGTTAAAGTGCCCTAAATCCACAAAAATTGGTTGGTGATAGTACGGCAAAGCCGGGAAAAGCAGTTCGGAAGTGTACGAATATGGAAAATATGGATCGATTGCTAGTGGATACAACGAACCATGGTAGGTTAACTGAGGTATTATTGGTTTTCTGTCTTCCTTCTTCGGTTTATCCTTATCGTTGCCGGCTTCCTTTGAGATTTCTGGTGCTTCACTTGCTAGTTCTTTCTGAAAAATATACCTTTATTAAGTTTTTGTTGACAGGACCTAGGATTTAGCGTAAATTGCAACTGACGTAAACAAAAAAAAATTTGTATAATGTGATATATGTCGCCTTGATTTAAAGAGAGAGGGTTTTCGGGCATTTCCCTTCGGGAACGTTGTTGGTGTGCAAAAAAGATATTGCTATTTCAAGGCGACAAGAGACACTAATGTACATACAATTACAGAAAACGAGAACTTTGCACTGCAACTATAATTATTGTAAGCGCAGCTTATGCAACTAGTGGGACGCATTTTGTGGCCCCATTTTCTATAATAATCCTACAAACTTGTCAGTTATTATTTATTCGTTATTAATTAAAGAAAAGACCTTGCTGTTTTAGCTTTCATAAAAATTGCATGCTAAAGATATTTCTAACGTTCATTACCTTTGGGTCGTTATTGCTTTCAATGTTTTTAGGGAATTCTTCGAGTGTCGGATGTACAAATAAAGGAGGGAAGGCTACCCCCAGAGCTGTAGTTCTAAGTACGGGTTCCACAACGGGAATTGCGTGGCTCGGAGACAAATTTTCGTCTGAAGATATCAAAGCATTATAAATCTTGGGCACTCGAACTAATCCAGCGTTTGACGAAATAAATAACGACGCTAATACTAGTAGTCTGTGCATGATTTCTGAAAAAAGAAAAGAAGAATTAACTTGGAAACTTCTTTTTTTTAAATTAACTTTGACATTTTATTCACTAATATGTAATTATTAAGGCGATTGTTTAATTGAACGAAACCTTGGCACCTTCTCAATATCGTTAGGTTACTTCTTCTTCTCGATGTTACTACAAGGTGAAACCACGCGGTGAGTTTGTTCGTGACGAACTCCAAGGTTCATTCTTTTATTCATTTAAATAAGATCTGCACGATGCATTTGAATACCGTTTTTGTTTTAAAATATTTTTGCATATTTGAAATAAAGTAAATTCAAAATAAAGATAAACACTTGAATATTATTTCACACTAATAAAACAAAAAATGTACATTTTTTCACACTATCGATTAACCAATTATCCCGAAAATTATTGATTCACAACAAACACAATTTGTAGGTGGGTGCACTTATATAGTTATTATCTTCGAACATCGGTCTCCCGCAATAAAAATAGGAAGTACCTCAAAATATGTAAATAAATCATACCTTGAGTGAAGCTATTCATGCCACTACTACAAGCAAATGCCTTGGCAAAGACGCCAAGCCTTTATATAGCTGTTATCCTCCGGTACATTTATTCACTTGTGCTACCTACCTAAGATACATTTTTATAAGTTGCTTCCCTTCACTGGTTGTGTCTCAGTGAGATTTCTTCATAAAATTACTCGTTTCAAACAAGTACGAAGTAAATTGTTAACAGTTATTTAGATATAAATTAAAGTAGCTTTAAATGCAAATTAATTTTAAAATTGCAATTTTATGTAAAAAACTACCCGTAAGGTTAATTTTCTCGGTATTGCAATTTGCACGATTAAGTAATTGCATTGCAAACTTTTCCAATCTCAGAATAGGAAATTAGAACGGATGGTTACATGTTTTCGCAAAAATCTCAAAATTTCTTCCTGGAAAATCTTGATAATTTTACACAAAAGAAATCGATCGTTATTGTTTTAAGATTTTTATTTAAAAGGGTCTAGCTGGCTCAAGGATATTTAGAATTCCATTTATTTCCATCCGTGTAGTTTGTAATTCGATACGGATGCCTAAATGTAGGCTCATTTAACGTACAATACATAGTGTACACAACAGCTCATGTTAATAAATTGATCCCGACACCCTAATAGACGATAATACACTTTAGATAAACATAATTACGAGAATTTCGGCTCTAAGCTACCAATACGGTTGTTTGAGATATTTTTGGGTCTTAAAGCAAGCTTGCTACGTGCTGGTAATAGCAAATACAGCATTCGTAGAATGGTTTACTAAATGGGACGCAATTTAACTGCACTTATTGCAAACTGCACTTGTTTTGTGGACCATGTAAGGTGTGATCTTATACTAGTTTCTTGTTTGCAGCAGTTGTCTATAGTTTTGCTGTATGCGTATGCTGTCTCATCTGCATACTGATAACAACTAACTCATTTAAATTTCCAATTATTTATTTATTTGCTTTTAATTTAGTAGAACTAGTCTTGCATCTTTAGTTCATTCTTGAAAGTCACTATTCTCCATACTTGCACCTTACCCTCCGGGATATATAAATTAAAACTGATAGAACAAATTTATTGAGTAAATTTGCTTGTAGGTTATTAAACTACATATACATACAGTTGTATTCGTACTTTGTTTGTGTCAATTTCATGAAAGGTTCATTCGAATGCGCTAAAAGATAAATTAGGAACGTGGTTAATTAATATGTATTAGTTGCAAAGTTATTTTGCTATGAGTGGTTGATTTAACAGAAAATAAGAAAGAAAAAATTAATTAAATCGATTTTCTGTGAATTGATTTATTACAAATATTTTAATCGTTCTATAAAACTTTACATGCATAGCTTGCATAAAAAGTAGAAACTTGCACGAGTACTTACAATTACAATTAATCTAGATTCCATCAGTGGCGTAGTGAAAAACTATTAAATATTTTTATAGTTTACAAATTATAGCACGTGTTGTTAGTAAACTAGATGACTTTCATAAAGAAAAACTTCTTAGAGAAAACAGGATTATTATCATAATTAAAGTTCGGAAAATTTGCAAGAAAAAAAATTAAAGTATAGTATGTGTATACCGGGTGTTTCACCATCTGTTTGGTATGGAATGTTTACTTTTAAATGGAACACTGTATATTTCAATGAATTATTATTTTTCATTTGATACTAATAATACCTCTTTTAGACCTGAAGCTTTTCTGTTATGATATTCTCGTAAGGTCCAATAGTTCAAAATCTAATACTATCTAAGAAAACGTAACAGGAAACCATTGCATAGCTTTATAAACCTATTAAGAGAACTTTTTCCAACAAGAACAGAAAAGTGAGACTTATTCTATAATTACAAAGTATATGTGATGCATTTTTATGACCAAGTAGGAGAAGAAAAGACCACTTGAAATTCAATGAAGCAAAGGCGTCAAAGTTTAACGTCCAGACAAGTAAGAAAATAAATAAGAAGACGGTATGAATGTCAGCTAGTTGGAAAGCCTAGACCATTCAAACAAATCAGAGTTATATCCATTTAGTATCTACCAGATTTCTCTTGGTAGGATCTAGTCATTGGACTTTCCCTTTTCAATGCCAACTGATTTATTAATGATTGCCACTGCAAAATTCCAAAAATGGAATTTGTTATTAAAATTGATAATATCTGACCAAAATAGTAAAGATCATAATAGTTCAATAATTTTTTTACATTATTTCGAGAATTTTTTTCCATAATAATTCGTGAACAGTAAGATATCTTGTTTTGTTGCCTGCGGCGAAATTGTAGCTCAAATCAAGAGAAATAACTTTGCTGAACATATCAATTCAAAATTCTTATTTCCGAGTTTCAATAATAATCTGAATGTGCATTATGTGATGTTATTTGCAACAGGTAGTGCACTGGTAGGTGACTCGCCATTGATCGTCAATAAACTATCAAGCAGCGAGCCATCATAGATCGGGTACAAAATACAGGGTGGTATCATCATTTTACCATTTCAATTGTTTTAAACGGTCGAGTTTCTCGGATTTTTTAAATATTAACAATGATGTTGACCATTTAAAATAATGTGAAGAAATCATTTAACTCACATTACAAACTTTGAACTATTTTGGTTAGATACCGCTTGTGCGGATCATCTCATTTTTTTTTGAGAGCGTTGTTCAGACGCATTGTTCTCATTAGATAAGTGAGTCTATTTTTTGATGGAGTAGACCATTGTAATTTGAAGCGTCGACAAGTTACTTTAACTGTTGCTGTGTTGAAAATTTTAATCTTTTGGAATACAATTTGATACTCTCATATAAAAAATGGCATTTTTACACAAATGATCGAATTGTCAATCTATGACATAGAAAGTTGGACAGTAGACTGTTCAAAAATTAATTCTCGTTTCATAAAATATCTAACATAGAAAATAGCTTATGGAAAAGAAAGCGAAAGCAAAATCTGCTTGGTGTTAATAAAACAAGACGCGAGCTTTACTTCTTAAAATGAACTGTCTATAGTCTATAGTTATTTTTGTAAACTACCTTTCAGTAATAAAACAACACCAGCCGTTACTGTTAATGCATAAAATATACAATTTAAAAGATGGATTGGAAAGTACTTGAATTAGAATAATTAAACACTTGAATAGCTGTATTAGAATATGTCTGAAAGGGATCATATCCAGAAATAGAAATCTTTTTATATCTTCCAATAGCCTCACGTAAAAGCAAAAAGGTTTAATAAAACCGTTAATAATAAAAAAAACATATAATTATGATAATTATTAGATTTCTTTGTTTGAAAATTAAAGTAGATGGTCTTAAAATTTTAAGATACGCCTTTTAATTATTTGATATTTAAACGAACTTGAAAGTAAACTTTACTAAAATAACAAAATTAATAGACCTTAAAATCTAGTTTTATTGATAAAAAGTCAGTATACATGTAAGTGCATTGTCCACTTGCTAATTAATGTTATGTAACTTTTGCACATAAACTGCAGTTTTTACACAAGTGGTTATAATCACAGTTAAACTTTTATTAATGGCTCTCTTTTTGCTTTTCTCATTGACATTATGTAATTTTACATATTTGTTTGTTTGTTTTATTTGTTCATTTCCACCTACTTATGATTCTTTCGTATGTAGTATCTATTCTAATATTTAATGTTGTCAGTTCAACTTTGGAATTTAACTAACTTCAGCAACTAATGTGGGGTATATTTAATGATTGCCACATTGTAATTAATTAGAATTTGTTGACTTTATTGTATTAACATATTTTACAATGCTTAAAACTTAAATACAGGGTGTACCAAAAATCACTGTTGACATATGACAGTTTTGTATACAGGGTATTAGAGTTTAATATTCTTCGTTTCTTCAATCTCCAATATTTCGTTAACGACAAAAAAACTGAAACGAGATTTTCTGATTGGTTATTATTAATAACATTTAAGAAAGATTTTATACACCACTGCAAAACTGAATAATCTTGTTGTGTCTGGATCTTACTCTTGTACTTTTTTCCTGAATGCGACGTTTTTAAGTAAACTTTGATTTTTTAAGATTATAAAAGCTTTTTCTCGCATTAGACAGTATGACAGGTGAATGAGATTTGTAGAGTATCTGATTTTGGCTGCGTCAAATCTGGTTTTATCTTTTTAGAACTACAAATGTTTCCTTGTTGTTTATCCTGAGTCTGGTATCTCACTGCGCTTTTGAAAATGTGTATCTTACTTTTAGAGCTGCCCGACAGACATTCACGTCTAGATGAGTAGCTGCTTTCTAGAAGTCGATATTACCACAGCTTTCCACATTTCACAGCCATCCGTCGCCCGATCTTAAACACCGTAGTGCGAAATGTGGCCTTGGAGGCCTAAGGCTTGATTGGTAATTTTTCTCCATTCTTTCTTTTCCGTTGCTTTTCTTCTCCAGTTTCTGATGTCTAGCTTCCTCAAATCCTCTTCCACTGCATCCAGCAATTTTCTTCTGGGACATCCTCTCATTCTTTTTCCTATCAACTCTGCTTTCAATATTTTCTTTGCTGCTCTTGTTTCCGAGAGTTTCTCGACATGTCTCAGTCATCTAATTCTTTGCGATATCATTTGTGCTATTATTGTTGGGTTGCTGTAAAGTTCATATCAATTCCTTATTTGTTTTTTTTCCACTTTAATTTCCTCATATATTCTTCGCAGCATTTCCTATCCCAAATCTGTGATTTTCGCTCTTCGGCTCTGTTTAGCGTCCATAGCCCACAACCATACAAGGTGTTATAACTGCTCTATACAGTTTTTCTTTTGCTGCCTTGGACACCAATTTTGACCTTAGCACTTTTGATAACGTTCCTGCACTTTCACTTCATTTATTTATTGTGCAGTTTATTTCTCTGCCTTTATTTGCGTTCACTCCTAGGTAAGTAACATTTTCTGTTTTTTCAAACTGGTATCTTTTCCCTCCTCTATAGTTGTCTATTATTAGCTTCTTCTTTCCTATTTCTTCACCAGATCTCATCACCTTATATTTAGTCTTTTCCTCATTAATTTCTAGTCCTCTTTTTTGCAGCTTTTGTTTATATGTATTAGTTCCTTTTTTGATCTTGTTAGTAATACCAGGCCGTCTGCGTATGATAGACACTGGTGTTTCTTATTGAGTAGTGTTTTATTTCTGTAGATGTCGCTATCTATTATTACGTTCTCTAATACTACGTTAAAAAGCATTGCCTTGTCTTACTTCTCTGTTTGTCTTAAATGATTGTGATTTTTGTCCGTTTACACTCACTTTGCTTTCCGTGTTATTGAGCGCCATTTTTGTCAATCTTATCGTTACGTTTTGACAACGAAGTGTATTTATTTTTAATATTTATTTTTACTTAGTTTATTACAATCTATTTCCAGAATTTATTTACGCTAAATTATTTATTTAATTATATACAGAAGAATTTATTTATCACTAATTAACATTGACTGTAGAACTGCCTTCTGCTCGGTTAACGCCGCCTTATATTCGTTTCCGCGTGGTTCTTGATGAGCCCAGAAAGTTCGCGTTCCTTCTGGAACATTCGACGGTGGAACAGTCTCGATAGTTCAAGATTTCTCCGGTACATTCGACCAGCTTGTTCGAGACTGTTCGGGACTTTTTCTAGAATATTCTAGAGGTGGCGCGTTACATTATTAACTTCTGCAGTATTTCCAACTTTTCCATTCCTTTGTAAATCTCTGCTCTATGTATTCTGTCATAAGCTTGTCTGAAATCTATGAACAACGCGTGTGCAGACAAGTTGCTTTTATAGCTCCTCGACAATACTTGTTTCATTGTGAAAATCTGCTCATTGACTGAACAAGCTTTTCGAAAACCTGCTTGGTAGTTACCTATTACTTTATCATACTTATCCATATGCTTTTTTATCAGACTTGCTAAAATTTTGTACACAACATCCAATAGCGATGGCAGTATTTTCGGGAAGACGTGTTCGTTATTGATCGACATCTCGCTCTAACCTTCTGCTATTCAAGATATTCTCGAAATGCTGTTCCCACCTGTCTGCCATTGCTTTAGCTTCTCCCACCAAGTTTCCTTCTTCATCATTGGTAAATATCATTTTCTGCCGCCCTCTGCTTTTTTTTGCTTCCCAGTAAAAATTTCTTATGTCTCTATTGTTAAAGTTTTCTTTTACTTTTTCTATCTTTTTCACTAGATACTCTCTTTTTCTCTTTCTACAGATCTCCAACACTTTCCTTCTTAGTTTAGCAAATTCTTTTTTGGTTTGATCTGTATTGTTTTCAAGCATTTTATTTTTGGCTTTGTTGAATATGGTGATATGGACCTCAAAAAATCAATTTGCACCCACTTATCCAATCTTGCTGCCCATTTATTTACTAGACACCGTTCGTCTACTTGGATTTCTTTGACTACTATGTAGGACCGCAAACCATTATCAGTAACTTCTTCATTGTCATCCTGGTCAGAACTTTAGCAATTACATCAACAGTTTTTCCGATGATATTTCGTCTAGAATAATTTTCAAAACAATGGGCAACTCCACATCTACCTAGCTCAATTCCTGTGCTGCTCATTATTTTTACTCCACAAGATGAAAAAGCATTGCTCTCTTTTAGGAAAGGATTTAATTCGATATTACTATCAGTTGGGTAGTATTAGTAGTTCATTATTCTTTGTTAATCGACTGTGATACATTCAGAGCTTGCAACGGAATGAATTTGCCTTCTTTCCAATGATGTTTTCCTCCTTGGCTTAAGAAGTGTATAGTCTATACGGGCCGGAATAACCACAGTTCAATCTAATTGGACACAATAATGATTTCAAGAGAATTCAAAGAAATTGATCGACATATTGCTCTTCATTTCATCTTTTTCCAAAGTTGGCTATTCCCAACAGATCTTAAAATTTCTCTCACGTACAGGTACATCTACAACTACGGGTTTTAGAACATATAACGATGAAGGCTGATACGAAAATGCGTAGGATTTTTAAACTAAATGTCAAATGAACTTGACATCAAGATATTGAGGAGACAGAGTAATGTGAGTTGGCCGTGGATCAAATAATAAATGTAACGTCCACGTACCAAAACCAAATCTTCGGCTTGTATGTTGAAGGTTTTTGAAACAATCGTTTTAGCGGATGCTATAAACATTTTCCTAACAACTTGTGATGAAGTCATATTTAAAAACATAAAAAGAAATAAAGTAAATTTCAGCAAGAACCAAAAAACTCTATTTTAAATGGAGATAAAATTTCATTTCAAAGGTAATATTAGTTGTTTCTCACTGATGTTTGCAACTATGAATCCTTAATCGCCCCAATAATAATAATTACTAAAGCAATAAATATTTATGTGCATAGCAGTTAATTAGAGAAGTATTCTGTTGAGTAAGCATTTTAATAATATAAAGTTGTGTTGCTTTGGTTTGTTTTTTTGAAAGCGCTCAGAAAATGATTATCTACATTCAAGGGTTTCTGCAAGAATGGAATTCATGAACTATCTTTTCGTCGTTGCATTTCCAAGTAGGTTTAATAATATCATTTCAGTATGCAATTATAAGTTCTTTGAGCAATGACAAATACAACTTGGAAATCGTGCTAGTTGTCACAAAATGCAAACTCTGGGAATTCCTGACCGCAACGTACTTGTTAGATTAATTAAACCATTATGATTTCTAAATAAACCCCAGTAACTGTAGTAATTAAAAAAGTATTCAAAGAAATCTTGTGAAATAATTGGCTGCATTAGTAGAACTTACAAATGCAAGGTTTTTGTACTTGCTTATTAAATAATAACAGCGTATACCGTATTTTTTCGCTATAACAAACAACTTTAATTTAAATAAACTTTTCGGGCTTAATTAATCTTAGTATAACTTTAATAATTTTTAAATAAGAAAATATTAAAATATACAGGTTATCCTATTTTAAAGAGATTGAAAAGAATTACGTTTACGTTACCTCTAAAGATTAGAGACCACTGCAAGGTTTGCAAACTTAATTAAATTTACTATAATTAATGGTCAGACGACGTCTTACAAAAAAAAAAAATTGAATAACATTTTTGGTTAGACCTGCATAGCGCTATATCGTTGTAATCAGCATTTGAGCGCAAAGCATGTAGAAGGTCAGTTCCATTGGAAAAAAATAGGTTTTATGTGCCATTCTTTAAAAGAACACCTTGAGTAATCCAGAATACATCTAGAAAGTACAGACAATCGTTGCTTGCAATTTTTTAGAACAGTTTTTTACATTTCTAATAATAACGACGTTATCTTTTGATGACAAGCCTTTGGGACACTTGGTATTTTGTTTTTCTCTTGTGGTCCATGTCGAAAGTCATAATCGATTGTTTGTTATTGTTAAGTAATTTTAGACAAATAAGTAAGTGTTAAGTTTCGATTTTTATCGTTTTGACCCAAAAGATTGGATTTTTCGGAGATAACATTTCATGGTTTCTGTAAATAATTTTCATTAAATACCACAAATAGCAACTTTATAGGATCTTAATTCTGAGTACTGAGTCCAGACAGTTTTTCCGACCTGAATCTCGTTTTTATCGGCAAGAGAGCTAGTGGTACTAAGCTCAAGGACAATCAAAATCGGTTTGGTGCTTTCCAAGAAATACTCCAAGAAAGTATCTTTGGATTCTGAAGCGCTAATTTTCAAACCTAAGCTGAAACAGCAATCTTTTCTGTTGGACTGGACGTTTTTAAGTAAACTTATCCAGCTTTATCTGCGTATCGTAGTGCTTCGCTCATTTTCCAGATGAATCCAATCTATTTTTAGTGTACATACCGCAGAACTCTGTATCAGTTTTTTCCAAGCAAAATACTTACTGTGTCCGAACCATTTTGAACGAAGCCAAATCATTGGCATTAGCAATAAAATTTAAACTGCTCATAAGCAAATTTGGTCATTGAAGGCGCCTGCGCAACACAGTGCTTATAAGGCTGTTGGTATCACTTACGATGGGTTATGATGAACTTTTTTCTATCTACAGTTAAGTTTCAGTTGCGGCCGAAAGAAAATACACTCTTAAAAAACCCTTTGGTTTTCTTCAAGAACAGAGAACAGCATTGAAAAGCAAGCAGGTAAATGAATCAAGTGAAAAAACAAACAAATTCCATTTTGTTACTAAATTCGAGCAACAGTTTTAAAAGAGTTTCAAATTTTGGCGGCAATTTTGATCATGTTCCCAAAGAAATATCAAAAAACAAAGACACATATTGTCTTTAGTTTTTGATGAAAAATCTGATTAAAAGACAGACTTTGCAAAAAACAACTCCTATCGAGATTCGATTTCGAGTAATGGTACAGTTGTGTGTAAAGATTCTGTGGTGGTGTTTTTGTTGTCTCTTTGACAAATGAATTGAAAATTCCTGGTGTGCCAAATGAAAATGATGGTGATGGAGCAAAATAATAAAGTTGTATATAAAACAGCCCGAAGAACAGAAGAAGGGTAGAGTTGAAAAGATCACTGTCTATTATCATAGTTTGTAGATAAAGAAAATAATTAGTCCAAAAGATAAAGAAACGGGCAGTGCTAGCTTGAGAAGAATTTTATAACATAGAATTGCAGTTCAGCTTTTTTTGATTCATCTGAGAGGTTTGCGTTCTTGCTTCATGGTTTTTAATTTCCCAAGCGAAATTTTCTTTTAATAGTGTTTCATCAAAAATCTTCTTGCACATCAGCGGTTAATGTTCAGTAGAGGTTTTGATATAATTGTCTAGCCATTGTATGTATTGAAACGAAACAACTAATTTCATATATTTTGATAACAATTTCAAAATGAAAACACAAGATGATTCAGGAGCCATTTAAGAGTCGATCAGTACTAGATGGTCTTGAAATTAACTTAGCCACAATTGAAGCAAAAAAAAGTTACTTTCATTCCTTTCAAAGGAAGGATTTGAGTCTACTTTAGGAATAAATAGATAAAATAGCTTTCCGGGAAAAAATAATAATGTGTAAACTAAAAACACTTTTAATATTAAAAAACATGGAAAATTTTGCCAAGACCAAAACCAAGGTTCGCATCAATACTGAGAGAACAGAGGGTAAGCGAGGTGTTGGTTGAAGGGTATTGCAAATGCAACAAAAAAAGGAATGTACTGTTTAGACTTGATATTCATAAATGAGCAAGACAGTTTTTAAGATAGATTTCGTGAGAAAATATAGGATGAGACAAAATTTACAAAATCAGATAGAAGAAGTTTTTAAAGAATGTAATTTAGCTATAGATGTCTGTTTTGATAGAGGATTGGAAATTGGACAAGGAAAGGCAACAACAGTTGTAAAAGTAACCGTTGCAAAAACTGCATGACTAAGGGATTATTTTGGTAGAGAGTAACCTATTATTTGAAAATGGTGAACGGAATTAATAATATAAAAATAAATAAAAATTTTTAATATGACCTACATCTATATTTAGAATGGATTATTTACGGGTTTAGTTAGATCAAAACATGAGCATGTTAGTGTGGTGAGAAATATAAATTATTGAAGAAATATTAATTTTGGCTATCAAACTAAAAGTGCATAAAGTAACACAAATTTAATTAGTGTTTTTTGAACTGAACGTGATTTATCTTGTTATAAACAAATTACAACGATTATAATATTCTAAATAACATTACTCTATTGAAGATTATTGTTATCACCTTTTCAGTGTCAATTTCTTAGAATTCTAAATAAAAAAAAACCACAAATACCTTTCTATGATAGATCATGTAGGAATTGTAGGTTTTTTGCAAGTTAAATGTATAGTAAATATAATTCGATTGAAATTTTAACTATCACTGACATTGATTGACTTCCTACCTATTACCTATAACTAAAAAAGGTTGCACTCCGTAAATTATGGGAATTGTTGTAAGGTGATTTTCAAGGTTAATTTAGGTGTGGCGTTTGTTATGAATATAAAAATTAAACCACACTACCCCAAATTATAATTTTACAATAAAAACATTACAAAAACTTGTTATATAAATTAATATATAGTTGGAGATATTATCTAACTTCTGTCGTTTTCAATTTCCGTTACATCTGTAGGATAGAGATTTGTTTTAATTACACAAATTTTCAATGATGTTATTACTACTTTCATTATTAATTATTTCCCAACATCAAGTGATAAAAAATTTATAATGACGCTAAACGCAACAAGATACATGTTTAGATACTATATTAGTAATTAGAGTTTTTCATGTCTAAATAAAGTCAAGGATAGTTGCGAGTGTTTTTTTGTTATGTTTTATTTTGTGACATGTAAACCTTGGTGTCAAATAAAAACAAGAACAATCAACTAATAAACTTATTTAAATGAGTAGTAAAATAGTTTGGCAAAAAAAGATTATGTCAATAATAAATAGGTAATAAAATTAAAGAATTAATTATTGTATCAAGGTGGAGCAGCAGCAATGGTCCAAATTTGTGTTACACGCTTTTCTATAACAAAAAATTTCTACACGTTGAAAGCCTTACCTTTCAAAAAAAAAACTTTTTCAACAACACCATCCATTTTTTCAGTTCGTTTCATTAGTTCTAAAAATCTGTCTATTACATTACGTGGTTAAAAAACCTTAAGGAAAGATTTTAATAAGATTTCTTTTACTACATGCTATGTGTTATTGAAATGAATTTAGTTTGAACTTCAGAAGCTGTACATACATTTTTTTTTGCGTAAAAGACTAAAACATAATTTTTACTGAACTAAAAGTAAGAAACTTTTTTTACCACGAAAAATCAATCTAAAGGTGTATTGTACCTATAGAAGATATTCATTAAAGGAGAAATTCAAATCTCGCTTAAAAAGTAAACTCCGGTAATGAGTAGAAATACGAGAAAAAGAGGTATTAAAAAAGTTGTGTTCATGGCCATGTTTAAATATAGAATTTTACTAAAAGGAGGTTTACTCTCATCGTATTTTTCCTTTTAGAGTGTAAAGAAACAACAGAAACATTTTTCTGCGCTGTATCATGCTGGGTAAATATTTTACATTTTTACATTTCTAGAATACATATTACGTTTAGTAGATGCATGTTAGTAAGATCATCACGTGGTTAAAAATTTTATTAAAAATAAAAGAACGTTTTATTACTTTTTAAAACAATACACCTTTGTTAAATAGGACAGCGGGTTAACATTGCTAGAATTCTAAAGGACGTTAACGTTTAATATTTCTATAAAAAACTTATAAGTTAGCAGACTTGATTCGATCTGACCTAGACTATTTGGCTTTTGCCTAGTAGGCCAACTATGTGATGTATGGTCCTCAGGGCCACTAATATCACACTTCAACTGATTGACATACTTTACATCTGAGACCTTTCAAATGTCTAGAATTAACTTTTTAATAGAAAAAGGTGTCTTCGGATTAAAAATACTTTACCTTATATGTTTTTTACTTATTAGATCTACATAAAATAGTTGGAATTTAATAACCTATAACTAACAATATTTTTCATCTTTGATCTTGTCCCACCAACAAAAAAAAATCACAAGCCGCACTGACCGCTAAAATGAGTAAAAACTGCACCACCCCACTAACAAAAAAAGTCACGAACCACCACTGATTCTACTCATATAAGCTATAACCTCATCAGGCGGGTGAAAACTGCATCGAGATCAACCCGGTAGTTGTATTTAATCATCGACGTACTAGTTCTGACCTGATTTCACAAATAAAAGAAATCACAAATTGCCACTGTAAATATGTGAATGAAAGCCTTTTTTAGGCTCATCCGAATTGAGATCCGTCTAACAGGACTATTTATTAAAGTGCCTTCATATAGCCTGTAACATTCCGTGGTGTATACTCTGTACGTAAGTGCAAAAATCATTGATATGGTTCAGTAGTTTAGTGCATAACCTTCTCGGGTCTATACTCTGTACCCTCTTTGGCTATAGGTGATATAACAGCTATTGAATTTATTGTGCTCAAACTTGACCGAATTAGCTTGTAAAAAGGCAATTTTTCTATCAACCCCTAATTAAATTATCAAACTACTGGATTTTTTCAACATAACTTGTCCTTTTACAAATTTGAATGGTTTATTCACTAAACCAATTGATTGAGAACTGTCTATATTAGTTTTATTCTCCTTAACAAAAACTGTTAAATTCTTCATAATTGTATAGTCAAACATTGTTAGTTACATACAACAGTATAAAAATAAGCAAACCACGAGAGAGATCTAGAAGCTTCAAAACTTTTCCATCAAACATTTGTTGATAAATTAAATCAAACACTTTTATGAACGTGATGTACTTCTAAAATCTTTAAGACAATTGACTGTAGTGACTTCAAAGTGGTGACATCATCTTGTACACTCCTTGGTATGGTAAAAAATAAAAGTTTGTTTGTTTGTTTTTCCCTGAATATACGGCAAGAAAGTTATGAAAGTTACGTTCAGAAAAACTTCCTCTTCATATCTCTTTTATTGTATACTTATTTCTAAGAAGACTGTTTTGGACATACTTTAACTCGCTTTGGTCATTATTAAGTTTTGGAATAGAAATAGTTTGATGAACAAGTAAATTAGTCACAGATTTCATTTTTGGCGGATGGTAATGGGAGTCAAATAAACACCTATATCATGCCCAAGGTTGCCGTCTGGTAAGCGAGTGACAAGCACATCAAGAACTTTCTATTTCCATGGTAAACCTGATATCTGGATTTTGATTGTTTGGATAATTCAAGAATTGAGAAACACTGTTTTAAAAGACACTGCGAGGATGCTCACATTTGCTGGTGGCAATGGAGAGCCCATTACAGGTTTTCAAAAAAACAGAATAACAGATAACTATAGTCGAAGGAGCAATTCATTTTCCGTCTTGACGCAAAACTTGTCTAATAATTGCTATAAAATCAACAACTGGAACTTTAGTGACTGACTGACCAAAAGATTTGGTTTAGATATCAGCTGAAGAAAACGAGTAAAGTTCAAGATGTCTGAAGAGGTTTGTGTATCTTTGGAAAACCATATAGCTTTGATGGTTTCAGTGCGCGTGATATTATGTGACGTTAAATTTCTTTAGGTAAGTTTATAGATTTAATGAGCAAAGTGATCTTTCTTCTCAATAGCATTGTCTTTATCATTTGGAAGTATAGTAAATGGTTTGGAGGTTTTTCAACAAACATCTCGTTGCACTTATGACGTCTTCTATATTAATTTTATTAGGTATCGCAGCAAACTTTCAGGTTTTTGATGCTACAGATGCTTCAGATCCAAAAAGTGTTTGAGTTTGAATATTTTATGCAGAATGTCCCTGGATGATCAATAGGTTGGGGCGGGGATAGTATCAAGAAGTAAATGCACTTTGTTAGATAAAATTATTCCGAAAACATACAGAAAGTCTCAGCTCAATAGCTTATTTTATTTTCAAGATATTAAAAAACAAGAAATTTCCATTAAACTTTATATAAACAATGCGAGCTTGCGAAATATTGCTTATTTCTAAACACTCTGTATGTTAACTACCTGACTAGTATCAGATGGCTAAATAATAAGTATTGCCAACTATTTCTGTATTCAAAATTTTTAATAATCCCATTCCGTCGGTCTCTGAGCACATTCTAGTAAAACTTTCAATTTTGATGATTCAAAAAATTATTTTTAGGTGGTTACAAGAATATTTATAGCGGTTATAATCAAATTATATTCAGAAATGTTTCTGCCTATTTAAAATAATACCAGTTAGAAATTTTATTCAATATGTGAACGCCGTATTAGAATAATAGGATCTAATTTCCAGAAATTCCAGACCTGGCGAAAAGTAGATATGGAGAAATAGATACATAAAATAAATAAGAAATAATAAAAACAATGCAATGTGTCGAGAAATAAGCCCGTAAGCTACTTATACAAAATAAACGAAAAATCGGATACGTGTTCAGATACAAATACTGAGAAGGACCACGCAAGATGCCATTTCACATCAAGTAGAAGCTCGCTCTCTGATTACCATCAGATACCCAGCTTACTATCAGCTCACTAACAGTGGTTTCTCGAAGCTCGCAGAAGCTTATTTCTAACACTGTTGCTGAGAACCCGATTCTACTAATTCTTTCTTATACTAACAGGGAGGATTTTGGTATTCAGGCATGGACACTGTGTTTACCTGACGTATTCACATTATAGTACCGCATGAAATTCAGTATGAGATTTTATAGCTTTAATAATATTACACCAATTGAATAACAGAGTTCTCTAAAGTATTCTTGTAAATTTGTGTTTTGTTTTATGTACGTACATAATTATAAACATTTGATTACAAACATTATTTAATTTCGACAGACGTACTAGTTGGCAATCTGGAGACTTACATATTTAGATGTAAATTACCAGTGAAGGCTCAATATGAATCTAATTTAAATTGAGTTTAATAAATAATCTATGGTTACATGATTTATTAATATTCTCTTCGATTCTTCAGACATTATAAAATTATTGCAATTATAAGTCTGAACTATCAAGTATTATCGCGAGAAACTACAGACCGTTTGTAAATAAATTGCTACACGGTGAGTCCAGAAAGTATTGAAACAACATCCTGAAATAAATTTGAACTAACTTGTCATAAGTAAAACTGTTTCATCAAGTCTTCAAACTTTAAACCCTTTGTTAGTATTTATTTACAGTAGCCTGAACACTACTCATTCAATTTAGTTAAAATTTAGATTGTTTATGTCTTGAAGTTTGACAAACAAAATGGAGTTACTTGTTCTTTGACCTTAAAAACTCATAAATGTCAAATTCTAGATAAGTCGAGTGGTTTTAACTTTGTCATTTTTTTCTCTGAACTAGGAGACGTTTTCCTGAATAACAAATAGTGGCAAAGTACTTTTGACATGTGTTTTGCAAAGAAATCAAATTCGTAAAAATGGGTAGTTCCGAGCAATCTGTTGTTAAAACAGGAAACTGGTCTTAACACTTCACTCAATCAGCAAAGAATGGAAAACAAGTTTGGGTTTACTCAAATATGATCAGGCGTATTTGGGAAAAAAAACATTCTGATAATATTGACATTCCTGTGCAAACAATGCTTAGAATCGTTACCTTTTGACATCTGAAAAAAACATTGTCACCATAACTTTGTTTAAATTCCTTTAAGTTGGTACCTATTATATTAAATTGATTGACCAATAATGTTGACAAGTTTTGTAATTGTCAAATGCCGGTTTTTGAGTTTCTATAGTATAAACTGTCTCACTTGCAATCTTTCTTTAATATGAAAAGGTAAAGTTTGAAGAAATTAACAATAGATGCCTTATCAAAAAAAACCCTGAGAAAGATTGATCTAGAGTTTATGAGCAAAGAATTCTTGACTTCTGAATTTGGCCTTTTAAGTAGATAACTAAACTATAAAAACGCAAAGCATATCAATAGACTAGACTAGACTAGAGAATCCATAGCAAACCCAAAAAGAATATTATTCTAACGATTTTGGCGTATCTAATACTGACAGGTAAACTAGTCAACTTTACCTTGAAACATAAACAAGCCATAAGTAATTAAGATGTTATCAAGAACCGCTAAATAAATATATTTTCTTAAGGTATACAGAGTAGAATTGAGTATAAATTTATGAACATTTCGAAAGTCTCAAAACAAGCCAAAACGATCTGTAATCGGAGGATACCGTCGTTGTTTGTAAGAACGCAAAAACATGCTAGTGGGAAAAGTTGCACAAAATGATTGTACTTTCCAAAATTATTCCGTAAAAGAACGACACAATTTGAATCTTTCTAAGTGAAGCATCCTGTATATTTCGCAATTTATTTTTGATACAATAGCAATTATAGGAGGTTTAAACCAAACAGTTTTGGTGTAAGTAAACTCTTTTTGTAAGACCTCATTAAATCTAATGTGTCGCCCAAACTTTTCACATCTTACGTTGCAAAATTTTTAATTATTAATTATTTAACTGACAAGACATTACTTTCTAGTGCAATGGGATGATTAAATATATTTTTTGCAAGTACTCATTTTTACTTTTGTTTACAACATCATGTAGTATCCTTTACTACAAATTTCAAAATGAAAACTGAAAAGTTGCAAAGTAATTTGGTGCAATAGGCCCCCAACTAATAAACGTTTTGAAAACCTTGTATTTGTAGATTTTAATCTCTAATCTTTAAAGATGATATTTAGAATTTTAACGACACCATCCCTATTATACAGGATGATTGAGAAACGCAAAGCTTAATTCATTTTATCTGATTTTTGTAAATAGGACACCCTGTATACGTTAATATTTTCTTATTCTATATTTACTGCTTACTGGAATTTAGTAACTTCATAATTACACGACTTTTAGTGTTTGATTTTAGAGATGATTAGTGGGATTTATCCATAATGGTTTCTTCTGCAAAACGATCGCAAAATGTAAAAAATTTGTCTATTTTCTTATTTCCTAAAGACTGATGGTCGTAGTTGTACGGCATTATAAGATCTACACTTTTCAACTTTGGCGTTATTCAGTTATTTGTTGTGAAATATCTTCAAATTTTTGAATTGGCCTTGGTATACTTAACAAAACTTAGAAGAAGAAGAACATAGAACGTCCTTGGTATCATAAATGACAGATCACAGAGTGCTTTACTGAAGAAAAAATTGAATAAATTATATTCTGTCTTCTCGGTCGCCCTGTATAAATAAATACTAGAGCCATTTATTCGCGGACATCAGCTTTGGACGTGCGTACTAGAGTATTGGTAGCACTAAACTTATGTGTTACTGACAGTTATCAGTTCCCAGAAAGGTAAAACGTTAATTCTGCGATAAGTCAACTACCTGTTAATAGAGAAACTTTCAGGAAATCGAAAAAAATAAAGCGAGTTTGCCCACCTCCATACTTTTCCTGAAGTCATTGACTGCGTAAGCATATTGCAACAAATATTTCAGCTATTGATATTAATAACTGCAGGTAGATTTACAGCACTAGCAGACGTGAGTTTAGAGTTTGTTAAATGCAAGTAAAAAGTTTTTAGTCGACGTAGCAGGTTACAACACAATTTCTGAACAGCTGGGCTGATCTTCAGAAAAGTCTGTTAATTGTGATTCTATAGTATTCGGGTGGCACTCTGCTGGAGCGGCACTGGTTAGGCTAGCAATTCACTCCTGACCATAAATAACCTAGCTATGCCTCTTAATAACTGCACTTCTCTTAATTTTTACAGCCTTTTACATATTGTCACGTCTAGATTTAACTATAGTAGTAATATGTGAAGAGTAATAATGAAAAAACAACATTTTGTCAAGCTTTTCAATCTTTCATGGACCTTGGAATGGAGTTTAAACTATTAGCAGCTTTGTCCATAATTTCTGAGCATTGCTCTGGGTAAAATTTTACTAAATTTACCTTTTTGGGTTTCCGTAAACACCACAAAAATGTTTTGGTCCATGCTAAGCTTCTTTGTAATTTTTTGTGGCACGAACAGTGCGTGACATTTAATAATAATTAAAGGGGGTGTTGCCACTGTCACATTTAGATCACTCTACATTTTGCCTGTTTGAATTCTGTTCCTATTTCAAGAATATACAAAATGCGAGACCAATCAAAATTTAACGCTCTAAATTATTAGTCCACTAAATGCTTGGTGAAGCAATCAAAATAAATTCTTTGTTATTTCAAGAGCCTAAAACTGCAAATATATAAAATTGAGTACGCTGCTCTTGATTTGAACAAAGAAACTTTATTCTTGTGATGTCCATATACAGAATGCTTCAAATCAACCTTGATATTTACAGGATAAATTTGTCATGATGAGAAATGTTTTGCTCAATTCTGGTTTGTTTAGGAACTTATTGATATTCAGAATTTAGCAGAATAGAATTCTACGTCTTTCTAATAACACGACTGGTACAACTTGATTAAAAAAGTTTGTAGTTTGATGAGTAACTTGGTTTGCATACTCAGAGAAAACGAATCTTCTATGGTTACAAGTCATTCTGACAGTTGTGTGATAGTGACAGTCAAAATGGATAAAATTGGAATTTGTGGTGTAATTCTTTTTTAGAAGGGAAAACTGCAAGGAAAATCTTGCCTAGATTGGGTGACTCAAGTTCTTCCTAAGAAACTGTTCAATTTTATGTAAACGAATTCATGCGTGGCAGAACAAGAATTGAAGATGCACCACGTTTTGGAGGTTTGAAGTTCATGATATAATTTTAATCAAACGAGTTAGTAGAGGCCAGAATGAAATATGAAACAAAACATCAATCAAACGTTTGCAAGTGTTTAAGAAAAATTCAATAAATTTTTTGGGGCGTTTTATGACCATGGACGAAAGTTGGATTCGCCACTATATACCGGAAACGAAACAATAATTCAAACAGTAAACTGCACTAAGTGAACCGACTCCGAAAAGCATTACTAAAGAATACTGCGCAGCACTTTGAAGAGAATAGTTAAAGAATCTTGCTGGCTGAACAAAATTCTGGGTCAAACGAAGAGGTGATACAGAGTGTTAAACAAACATTTTTAAGTGTCTCGAAGAAAAAAAAATAAAGTAAAAACTCAAATTGTTGTCTTTAATATCAAACCACCTTCTATCTATTTAAATCAGAATTACATAATTTGGTTATAAAAAGCGATTGAATTGTAATATTATCATTCGTTTTTATAAACGGGACACCCTGTATCTTCATTATATTTGAAATACGTTCAAATCTGGTTTTTAATTGACAGCTATTATTATATACTTCAGTTAATACTATATTAGGTAATATAGGGTGCATGTTACATAGGATTGTTCGTTCAATTGCCTACAGATTGTAAAAACGGAACCAAGTGAATGGCAAAATGTGTAAAAAGCTTGTTGAAATTCTTCTAATCTAACGAAAAGACTTTTTAAGACGAATTAATGTCTACACTTTAAAGGAATTAAATTTAGATTGTAAATTAAGATATGATGTAATAGAGATACCATTTTTAAACTTCGCATGGAAAATTGTTATATCTACCTACGTAACTAATAAAAAAGAATTTCATGTATTAAAAGCATTTTTTATCCGGGGAATGTTGGTTTTTCATTATTCTTTCTTAATTATATTTCTTCTTGAAAATCTGATACTTTCTAATTCTAACAAGCCTTATTACAGAACGAAAGATGGGTTTCTAAAGTAATAATCAAAACATACAGTGTTGTTCAAATGATAACATGTATAACAACCATATCAAAGTTCAAAAGTGTGCATTTTGAGTACAATATGAAATTTATTGATAAAGCCCGCTCTTCTTATTCCTAAACTATATTAAATGGATTTAAAACTTGTAGTAAAATAAATTATAGAAAATATATTTTATGTGTTGAAGATTAAAACTTTACTGAAACTAGTGAAATGTTATATTGAATTTCTCGTTGTTGCGTTATTTAGTAATAAATCAATGCAGAACTTGACAAAATCTAATTAAATCAAAGTCCGTCTAGAATTTGTTTCTATCAGGCTGTTTTAGTCCCCTGGGTTAATTGAAATATACTTTAATTCGAGACCAGTATACAAACTAAAACCTTTTTAGTATGACTACTTGTGTTACCGTTTTCCTTATCCTTCTGGATTATCGGATTTATCTCGTTATAAAGGCTGTAGGTTAGCCCTAAAAAACGGTTTGCATCCTGATAATTAACCCTTTTAATAGGATTTATTAATTTATTTACATCCCCAAATTGCTGTAATGCTGTCCCTCAGTTCGAAAGTTCAAACCGGCACTTGTTTATTGAATTAAGTCTTTATTCTATTCTCGTTATAAAAAGAAGTATTTAGGTTGTTTTATTCAAAATGCGATACTAAGCTTTTATATTTTTTTCAAAGCATAAATACGTTTGTAATATACCTTAGATTGAATTTGATAATTTTAAATGTCAGCAACGATATCACTGAAAAACCAAGAGGAATAAAGATAAGACTTATAATATTATCTTTTCTGAAGTTCCAGCATTTTTTTTTAAATTCATAACACTGCTGGTAAAATTGCACGAAATGCTATTATATAAAAAAGAAGTTAAACCACGAGACGAGTGGTGCAAAACGTAGTATGCAATTATTATTAACTTTAAAGCACAAATAACACGTCAACAGATCAAGAGTTGATGTTGCAGGGATGTTAAACTATATATCCACCTTCGTGTTAATAACCACGCTGTGCACTTCAACAGTCAAATAATTGGTTTACTTAAACAAAAACACGTTCTATGATCGGCCGCGAATAAAATAGCCGATGGCGCAGAGCAGTCAAGAATAGAATCCCTCAATATTGTTCGTTAACAAAATGTCATTATACAGCTTTACTGCTTGTAATTATTCATTTCGAATATCGAATTTTAAAAAGTTGCACTCAAAACTGTATAGCGCGACCTAATTTTCAGTTGCCACCTGCGTTTAATGCACTTCGTTAGCAAAACGACGTGTTCTTAGTCTTTCATTAATTATTTAAAATTGAATCTCTAGAAAACTGCCGCGTCATGGCACATTAAAAACAAGTATATTTCTAATTTGTTAAAAACGAGAGTAGCGAAAATTTTGTATTAAACGTAATTTCGATGTTTACAAATAAAATTAATAATTACACGAGATGTAAGGTGGATAAAATTATAAACAAAGACGTTTATAACGATTTTTGTTTACTTACTTGAGTAGTTTAAGTTTAAACTGGACGAAAACACAAGTTCTATCTAACACTGCATTGTCAATACTATTTTATTTTCTGAAGAAAAAGTTTCTTATTTACACCTAGGTTTAAGTTTAAACTGGACGAAAACACAAGTCTATCTAACACTGCACTGTCAATACTATTTTATTGTCTGAACAAAAAGTTTCTTATTTACACATAGGTAGATAGGATAAAAGCACCAATACTCTGCCACATAAACAATATTTGAAGTTCAAACTTGTTTAAATTTAAAACGAAATAATATTTATCAATGAAACTTTCTGTGTAGTTATGCTTATTTAAATGGTATACATACTCAATCGTCAAAAGTCATAAAACGTTTAGTTTTATATTAGAAAAAAAAAATAATTCATCAAAACCGGCAGTTTGTCCCCATAAGCCGCCGCTCTTTACTAGAAATCCGCCGCCGGGATCCTAATAGCAGTCCTTTAAAGAAACAAAGCTATAAACGTGAGGAATGATTATATACGAGTTCTTGGAAGCTTTATTCGGATCACATTATGGCAAATTAAATCTTTTTGGCGATATCTTCATTACTTGGCATAAGCATAAAATAATTTAACAATTTTATGCCTCTCTTACATTTGCTCCTAAACGATTTATTGAAACGAAAAGAATTTATTAAAAAAAAGCAAATACAAAATGAGTAATAATTAATAAACAAATGAATTTAATTCCTACTTTCTACATGATACTCTTAACAGGTTAATTTTTCACTTAAGTTGATTGTTTGAACATGTTGACTTCCTAAAATTAGATTTTTTTAAGAGAATAATAACCATCAAATAATTGATGGAAAGATTAATAAATGTGAGTGCTAATCAACAAAATTAAATTAAAAAGTCGAGCAACAATAATATAAAATCTCAGCATTGTGGAATACCTAGTACACGATAGTGGGAGGCGGCGAGCGGATGACTAGACGAATTTGTAAATACCGGTATTCTGCCTACTTTATTTTCGACACTTGTTTAATTAAAATTCAGGATTTTGTGTATTAAATATTAAGAAGGATCATTGCTTTAATTTACCAAACAAACATTTTTGGTGGATGGTAGATAACACAGAGCTAAAAATCTCCGTTATTTATGCTGCGATAATTTATTTATAAAACGTACGGACGTATTTATACAGGGTGATTCTGAAATAAAAAGTATCCTCTTAAAGGTGGATAGCGGTGTGATAGTACATACATTTGCGATAAAAAAA
>VTPC01090564.1:64976-122003 GCA_011009095.1 Ignelater luminosus
CAATAAGTACCCGCGGTATCGCACGCGACGTGAACGTTTCCCAAGCAACAGTTGCCCGTCTTTCAAGTAATAAGGTGATAACATGAATGTGTAAACGTCGCGATACTCTGTTTAGTCTTTACAAGAAAACGAAAGAAGATTGAATTATGAATTATGGCCCTTTTTCGTGCGCTTTTGAATGAGATTCGCATTCTGACATTAACAAAAGAAGCTATATTTTCGCGTTAAATAGGCAGCGGTCAGCGACCTTTATTTTACTATTGAAATATGTTTTTAGAAAAAGAAATTGGAAGTACCTAGTTGTTAGGGTAAAGCCAGTTCCTTTGAAAGAAGCAGGTACCAAATATTTAATCTCCAAGAAAACGTTTTGACGAGAAACCTTTTTATAATTGTCGCTTTTTTGGATTAAGAAGTAAACATGATGGGGGAAAAATAAAGTTGCTGTACTTGCTTAGTTGACAGACTTACTTACTTTACTACTTGCTCGAGATAAAAGAAGGCGATAGCTTATGTTAAAAGGAACCGCTATTTCGCCGAAAGCATGGTAAACACACCAAAACTTTCTCGCACTTTAAACGCTTATAATAGTTTTTCTGGTTTCTACAATGCCATAAATAACCTATGAACACGTTTATAACATTTACTTTTTGATCTGTAAACGGAAAAATATTAAAATTTTACTGTTAGTGACTTTTTTCTGTAAAATTCCGAAGAACCAAAAACTTCAATAAGCATTATGCTACATAAATAAAAATTGGTTGATTTTATAGAATTGAGTTAAATACAGAAGCGATAATTAGTAGTATCTTCCATAATGTTTTCTATTCAAATGGCTAAATAATAATAAGGGATTAAAATGTTGCTTGCGAGACTGCTCGTGACATAAATTATGCTATTATCTTTTTACTGTCTTAATACATTTCAGCAACCCTGCCTGTTAAACATATCACAATTTCTTTGATCTCCTCAACTTCAGATTTAAGAAGGGAAAGTTTAAAATGTCCAGGGTGTAGCTTATGATGGCATTTATCGTTCATTGTGCTACTACATCTGCGCTAGTTCAAAGAAAATATGCATGTCTGGCAAATTTTCATTCTTACACTACAATGGTTTTACAACAACCGTAAATCTCCTTAACTTTCACTTTTTACTCCGAAGGCGAGAATACAAAGAACACTTTCTTTTTTCTAACCAGAGGCGGCTTCAGTATTTAATATTTCGGAAAATTGTGAAAATTTTCAACTTTCACGGAGCCACTTTGTTTCTTCATTTTTTGTCTTCTTTTAGCCTCTATTGATGATCTTGATGAGGGGATGACATCATGATTTCTAATTTCTATTAATTCTAATTCTATTCTAAGTTAATGAAGATACCATTTTAAATTTCCAAGAACCTTCAATGCTAGAGCCAGATTGCCATCTCGTCTGGCACAGCGTCTGAGAACGTCCGAAGATTCATCACAGTGACTTGGTTGCACGACACGACGGTACCATGAAGAGAGATGTCATTTACTGCTATTGAGTCCAGCTGGCGTACTCCCCTGGAGGTGCTCTGATCACTGTTGCAGCCGCCAAAACCACCATCATGCCCGACACTATGCTGCATCTACCATAGACTCCATCTGGGCTCCGACGTCCAGGTTGCCACGATCGAACGATCTGTCATATTGCAACCGACGGCTGATTTAATGTCGTCTGCTTGATACAAGTCCTCCATCACCTTCAAGTTCTTACTACTTGATGACTGAAGAAATTAACAGTTTCTTTGCTATTGTTAAACCTGTATGTAGTTTTTCGATATAGTCATCAAATTTCTCTGTCTATCGTATAGAGCTTTTCTTTTCTAGTTGTCAAGTTTTTCGTCTAGAAACAAATCTTTTAAATTGAGAAGCACGACTTGAAGCAAGTGGTAAGTATCTCTTTTATTGTAAAAAACTTCTTCACTTTAAGTAGCGCAATTTTTTACTACTACTTTACTATATTAAAATATTATTTGATTTCGCAGTTTTACCAACTGTTTTTTAATCGCTCTGGTGTCAGATATTTGTAAGTATCCATTTTAGTTATCGACTCAATTCTATTACGCATTTATAGGTTGTATTTGCTTTCGATTTCTGTCCTTTTTTGATGTTTAAACCTGTGGCATTTGTGTAGCCCAAATTGTATTTGTATTTCGGTTGTGAGCAATCGATTGGTTTAGCTGTTTCTGTATTGAGTATATTTTCAAACCATTCAGGTATAGTGAGTGCAAGATCTTATGATTTTGCAAGAAACTTCTTCAGTAAAACACCGTAGATGAGTTGAGCGCATTAAACCCAACCAGAGTATGTTGAAGAAGTCACCTTTGAAAATTTAGAGAATAATTTTTATTGGGTTAGTTTTTAAAGATTCTTAGTTGAATTTTCTAGAAATTTCTGTTAATTTGGTTGACTTTGAGGATGAGTGTTGAGTCAAGTTAAAAGGTTTCTATAGTCTGCTAAGCACATGTAGATGTTACTAAATCTATTTCTTCAGCATTTTGGTTCTTCTTCCAGAACGTGGACCTAATAATGCTCACTGTTATAATTTTGTAGAGTGTATAGAAGCAACTGATTGATCTATATTTTGATGGACCTTGTGTAAAAAGGTTTTTAAGAATTAAATAGGTAATGCAATCACTTCCAGCAGCTCTCTAATTTTCTTAAACTGTCATTTGCAGTAGTAGTTCCAGAAGTGCTGTGACGTTTTTTAGGTAATGATCTTATATTTTTATTTTGTGGTGCTCTTATTATGTTTTGTATTATATATTTGCAGGTTTGGCGCGTCTTAATGTACAATTTAAAATCTGCTCTATAGTGCAACGTCTTAATTTTTATTTTTTGTGCAAAATTATTAGATATCCATATTCTCCAACTTGAACGCCTTAAAAAAGGAAATAGCAATAAAACTCTATAAAAATCCATTAACAGACAATATACTCTGCCATCAAAAAAATTAGATAAAGACGGCTATTTTAAAACAGTCGAAAACTCGAAAATCGGAAAAATTACTGATAGTTCTCGAAGAACCATACAATTTCTGATAAAGAACTTTCTGTCTGTCTTGAATATTATGGACATTATTTTAAATATGTAGATAACTGCCTTGCCCTGTATAAGAATAAAGTTGTGCAAGCGTATTTATGATTTTTAAAATTACTAAAGAATATAAAAGTGTGAGATAAAAGTAAGTAAAAAGTCCTACCGGAGCCTATACTGTTTAGTGAGTCACTTCAGTTATTCTTTTTCATTTCTCATTCCGTCAATTACTTGTGTACGGAAAAGACAATTTGATATAAATTACATTAAAATAGATTAGTTCAAATTCTACTTAACCTACAACACTGTAAACAAAAAACAAAAAAAATTTATCAATTGACGATAAGATTTAATATTCGCGTGTGGAAAATTTATATGGAATTTTGCCAAGGTGGAAAGAAGTTCTGTTTAGGAAACATTTTATAACCTAGAAAACACATTTCTCATAATGTAGGAATAAAAACGTCTTGGGCAAGCAAATTTTAGTTTAATTTTTAGGATTGATAAATGATTTTAACCTAAAAGCTAGTATTATTGACCTGCATATTAAACGACGAAAATTTGTTTTGGAAACACAAAATCTAAAATATTTTAGTAACGATTTTAACAATAAATTATTATTTTATTTTATCAAAGTTGATTTACGTTTTTAATTAGTGATACAATTTATTCACTGTGTATTGATGTCAAATCTGGGCAAACACTATGAAAAGTAATAGACTGCAATCATCATTTTGTTTATTGCAAAAAGGTGTTTGACTACTGAGTAATTAATTATTAATTAACTACTTATTTGAAAAATTAGTTCAATTACCAACCATGAAGCTGCACCTTTTTAAGAACACGGAAGTAAAAAGGAAACAGAATTTTTAATTTATGCTAGAAATGTTAAAAATATAAAGTGAATTATTATACCGTGTGTCGAGGAATACATGAATCTAAGTTTCACAGATCAGATGATACGAGGGTGGTCTGAAAAGTTTCCGACCTCAACGTGAAGATGGCAGCACTCGTAAATAAAAGCTACTGAATTCCGTTGTTTATCTGTTAACAGTTACTCACCAAAGTTTCAGCCATTTTGGACGCGTAGTTTTTATGTAACAGTCGTTTGAGTGAGTTGATGTGAGTTTTTTTTGTGAAAATGGACAAAATCGAGTATCGAGCTGTCATTAAATATTTGTTTTTGAAAGGCAATACGCCTTCGCAAATAAAAGATGAGTTGGATTTTGAGTATGGGGACTCTGCACCATCATTTACCACAGTGAAATTTTGGGCTGCTGAATTTAAACGCGGCCGTAAGAGCTTGGGAGACGATGAACGTTCGGGACGTTCAAAAACTGCAACTACCGACGAAAACATCGCCAAAGTTCACCAAATGGTGCTAGACGACCGCCGAATTAAAGTGAGAGAGATAGCAGAGGTTATGAACATGTGTTTGTCACATATTAAATCAACATTCAGGCGTGAGAAAGCTGTCCGCGCGTTGGGTGTCGCATTTGCTCACGTTAGACCAAAAACGTGTTCGAATGAATATTTTTAACGCTCTTTTGGCGCAGTTTAGGCGAAATAAATCCAAATTTTGGCGCCGATTAATTACTGTAGATGAAACTTGGATACACCATTATACGTCCGAAACAAAAATACAGTCCAAACAGTGGACTGCAAAGGGGGAACCGGCTCCAAAAAAAGCAAAAACTGTTTTTTCGGCTGGGAAAGTGATGGCGACTGTTTTTTGGGATAGTCATGGAGTTATTTTAATCGATTATCTTCAAAAAGGAAAAACCATTACAGGAGCATACTATGCATCATTACTTGACAAGCTGAAGGCAGAACTTGCGAAAAACGGCCACATTTGCAGAAAAAGAAAATCCTGTTTCACCAAGACAATTATGTTTCAAACAGTTTTCTATCAAGTTAGACCACATTCAACTTGTAAGAATCTAACTGGTCTAAAACCAATACTGAAGTTAAGACAAAGAAGATTTCTTGCCAACGAAACAGTACAAACTGAAATAAACCTTAATTTTGAGATATCCAGTCATACAATTATTTTGCAGAGAAAAATGCCGAGTACTATTTGGACGGGTTACAGAGATGGGAGCATCGCTGGGAGAAGTGTGTAAAGTTACAAGGAGACTATGTTGAAAAATAAAAAAAAATTTGTAGAAAAAATGTCTTGTATCTTTGTTAGGTCGGAAACTTTCCAGACCACCCTTGTACATGCGATACACTAGAATCTGAAACCTTTTTTTAGTTTTCCTTGGGTATTTTACTAAATTCAAAAGAAGCCATTTCTTCTTTTTTGAGACATTTCTGATATGTAGCTTCTTTAGATGGGAAATTTCTGGAGGAACTTGAAGTCATTTAGTTGATTTGTTTCGATATCAATAGTCATCTGGTATTTGTCAATATTTGCAAATGCTTGTTTAAAAGTGTCACTTATACTAAAGATCGGATTTTGTCTGTTGACCTTTTTATTTCAGATATTTGATTTATGAGATAATTGGCAAACTTTTTCTCGCTTTGGAAAGAATGTATTGCAACAACTTGTATGACTGGATATCTCAAAATTAAGGTTTATTTCAGTTTGTACTGTTTCGTTGGCAAGAAATCTTCTTTGTCTTAACTTCAGTATTGGTTTTAGACCAGTTAGATTCCTACAAGTTGAATGTGGTCTAACTTGATAGAAAACTGTTTGAAACATAATTAGAATGCCATGAATGAGTTACTTACCATAACATTAATAGCCGCGAGAGAAAAGAATGTCAATGCCCGACAAGCCCAAAAAAACCTGGCAAGATTCTTGATTGGTCTGAAAAGTCTGACTGGCTCTATGTAGTAGCATCTTACGAAACGAATTACTGATTTTATTATTATTAATAACTCGAAAAATACAATTGGTTTGAAAAGCCCAAATGGCCCGACTCGTCTGACAGTCCTGAAGAGCCCGATCGACCCGTTACAGGTGTAAGCTGAGACGCGAAGGCCCAACTAACAATAATCCATCTGGATAGAGCTTTATCAAAAAACCAGGACCTAAGTGCACTTGTTCTCTCTTTTAATCACAATTGTCCGTCCCTAATGATTGTACCAATTACGCAAACCACACGGTAGATTTTATTTCAATTCCACAACTTTGTAATTAAATTTCTGTCTGTACTATTTTTGACTGCAAAGAAACACCCTGGATAGGAAAACGGCAATTTAACTATGCAATAATATTTGCCCTAAGATTTCTCCTTAATAAGGTGTTTCTGTAAAATTAATATTAAACGAGATATCCCCTTGTGTCTATTTATTCAAGATACGCACACTGTATAGTATATGCTAAATGGCACATCAAAGATTGATTAATTGATTAATAATTTCTGATGAATGAAAAAGAAATCAATTTGTATTGATTTTCATTTTAATTAGATGATCCTAAAAAAAACTTTAAATCCTAAATTACATTTTTTATTTGTTTTTAAAATAAGAAAGTTATTTTATGTTTTAGAAGAAGACTTCAAAAACATTTACAGGTTTCTAGATTTCATTCGTCTGTAAACTCCCCTAGAACTTTTCACTTTAAAAATATATACATGCATCTTTAATATCCGGTCTAGTCCTTGATCCTAACACTGCTTGACAGAATAATCAAGACAGATGTACAAAACGTTTTATACTGATGCGTTAACCCATTTTATTTTATTATTTATAGAAATTCTTCTACCTAATAACTGTAAAAACTAATAAATTTCTAACGTCCTTTAAAAAAAATATCAAGGGAATGAAAAAATGAAGAGTGCTCTAGGGACTCCTCTTAGAAAGTACTTTACGCGTGAAAATTGATCTCAGTACCTTAATATGAGGACTAGGAGAGATCAGAAGTTCTCGAGTGCAGGAACCCCTTATTCTCGAATTCATACATACGTTCATAAGCGCTTGCGTTCGGAAGCGTATAAAATCTAAACGTATAGGTTCAGAAAACCCTATTCTCGAACTCACATGAAATGTGCTTTAGGAACGAGCGACAAGAGAACGACGAATGAAAGCGTAACTTTCATATATTTACATTAATTTTCGCTCTGGTATAGATATCAGAAAAAGGTATTTGTCGCTAGGCAAAAATATAACCGCACGGGGCTACTAATGTGGTGGATTTCGCATCTCTGACAGACGTTTTGGAATTCCGTGAGAAAAAAATTCCAATATGCCTGTTGGTGGACTTTTAGCTTTCATACAAGCGGATGGTGACAAAAAGTATTCCTGTTTATTATAGCAAAAAAGCTATAACGGAATGAAATAAATTTCACGCGGAAAATTATGTTTCGGAATTGCCTTGTAATAAACTAATTATTAGAGATGTTTGTAATATTTTAAAAGTTACTATAGAAATAATCTGCTTCGTTTTATTTTAAGATTTAATATTTTATCAATTTAACAAACAATACATAATACGTGCGTAACGCATTATAAAAATTCCTAAATAGAAGAATGAAAACATGAAAGAATTCCGTAGAAAAACTTTTAATTGGCCCTTAAAAACAAGCAATTAATTTCTGAAAACACACAGAAAACAGTTGACTGGCAATTGAAACACAAATTTAAAATTGCAAGCCTTTAGAAAGCTGAAATTCAAAATTAATGTTGATCTATTGCAACCTCTATGCATGTTTACTTTTTTCAAATATTTTTTTTGATTAAGAACTATCTTGAGTTTATGTGATCCGCCATGTTGAAAGTTGAACAGTATCAAAAACGGTTACAATTCTTGCGGTTGTTAAAGCGCCTTATTGCGACACGACATTTAACTAACAGCTTGTGGGACTAAGGTGTCTAGTCTTAAAATTCTCCTTTAGTGGATTGTGGTGACAAGCATATTGAAGTAAGTTTTAAAAGATGAAAGGGCAAAGTTTAATTTAATTTTCTCACAAGCAAGTTACGCAGATGCAAGAGTCACCGAGAATGTTATCCATTAATCATCAAAAATCAATAACATAGTTTATGCAAGTATGTATTAATTAGTCATTTTTAGCGTAATAAAAAGTTGAACTCGACTGTTAGAAGAGCTAAAACGAAAGAATACAACACTTGTCTTAAAAAGCTAGCCGAAACACTGGAAACTGGCTAGTTAAATGTCCTAATTTAGAAAGTTCCAGATTCTAAAATAAAAATTAAAACTACTAGAGTCGGAATTGCAGAAGTTTGTTTAGCGCTAATGGGCGCTATTAGACTAACGGTCTACCTCTTCACAACATACTTGTGGTCTCTTCTGATTTTGCATCTTTGACTAATTGCATGCATACTGCAATACAGACGTGTTTTGTTGAAATGATGCTCTAATGTTTGCATGTCAGAATATTTAATGCATGAAATTCAGTTTTATTATTCCCGGTATGAATAAATAGTCTTTTGATGAAACGACTAAAATTTTTATTGAGACACATTTTCGTCCTCAGAACTACTAAGTAATAACCTGTTAAAAAATTTTAATTACAAAAATGATAATTACTCCTTATATAGGATTTCCTCAATCTGATAAATATAGAATACTTCAGACTTAAATATCCGTTTGGAAATCGCAAAGATTGCTTTTCATCTGACAAATATAAAAATTCTTGTAAACGTTTGGCTGTCTTATAAGCCATCACTGTACCTTACCATAATCATTTCAATGTTGCTTCTCAATTTTTAAGCCATTCGACATCCTTGCATCTCTTTAGTCAAGTGAAGACGCCCGCGCTAGTAAGTTGTACGTATTTGCTCCCTTCTTAATGGTTTTGTGACGCTAAAGGGATGTCTAAAATCGGTGCTTTTTGACGTCTAGGCGACCGCAGTAAAAAACGGCACTTCAAGAGTTTTCTCGAAAGTGGCGATGTTACTAAAGTTTCAACTGTGACAATGCATTGGTTATAATGTCCACAAGACTCGAACTGTTCGGAAGAGACTCAGGTACCTGACGGTTCTCGTCGACAGATCTTTGGTTGCCTTTGGGGCCGGATCAATCTTTTGCGAGTCTAGTTTCTGCTTCTGTAGTTTGTCAAGAAGGAGGCGTGATAGCCTCAAAAGCTTGGTTCGGGTCGGGTTGGTAGATACTGTTGCTTGGTTTTCATCTCTAAAAATCAATTTCCGGTTCGCGTAGATCTTAGTAGTTTCCAGAAAGTACATCATATGCCAATGCAGCTGTGTGTGGTAGAATTCATATCAATTAACAGCAATACGAGGTCTGTTCAAAAAGTATCGCAAATTTTGAATTTCCGCGGGTTACGTATATTCAATTTTCGACTTTTTTGTGGCGTTATGTTGGTATTTATGTCTCTCACTTATGCCGACAAGTTCGGCCATTTTGAATGTTCAGTTTATTTTTAACAGCTGTTTTGCTGGACGTGTTTTGGCTCGTCTTCGATTTTTGCCTATTCCAAAAAATGGATCAAAGAATCTGTATCAAATTTTGGGTGAAAAACAAAATTAAGTGCGCGGACGCATTCCGAATGTTGACTGTGGCATATGGTGAAGCTACCTTGGACCGAAGCAACGTTTATTGGTGGTACAAAATGTTCTCAGAGGGCCGAGAAGATGTGAACGATGAAGAGCGTGCTTTTGGTTTTGCTTACAGTTTTCTTCGATTGCAGGGGCGTGGTGCATCATGAGTTCTTGCCACAGGGTAGAACGGTCAATAAGGAATATTACCTGCAAGTTATGCGCAATTTGCGCGAAGCAATCCGCCAGAAACGCCGGGATTTGTGGAAGAACAAAAATTGGCTTTTGCACCATGATAACGCCCCTGCTCACACATCGTTTGTGCGCGAAGTTTTGGGCAAAAACAACACACTAATGATGCCGCAGCCACCGTATTCCCCAGACCTGGCCCCCTGTGACTTTTTCTTGTTCCCAAAACTGAAGAGGCCCATGAAAGGACGACGCTACGCTACGATTGAGGAGATAAAGACGGCATCGAAGGAGGAGCTGAACAAGATCACAAAAAATGATTTTTTGAAGTGCTTCGAGGATTGGAAAAACGTTGGCACAAGTGTATAATATCTGATGGGGATTACTCTGAAGGGCACAAAATAGATATTCATGAATAAATAAATAATTTTTGAAAAAACACAAAATTCGCGATACTTTTTGAACAGACCTCGTAAACATTCAATCGTTTTTTACTTGCAATCATTACGCAGTTTCAAGATCTAAAATTAGACCGGCCATTCGCTGCAAATTCATCACAGTATTCTGGCAATTAATTAAACATATAACTGTAAATCTTTTTCAAACCTCTACACCAGCTTAGGAATATGGTCCATTGAAGAAAACAAGAAACCTGGCGCACTTCGGTTCAAATACTATCATTGTAGAAAATTCCACAACTTGTCTTCCAATCAAAGACATCCCGACATTTGTACTAAATGCTTGTCGCGTAACAACGCCAAAGATAGTGCGCCTTTTAGAACGGCTGCGAGTGCCACAAAGAACAGGGAGCAACCCAAAGATGGTAGAAGATGTTAACGCATTTTCCATGCCAACCCGGGCTGCTTGTAGGACAAACAGGATGCAGCAATCTCGCAAGAAGTCAAAACTTTCGACTTACAGATATTTGATACTTAATTTGGTTGTATATGCTTTTATCATATCTACGAGGTGTGTGAGAAAAGTAATGAGACTGGCAACACTGCGGGAGATCTGGCAACGTTGTGTCTACCGGCCTGTGCTAAACCGGTTTGTTTATCGCTTCCACTTCCTCAGTCCGAGTTACAACTCCGTACAGCTAACACATTATTTTTGACAGCACCATCAGTGAAGTTGCGTTTTTGTTGTGTGTTACAGAAATGGAGCATCGGAATTTAGAGCAACGTTGTGCAATAAAGTTTTGTGTTAAACTTGGTGAATCCGCGAGTGTGACTTTTGAAAAGTTGAAACAGGTCTATGGGGAACAGTGCTTATCAAGAGCACAAGTTTTCCGCTGGCACAAATCATTTTTGGACGGCCGAGAACACGTTGAAGATGAACCTCGCTCAGGGAGACCTTCAACTTCAAAAACTGACGAAAACGTTGAACGTGTGAGGGCTCTTGTGAGATTAGACCGTCGTTTAACAATAAGGAAAATGAGTGAACAGTTAAATTTAAACACTTTCACCGTGCATCAAATTTTGACAGACATCATGACAATGCTCCGTGTCACACAGCAATTTCCATCAGTGAATTTTTGACCTCAAAACGCATTACTGTTGTTCCTCATCCCCCCTATTCACCTGATTTGAGTCCTTGTGACTTTTTCCTTTTCCCGAAATTGAAACATGTCCTAAAAGGACGTCATTTTGGAACTCTGGAGAACATTCAAAAGACTGTGACCGACCAGTTAAAAGCCATACCAGTTGAAGACTTCAAGCGCTGCTACCAAGAGTGGGAACAACGACTCCGCCGGTGTATAGCTGCCCAAGGGAACTACTTTGAAGGGGATAACATTGTTGTTTGAAAAAAATAAAAACTTTGGTTAGTATGAAATCAGTCTCATTACTTTTTTCACATACCTCGTATAACGATTCCATTTGTATCTTTCGGACGGTATTTTTAATAGGACGCTACGCGGTCGGGTATTTTTCAATATTTGCACTACTCTTAGGTCTACAGATGATATTGTAGATCATGCGAAAAGCATGACTGGCATGAAAAGTCAATTTTCGGTTCTTCTTCTCCCATCAAGACAGAATAGAATGGATTTTTGCAACAAAGGCTGTCTTCATTGTTCATTTCGTCGACGTAAGTTTGGAGTTTCAGTAGGTTGATCTTCATATTATTTAGTTATGTATACCAAATTGGTTACAATTGAGTTTTTGTAAGCAGATGCGGTATCCAGGCAACCTATTCCCATGTAACTAGTACATCTTTAGGCTTCCGATGGCGTCTGTAAAGCGGTCATGTAATTTAGCACGAATTTATTCTCTCGTTGACTGTTTAAGTTTCTAGATTATTACTGCTGCGGTAACTTTGGTAAACAGCTCAGGAAGTACAGTTGGGAAGTTATCTTACTGGATGTCGTAATGTAATCGGACCTCTTTCACTTTTCCAGAAAAGAAAGTAGGCGATGAGCGCTTTTCACTTTTTAGGTGACTTCTAAATCGATAAGGTAACTTCTATCAAACCTTTTGTAGATAAATTGAACTTCTTCATCTCTTTAATTCAATTTAAGAGAACTTGCATCTTGCTTATTATCTTTACTTCGCGGAAAGCTGCTATTCGGTAAATTGGTTTGTGGTACGGTATACGTTGCCTCATCAGTATCTTTGGTGACTGTACTCTGCTCTATTTGATGGTTCTTAAACTAAGAGTCCTTCAAATCGGGCTGATGATTGTTGTTGCTTCTTTCTGAATTACCTGTATAACAGTGTAACCAAAATGTAATATTTATGGGATTAATAAATTGCAGTTGTTTCAGACAAGAAAGCTTTGGAAGCTGTCTTAACATTTTCGCGTGCAGTACATGAAATACGTATGTTGGAGAAAATTTTGATTTAGAAAAACAATTTGCATTTCTCGATCACCTTGTATTATTATTATTACTATTATTATTAATAAACAGATTAACACAATCTTGAGTAATGGCTCTGAAAGAGCAAAAATCAAGGTTTACTTTTACAAAAATTATTTATTATCTATTAATACCAAAGAGAAAGAAAAACTTGGGAGAGATTTGCCGCAAACAATTGAATAACACCAAAATGGTTAAATTTAGACCTCTATAGTACTCTATATTGGTGTAATATGAACGAAAAGTAAGAAAATATCAAAATATATTGAATGTTCAATTTAAAAAGAGAAAAGATTTGCATGTCACACTGTGATGGAACACCCTGTATAGCTGAGAACAATCTTGAAACGTAGAGGTTATCGTTCTTCACAACTTCCCTTAGTAAGATTTTTTGATGATTCTACAAATAATGATACTATTCTCCCTTTACTGTTTGTTGAAACACCCCGTATAAGTACATCTTTAAAATCGCCTGTTAGGTTTTCTTTAAGATTTGTGTGTCATACTACTTTATCTTACTCTTAACCATCCTTTTGTTGTTAGTTATCAAGAAAAGAACGACATCAATAGTAGAGTTACCGAGAAACTCCAAATAGGCTACGGCGTATTTACTAAACGAATAGCAAAAGTTGATAAAAGTAAGACGGTTAGATTGTAAAAAAAGAATTGTTTATTTTCATATTTTGGTTTACCTTCTTTCTTATTGTTTTTCATTATTAAAATAATAAACATATGACTTGATTACAATAAATTAGTAAATTATCATCTCACGTTTATCATTTACATCGATTTTCATAAACAAATAAAGTTTATACAATACTAAATTTGTTTACAATAAATTTTTACAATTTACTATTTATCTTGGTCAAAGAAAACATACAAATAAAAGATTTCTATTTAAACACCTTTAACAAAGAAGGTCAAGCGAAACCATAACTGTAATACTATAAACCCCAACTGACTTAAGTAACAAAAAAAAATTATTCTTAATAATCTCAACTCTTTATTTTAATATTAAAAATTATATTTAGCATTAAACATAATGGAACATAAATGACGGAACGATAAAATCTAGTTGTAATTTAGAAAGTACCTAAATATTTTAATAAATGCAGTTGGCATGGTTAATGAGAGATGGAGCCACTGGATAGATAATTTCGTATTCATTCTTTGCAAATGTTAGTTTATAAACATAAAAATTTAAAACTTTACCTTTCTGTCGGTAAAATGATTTTAAAAATAAAAAGATAAGAGAAACAACGCTTTAAATAATTATCATCAGCGCTTTACTTTAAATAATTTGGAATATCGATATGCAGTACAAAAAATTTATGAAGCTACCTTGACGAAATAGAAACATAAATTGCATATAACCTCAAAAAATACAAACAACCTTAATGTTCAAAAGATGCTATGCAATCTGTGAATTAATTGCCGACATCAAAGTATGATTTGGAGTTGTGTAATTTCGTGAAGCCAATGAAATAAGTGGCAGCAAGAAAGAAATTATCATTAAGACAACACTTTTCATGAGCGTGGCATTCAGAGGGATACAAAGAATTAATGAGATCATCATAACAATGCTCATCATCAATTGCGGTTGCTATCGTTGCTATCACAACTATGACGTATATTAGTTCTCCTTGTGTACATTGATCTCTATTTTTACATATTAATTAAAAAATTAAGTTGAAGTTCGAAAAACTTCTTACTGGATTTGTTTTACCAAAATCATAAATGCATTTTGAAGGTCAGTCTAGCAAAGCGCATCGAATTTCCTGTCAAAATAATTTTTCTTCCTCTTCTTGAATTTCAGAAAACAAAGATCAGAGCGTCAGAAGGACAATTATTTGTTGCAAGAAAAATGAAGGATCAATGAATCCTATAGAATGATGAAACAATTTTTTCAGAAGCTAGCAAATGAATAAGATCTACTAAATTTGCCCAAAGCTCTAATCGTAGTGATGACAATCTTTATTAATTTTAGTAACCAAACAAAAGTATACAAAATCAATACTCAGAAATAAAGCTACAATTGCTCAGTTCAATAAATCTAGCAAGATCTATTATTCGTTTAAGTAAACGGTAAAAGAAAAGAATAAGTATTTAAAGTTTCTATCAGCTACAAGTTCAAAAGTCGGAAAAGCGTGTACCACAAGCTTCTGTAAAGACAATACAGGGGAAGCTTGATTATCCAAATCTTGATCAACCGAAACATTTCTCTATTTAAAGTAAGTCAATTTGAAAATATACTGAGTATAATACAAGTTATCAATCAACATGAAGTCATTAAAAAATTATTAAATTTCGAATATAATAAAACAACCAAATGCGTATCTCTTAATATGAAGGATGAAGTCGCATTTTTGGGGTTGTCTCAGAGATTTTGTATACAATTAGGTTACGAACCAGGAATAAATATGACAAAATATCCGCGTCCTCTACATCCAGCAAACATATGGATAGGGCTACCTTTGCAAATGTTTGTATATGCCGATATCGTAGAGCCACAGTTCGTTGGAGATGTCTTATCGCAGTTATTACGTATAATAAATATCACTTCAGACACCTACAATTATGGTTCTCATAAATGCGTTATATTTTCTCCTACACATTATGTCCCTGTAATGCGAAAAGAATTTGAAAATTTGGAAATAGATATAAGAACAGAAACCGGAGCTCTGATGCCATTCGAGTTTGGTACTTTGAGTCTGAAGCTACACTTTAAAAAAGTTAAGGAATAATGGAGTGTCCTTATCAACAATATTAGATAAGTCAAGCTGGAAGTGGAATAGGCGCCATCTACAGAGGTGCGCCGTATAAGAGAGGGCATGGAATTGGAAGTTTTTTGGGTGGAATATTTAGGAGTATTTTGCCACTTTTTAAAACTGGAGCTAAAGTTATTGAAAAAGAAGCATTAAAAACGGGGGCAAATATTTTAGGAGACTTAGCAGAAAATCGATCAACTAAGGAAGCTTTTCAAGATAGAATTCGACAAGCAGGGAGAAATTTGAAACGAAAAGCTGACGACAAGATTGAGTCTTTGATGGTGGGATCTGGATATAAAAGAATATGGCCAATGATGCTGTCTCAGTCTTCTTCTAGGAGTGTAAAGAAAAAGGTCACAAAAACCAAGTCAAAAAAACCTAACGTCAGTTACGGTGATATATTCTCATAAAATGGCTTTTCTACATGCGCAGTCATGTGAATGCATCAAGTCCGAATTGGATTTGTTTGCATTACCTTTTGCACAAACCAGTATAGAATTCGGACAATCAGTGTTTTACAAGCCGCTTTCTTCTATCAGTGATGATGCTCCTACAGAATTTGTAGTCCCGGGAAATGGGTCTGATTACATAGACTTGAGTCAAACTATGGAATATCTCACAGCTAAAATTGTAAAAGCTGATGGTACGTCATTAGACGATGCAGACATCACAGGACCTATAAACAATTGGCTGCATAGTTTGTTTACTCATGTTGAAATATATTTAAATCAGAAACTAGTTTCACCTCCAAATAATACTTATGCGTATCGCGCGTACATTGAGTCTCTATTAAATTTTCTAAAAATTCTTACCTAACTTCTTCGTTGTGGTATAAAGACACTGCAGAAAAAATGGATAATGTGGCTGATGAAAATGATGGGTTGGTCAAGAGACGTGTTTATACAGCTAAAAGTCGAGAAGTTGAAATGATTGGACATGCAGACTTATTCAATCAAGAAAAATTTCTAATAAACGGTGTTGAAATGCGTGTAAAATTCGTGCGTTCTCGAGACTCTTTTAATGTGATGGCTGCTGCCGGATCGACCTATAAAGTAAACATTTTAGAGCTAGTTTAATCGTCAGAAGGATGAAAATAAATCCTACTAAATTATTGGCTCATACAAAAGCTTTAGAATCATCTTCCGCCAAATATCCTATTACAAGAGCGGATGTTAAAGTACTGACAATTCCTTCAGGAGTGCAGAGAAAATCTTTGGACAATGTGTTTCTCGGACAACTACCCAAGCGTTGCATTATCGGATTTGTATCTAATGCTGCATTTAATGGAGAATATAAGAGTAACCCCTTCAAGTTTCATCATTATAATGCAAATTATTTTTCATTATACATCGATGGTCAGCAAATGCCTTCAAAACCATTACAGCCTAGTTTTACTCAATTTGGGAAATTCGTTCGGTCGTATCACACCCTGTTTTCTGGAACGGGAATTCATTTCTTAAACGACGGCAACAATATTTCACGCTCTGAATATAGTCAAGGATATTGCTTGTGGGCATTTGATTTAACACCCGATTTATCTGCAAACGCGAGTACTCATTGGAACCTTGTTAAAAACGGGTCTTTGCGTATAGAAGTTGGGTTCGGAGAAGCTTCGACGGAAACAGTAAACTGTTTGGTGTATGCCGAATTTGACAACATAATCGAAATCGACAAGCATCGGAATGTGGTGGTGGACTTTAGTAGTTAAAAACTTAATGGGGTTAGGTTAGTATGTTAGTCCTTGGCACACTCTTGGGCACAAAACATGACTGCTTTTATAGACTTACAAGGGTTTCGTAGTGATAATAAAATCTAAGGAGATAGCTATTATATCCGAGAATGGGTATAAGATTGCGCATCTTCTTCTAAAACCACTATACCCAGTACAGTCTTTGTCAAGATGCAGAAGGAAGGAAGTATTTTTCTTGGAAAATTATTTTCATGGACTACTTTGGCAAAGTGGACAATTAAACTTTGATGATTTTGAACGCGAGTTGTCACTGTTTGTTAAAGATTTTAATACAATTTACGTGAAAGGTGAGAAAAAGAAAAATGTGTTAAGTTTTCTCAACAAAACTATTATAAACTTAGAAGATCTGGGATGTCCAAGTTTAGATTCATAGATTCATTCAGGTTTATTGCTTCTTCTCTGGATAAGTTGGCATCATACTTAGATGGATTCAAGATTATAAAACAACAATTTCCTGACTTAGATGATGAGAAGTGTAAGCTGCTGACACGCAAAGGCGTCTTTCCTTATGAATATGTAGATTCCTGGCAGAGACTCAATGAATCAGAACTTCCTCCTAAACGAAATTTTTACAGTAAATTAAATGATGAAGACGTCACCCTAGGAGATTATGCCCACACACGTAGAGTATGGCAGGAATTTGAATGTAAGACACTTGGCAATTATTCAGACTTATATTTAAAGACCGACATTCTTCTGCTGGCTGATGTTTTTGAAAACTTTCGGGACGTCAGTCTCAATACATACCAGCTCGATCCAGCTCACTACGTGTCCGCCCCCCGGCCTCACCTGGGATACTATATTGAAATATACTAAGGTACAACTAGAGCTACTGACCGACATCGATATGTTGCTATTTGAAGAACGTGGAATTAGAGGCGGCCTTAGCCAATGCAGTAATAGTTATGGGAAAGCCAACAATCGATTTATGTCCAAATAAAATCCCAGTCAGCCCACATCGTACCTTATGTATTACGATGTAAACAATTTGTATGGGTGGGCAATGTCAGAATTCCTGCCATATGCTGGATTTAAATGGATCGAGAACCTACCACCAGCTGAACAAGTGGCAGCTGATATAATGAAGGTGTCTGACAGCTCCAAGAAGGGCTACATGTTGAAAGTAGATATAGAGTATCCTGAAAATCTGCACGACATGCATAAAGACCTGCCCTTGTTACCTATACATACTACTGCACCAGGCTCAAAGCAAAAGAAGTTGATGGCCACATTTTATAGAAAGGAACGATATGTTATTCATTATAGGGCTCTGAAACAAGCTCTAAAGCATGGTCTGAAATTAGTCAAGGTCCATCGAATCTTAGAATTCAAATAAAGCGCCTGGATGAAGCCATACATAGACCTCAACACCGGAATGCGTACAATGGCCAAAAATGAATTCGAGAAGAACTTTTTTAAAATGATGAATAATGCATGTTTTGGTAAGTTTAAAAATCTGTTTGGAACATTAAATATTTGAACTCATAAAATAATTTTTGTTATAGGGAAAACAATGGAGGACGTTAGAAGACGCAAGGTGGTTAAATTGGTGAGCAAGTGGGATGGCAGATACAGCGCTAGCGGCGCCCAATTCTCACAGTAGCACCATCTTAGTTGCCGATCCAGATGAGAGTTTAGTGGTGATTGAAATGGACAATACTGAAGTGACTATGAACAAACCTGTTTATGTGGGCATGTCAGTATTAGACATTTCAAAGACCAAATTTCATTATGGTTATATGTTGACTAAGTATGGAACCAGATGTAAAGTCCTGTACATAGACACAGACAGTTTGGTATACCATATTATGTGTGAAGATGTGTATCAGGATATGAAACAAGATATTTACATGTTTGATACCAGCGACTACCTACCAAACAATATATATGACATTCCTCTTGTGAATAAAAAAATACCGGGCTTAATGAAAGATGAAAACGGCGGCAGGGTGATGACGGAATTTGCCGGTTTAAGATCAAAAATGTATGGCAGTAGAGTAGAAGGGAAAGGCGAAGGGCATAAAGGGTTGTGTGGTGAAACAAACGATCGAGTTTGAAGACTGTCTGAACACCTCACAAGAAATTCAAAAAACTCAAAACTGCATAAGAAATATTGACCACACCCTATACAGTATCGGCTTGTAGAATATGCCCTAACTGCAGTGGGAAATTAATACTTAAGGGCTTTTTAATTTGTTTAACATTTATAGTGTAGATTATTATTTGGTAATAGCTTAATGAATTTTTGTTATAATTCTTCTACGTTTTAGAAACTAAATTTATAATTATTATTTTTCTTGATAAACCAATGTGTAATGATGGTATTGCTGTAGTATTTTATTATTGTGTTTTTGAATAAAATTGTGTCTGTTACTGTAATTTGTAAAAATGCTAAGTCTCATTGCAATTTTGAAGTTTAGTTAAGTATATTTACTTCTATTTTTTGTAAATAAAGCATTTAAAACATTTTAACGTTTTCTTTAGAATTCCCAGAATATTTATGTTGTCATTTCTATTTGGAGTTATCTCGTTTCCTTTAAGGTAGTGAAAGAACTTGTTTTCTAGAATTAGAGAATGGCAAGTTCTGAAAAGAAAGTTTTTGGAAAACTTGAAAACTTTTTCTAGAACGTCATTAGAAAATGATATTTTCATTAACTACGTCCTTAGAGAAAACTGATTAGGTGTCGTTAATGGAAATTATAAATCATGATGTCATCCTCTCATTAGGTGTCATTAATGATAATTGGGAAATCATGATGTCATATACTCATTAAGTATCATTAGAAATCTTGATAACATAGTCTAATTAAGTGTCATTGATGGTAATTAGAAATCGTGATGTCATCGCCTTAATGAGTTGAGCTAGAACCGGTATAGTTATACTACTAACGCATAATAACAGTTACATAATAATTACTCAGTTATGCAACTGTATATAAATCTGAACTTGTCTATTGAGGTTGAAGATTATATAAAAAGATACGGGTGTCGTAGTATAAAAAAGAGAACAATTACGGTTTGGATTTTTTGATCATTCTGTATAATAAGTCTGTTACTCATTAAATCAACAATATTAAAAAAAATCAATTTGAACAAAAAATTTCAAGTTAGAATAAACGCCACGGTAAAAATATTTCAACTGTTCTAATTCAAGGATCAATCTTGGGACCTGTGCTATGTAATTTATTAAACAGATAGGAGATATTATAATAATAAAATAACAATTAGTGTAATTTGTGATCTGGGTTCATATTTCTATATCACTCTGTATATGCTAATTCCCTTTCTGTTGTGTATTGTAATACAATAATAATAATTAGTAAATGGTAATCATTATTACATTATCAACAAAATAGTACGGCATTTTAGATAACAAATAAGATAAACACGCAAATGGTTTACTATTCAGAATAACCATTAATAACTAAGAATCTTTTAGTGCCGCTATTTAGCGCTTAATAAAAACTATTTGTAAATTCATATTTGAAAAGATTATAAACGAATGTAGAGGGAGTAAATTATCCTTATAATTCAATTTTCTGCAGTTAAACTGTTGGTTGATCAATAAAATTATCGGAAAAGGTTTGTTTCAATTTCCCATACGAAAGGCTAATGTAGAGGGTCGTAAAATAGGTTAATCGCTGAATGAACGCTACACTGATGTAAACGAAGCATTAAAGGGTGACAGTCCCCGACGCTAAGGACGATCGGCATCCTGGCCGCGTAGCTCTAGGCGTGATGCCATGACACCGACTTCGTGGCTTGCACTTTTAAAGGCGTGTTATCATTGTTATGATTATTCTGGTACGTGTATAGTTTCCTCAGGTGTTAGGCAGTTCCTCGCTCTACGAATCGTTTTCATTACCCGAATCGAAGTTTTTGTTGGCTGTTTTGTGGGTTTACAGAGTATAGTAAAAGCGCGTTGCGGTTCGGCAGTGGAGCACTGTCTCATCTATTATGGAATAGGAGTCAAATAAACCCGGCCAGCGCTCACGTACGCGCCCCTATAGTTACGACTGGATGCCATATCCACGTTTTGGACCCAGGTGCACACCTTCGGCTGATTCATAATGCAGTGCCCGAAGCCCACCCTCTATGCGTTCTTCGTTGGGGAAATAGCAATCGCGACGACGTTGCATAAATGCGCGGCATCGTTTAATCTGGGTAACTACACTTCTAAGTGCATTGCCTCGAACCGTCGAGAAGCCATCAAAGTCAAAGCGTGAGAAAGAGCTGGAATAGAGTTTCTCATTTGGAAAATGAGTGCAGCGTCATTGGTATTGTAGTTGTCTCGTAACGTACACCTATGCACTAATAAATATTAACATTAACGGCGCGCTGCGGCGTATCATTCTTTACGTTGATGCTTTCGTATAAAACTGACGTTAGCGATATACAGGCTACTTGTATTAGAGTTTCGCTTTATTATTTATCTTTGTTGGTGATGGATGATTCTCTGTTTCAGCGACATTATAAGGTTAAGTAATTTAGTATGGATACAACGTTAGAAAATAGTTTGAAAGTTTCAGAACTTAAAGTACATAAAATAGTAAACTTACAAGAAGCGGTCCGTTATCGTAAGTCATCTCATTATACGTGCACACGAATGCTCACCTCGATGTGTAAATCATCGAATATACAATTGAGGATTCTAAAACAATTGACATTGGTTTGTTCAGAGGATTAATACTGCAAATTGAGTATTTTCTATATGCTTTACCTCCGTTTACAGTTGAGTCGTCCCCTTAGTTTTATATTGGAAGACGCATTTGAGAGAAGAATGACGTAATAAGGCACCGATCACCACAGCTTTATTTTGTAAAGGCCACCCCAATCAGCCATAACGAGAACGTTGGTTCTTCCAGGTTTGTCCATTTATAGCGAGGTAGGGTTTACGACGGTTAAACTGCTACTGATATTGCGATACGCGCACACATGAAGATTCAGGGGTTTAACTTCCCTGGGCAATTCCAGCCGAATCGCTGATAGGGGCGGCCAAATAAAATGTTGCAAATAAATGGTCCGCACAGGCCATCATAGAAAACAGCTTTTGGGTTACGAGACGCAAAATGATAATTTGACACCTTCCTATACTTCAGATCTTATAATTACACCCTTCCTGTAAATGCGAGAATTTGCGGAGATCTCGGGTTTCTCAGTATTGTTGTTTAATGTTAGGCCTTATATCTATTTACTTATCATAGCTTCCAAGTCCAAAGCCGACTTCACCCTTTATTTGTTAAAGCATTATCAGTGTAACACAAAACAGCTTCCGTTACCCATTCTATTCATATTTTACCGATATTTAATAGAAATGACTTATTATTCATAAACAAAATTATTACATTTCTGACTGTACTAAATTTACAAAATAAAATTGATAAGGATGGTTTTTATTCGTGTCAAGCACAAATCTAAAGGTACTAATATCTGAATTAATATTAGGTATATTATCTTGTAATTGCACAAGGAGCGCATTTTACGCAGCTGTAGAAATCACTTCTTGTTCATTCACTTTCCACTTATATTCTCATATAGAAATTTCTTTTAATTTAAATTGTGTCCTACGGTGCTTTTCACTGAAGCATTATTAATTTTAAACCTTACTAGAATTTGCATTTGAAGAAAATAGAAAAACTATCTGGGAAACATACCAAAGTACCGTTTCTCTTTTATTTAGCTTTTTCATAAATTGACATACGAATCTTTTTCTAAGAAATTTATCAAAAGAATCAGAAACTGCTTCTAGAGTTTTCGTTGTTATGGCATCGTAGGTTTTCAATAAGTAAATGTGGTTTGATATTTTTGAACTCATTAAATACAAAATCTTTGATGTTTCTATTTTGATTCTTATAATGTACCCAAGGAGTTGCATAACCGCGGACTTCAAGGGCAAAAAGGCAATATTAAAGTAAACAGAAGCAAAGTAGAGATTTTTTGTTTAGGTATGATTATATTTGTCTGTCGTATGTTGTTACAATGAACACATTTCGTTTTCGTTTATACCTACGGTTGATGTAACGCAGTGCATTTGTTTCAGTTAGAAGAATATAACTAAACATGACATACACGTATACATTTTGCTGGTAGTTTTTTGGCAGAGAAATTTTATTCAAACTTGGTTAATCTTTTAAAACCTTGATCTTGAAAAACTCTGTCTATCTATTAGAGTGCCTACAAAAATTATTTAGTTGATTATCATTTACTTATCTGTGCACTTTATTTCTGACGATCGGAAAGTACCTAGATGTTTCACGGTTATCCTCTCCTTATAGGTACAAATAATGTTCATTGAATTCCTTTTAGTAAATCTTCTTGGATTATTTTTATTTTGAAGCTAATCTAATAACTGAGTGATAACATCCCTGAAATAGAATGATTTTTTATTTTTCTATTTGTTGCTTCAAGCGTTTACAAGCTTGGTTGCACGAAACAGGTTTGAATTAATTTGCAAAAGTTATAGTATTGTTTGTAGCCTTTTAAAGGGTTTACCATCTATTCAGTTTTATTTCTGCTGGTCCCATGTGTGTTCTGAATGCATTGCGTCTTTTGTCCTAAAACCATAACTGATACTGTGTGTCTTGCCGTTGTCTCAGAGCGTGACCGTTCTTGTTGCTTGCGTACCTGAAAGTGAAATGTATAAAGTAGGCGTATCCTGAAAAAATCTTTGATGAATTGAAAATAGAATTAAATAGCAAAGGATGTTCTACCTTCAGGTATAGGAGTAAGTTGGGCACATAAGCGAGAAGAGTCGCTAATGAATGCAACGGTCTGAAGTTGGTATAATTTGCTGTTCATAAAAAATTGAAAATAGCGTCTATCCTAAAAATTCTGAGAAGAATGCAAACCTTCTTAAAGATATGGTAGTTCAGCTGAAGCATTTTTTGACACATGAAGCCAATGTCAAAGTAAAATTCAAATTATGGTTATTTTGCTGTAAAGCAGCAATGACCAGTATAACATAGTAGAAACGCAAGACACAAAAACAACCACGATAAAAGCGTTTCTTCTGTTACAAGTGTCTTTCTTGTGCATCATTTTAAAGGTTCAAAAGTTCATGACGCAATGGAAGAAAGTTATATGTATGTGTGAATAAGCGTGTAAAAATAGCAATCTGGAAAGACTCCACACAATACACAATGGCACTAAGATAAGACTTTCAAGAAGATGATTCCTACGTATAGCTGAAAAAACTGCTCTGTAGTTCTAGGCGAATCATAGGATTATAATTACCTAAATCTCCATTCTCAAACTCAAGTTTCCAATTTTGCTAAGTTGTGCAAAAGAGTTTCAGACAAACCATCTGCGGAAGCCAAAAGTGTTCCGAGGCATCTTGTTATCGACAAACTGCGATTGGTTGGCCTAAAGACGAATGTAAAACAACACTAAAAAGGAAATGCAGTCAGTTTGGGAGAAAAATCTTTATACTTACAACGTCAAACAAACGTTCCCACGATAATTACTTCAAGTTGGATTGCTTGGTGACTTCTATTAAGGAATAGAGTTGTGAAGAGTAGTTGCTTTTGCGTGGTAGCAATCTGCATAATTTAGTTACTGTATAAGTCGCATCTGCGCGCATGGCTTGCAGATCAGGGCGTGTCGGACGCCATTCTGGGCATTGATGATCCATTTAGTTTATCATTTGCTTGGAGTGCATTTTAAGTATATCAGCGTAGAGCTAGACCTTGAAAAGAGGCCACCTTTTTGAACACATTGTTTGAAAATTGGAAGTTTCCTTCACTTTGAAGCGGAATCTATAGTGGAATTTGTCATTATTTTGACCACTCATCGTTGAGTGGACACAGCCAGTCCTCGGTGTTTTAAGTAATAAATATGCAGTTGCCCACGTGAGCAAAGGTTTGGATTGTCACAGCTATCAAAAGGTTAGTTAAACATCAATTACAGCCCTTTCATTGTACTTGTATGCACTGGTTTAAGTGGAAATATTGAAGTCACTCAAGCACTTTATTAATTTGATTCTGTTATACTAAGTTTTAACTAGTAGAGAATATACTGGATGACTCAAAAGACCTTGATATACCGAGTGATCCAAAGACTTGATGATATAATTTAAATATTCCAAATTTAGTTAAAGAAACATATATACAGGGTGATTTGGAAATACCTCTGTATAGGGCAGTTTAACGCCTTGAGTAAGGTTTTGTTTCTTCAGAAAGCTTGAGTAAGTATTTGTGATTTAAGAGCGACTATGGCTTTTTTGAATCTTGTTATCTGGCTGAATCTATAGTGGCGCCTACAATTAATACCGATTTGGAGCTATCGTAGTGGTAAGTAAGCACTTCGAAGCTAGAGGGCTTTGACTGTTTGCAAGTCTGAGTATCAACGAACTTAGCTCTTCGTGTCTTTTAGTCGCTGATTATAAGTCTGTATCTTAAACTTCACTGTGGCACGTAACATATTGAAGGTGTCTATAAACTCTTCTGAAATACTCTCTGTAAAAAAACTTTTGCACTAGCTGTTGAAGATTTTGTTAATGTTTACCATTCGGTACCAAAAGTCTTTTTCTAGTTAAGGATCAACACCGCTGTTGATTATGTTGGTTGGGTATATGGTATTGGACAGTCTAAAACCCATGCATCTGTTACATTACGATTTTACTCTTAGATCATTTAAAATTTAAATCTGGAAATTCTTGTGGTATTCTTCGGCAATACTGACCTATGTGGTTTGGTATTATGAAAAGTCACTATAGAGTGAGTTCAGATGAGAAAATTTGATCGCAATGCTTTCCACAACCATCTCATGTTTTGCATACGCCATTAATGAAAAAATGGCCTATCTTTGGATTTGTCTGTCTCTTTGCTTTGAAAGCAACCTTGGGATCTTACTTTTTTAGATGTCACAAAAAAGTAATTTGGAATATACAGTAAGGAGACCAGTAGAGAACAAAATTAGACGAGGGCTCTAGTTTTAATTGTGCGTTGATTGTAGCAAATTAAATTTTGTCATCATATAAGACGGTTATAAATTTTTGCAAACATATCACTAAATTGATGAGCTAAATAAATGCATATTTTAGTTTTGTATCATCCGTTTCATTCATATGACTTGTTGTTTTATTCAAACCAAAGAAGCAAAGAAACAGATACCTTTTCTGTTCTTATTCCAAAATTTTCAACTTCATAATCGGAAAACTTCCATTTTTGGCTGATTAAGAGTTATCGATTTATCTATTGATTTCAACTTCTAGCGCAGCTACGACTAATAATTGTTGCTCCAATCTATATGTTTGTTAAACCTTAAGCTATTGGTATACTTACAAGAAAATCGTGAGTGTAATCTCTGAAGATATTGGTCTAGAAAGATCTTCTATGGTTTTTGAGGCGACTGACTAAGATTCCAATTGTTGAGAACAAAGTTTCTGCTGCATTGTGGTAGCGGTATGATTGTATTCTAGTGGAAAGTGTTTGCTGTCGTGGTTTATGTAGGTACAAACCTTTAAAGAAAGACATCAAAAGCTCTTCGGGTCTTGGTTGCCTCTGAAGTTGTATACAGATTGATTCTGAAGTTCCATAGTTTACTAATTGCTTTAAATCAAAATCATTAGGAAACCTTTTCTTGGTTTCAATGGCGTCGATGAGTTTCTAACCACGCAAGACAGCACAGACTCCGTTACCAATAAACGAACACGTTCTGCTATAGACAGACCAAGCTTGAGTTGCGTGAAGTTATATGCTTCAATCAGTGCTTAAAACTAAAAACAAAGTTAGCAAAATTGGATAGATCTCAAAGTATATTAAAGAAATATGTCAATAAAACTCGTCAAAATATGTTCTAAAAGAAAGAATCTTAAACTACTGCAATGCCATCTAACTCTTGATTTGTTTGGAAGCATGATTTCCTTAGTAAACAAAAATTATTGATAGAAAAAATTGAAAACATTCAAGAAATACATTATAAACTTATCCAACGCACCTGAACCAATATTTGCAAAAAATTAGGGTAAGTTGCAAATAGAGGCAGTTTTTAAATATTTTTGTAAGCAAGATAGTTACAAAAAGAATAATATTTTGATAACCCTGTTGGGCAACTTTTAATTTTTATAATTACTGCGTTTAATTTCCTAGAACAGCGTTTTATCAATTCATCTGTTCTGAACATTCCTAACGGCTTATAACAAAGATAACTTTTTATTGATCTGTTATTGGTCATTTATAATTTTCTTGAGCAAGTTACTTTAATTTTTCTTCAATGAATGTAAGTCAAGAATTTAAAATTAACTTCGTAGTTTTCTAGGAAATTATATAAAAATTAGCCACTTTTCTCCTTCGTATCCAGAAAATAAAAAATAACTTTTCATATTTCCCGGAGAAAATCTCTCGCAGAGAACCCGTAGACACTAAAACCGAGAAACGACAAGTATGGTGTTCTTTTTACTAAACTATGTTACTAGCTAAAGAAAAAACGACTCAACTACATTTATAATCCTGTTCCTTTAAAAATTCCAGTGACATGGTGTATATTATCTAAGAGAATGGGGTCCTCAGAATATGTAAGTGTGGGTCCGTCTGTTTAATGTTTAAACAAATTGTCGGTTCGAGTAAATTATGGTTCAGGAAATACATTCCAGCAAAATACGGTAACCGCTGTCAAATATACATGACTTATTATTACCATACAAGAATTGCAATACACCTCAATCCAGGTTAATTTTTAATGCGTAATAAAATTTAGGCAGCTTGCACTCCTTCAATAGAATTTTCTCGGAGCTTTAATATTGGAAGCGGTAAAAGGTACCTAATTATTACAGAAAAGTTAAGTCTAACAACTTGCGGTTTTCGTCGCAGAGGTAAAGCTTGATACTGCAGTTAATTGTTTGGAAGAGTTTCACGATCAAAAGGTTGAGCACGTCTGCGTTGGTGGATGATGCAAGTTTACTTTGGACCGTTACTGTTTTCGCAAAACAAAGTTTAGGAAATCTTTCGGCATATTTAACTGAAAATATAATATGGCCTAGCTCGGAGCGTTTTTGCACTCGGCGGCGACTCGTCTAATCTTTCTCGTTAATGTTGTAGACAGAGAATCCCGTACGTTAAGGTATAAGTTTAATAAAGTTAGAAGTTGGCGCAGAAAAATGAAGACGATGTGGTCCTATATACAGTTGGCAGGTATCAGGGTCGGAATGATGGTTGTGCGACGACAAAACGTAAGATGGATGGGCCGTGCCGTGAGCGCGCTGTGACCCGGATGAATGTTTGATGGCTTCGGCACCGTATGTGGATTGCTGCTGCGAGCTCGGGAATGTCTTATGCAGTGGCTGCATGCATAATAGAAGAGCTTCAAAGACCGATGTCGTACACTATTGGAAAGACAAGACGAGCTAGTGGGTGCACGTGTTTTTGTCTTCTGTTGCATCGGCAATAGGCAGTTATTAACACCTCGCGAGCCAGACTTTAATCAACTATAAAAGTTTGGCAAACGGGTGTCGGTGACGCACCCGCGAATTATAAGTTTGCCGACATCCCTCCCTCGCTTTTTATGCATACAAATGGAGGCAAGTTGTTAACCTAAGCTGGCACAATATATTACGAGACGCCGGCTGTCATATACAAATAGCGCGAGATCAATGATTGACGCCGAAAACTTAGTGGTCGGGGCCCAGGAGCATGTGGCACGAGACGCCGCGGCAGCGCAGTCCTGAGCGTCGCACGAGCGTCCTCGGCCAGTTACAGTCTGACGCTCGATCGGATTGGATTCTACCCTAAAAGCGCAAGAAGAGCCAGCACACGCACGTCGTAATACTCTCGCGCTCGCGATGCGGCGACCGCGCTTGACCGTTGATCCTTGACTTCCCATGTGCTTGTGTTTTAATACAGGATTACTGATGGACCAATAGGGCCATATCGAGTGTTTTACAGCACCATGGTTGATAAACGTAAACAGCATAACCGCTACCTCAGTGTCGGCATTGTATACATCGCCACCATCATAAGTCAGGGTGAGTGTCCCAGTGTTGATGCAGTACCGTATATATAATTTAAATTAGGACGGGACTGCTCGAAATAAAATTGAGAATGTTTCGATGGTTTAGCAGATTAACAGGTGTCCCATTCTGAAGCTATTTAATTCCGCGCGGCTTGTTTGGTTTTCGCGAATTAGGAACGGCCGAGGGTGGCATCCTTGATGGCAGCTCATCATTCGCACCACATGCTGGGCATCTGTATGGGCTTATGTGGCATAAACTGCCGCGAGCTCCCTCCCGCTGACCAATTAGCCGGACACGCCGTTAACGCCTCTCAATAGTTAATGGAAGAAGTTAACGACTTCATTAACTCTAAAAAACCGCATCTTTCCGAATCGTAGGGTGGACTTCGTAAAACCTTGCGAAGACCCTACCACCTACGACATTCTACTAAATTACGACATCGGACAAACGAAATCAGATGACGCTATTTTTAACATTAAGCCAATCAGTGTTCACATTTTCCGATAAAACTGACACAAAAAGGCATAAATCGTATTATGATCGGAAAAGAGAAACGGGGTGTTATGTCAAAGGAGAAATGATCGTGTAAACGAGACAAACACAGGGTCATCTTAGTTTACAAGAGCTCCACTGACAAACATCGTTAACGGCTTGAAACTGTAACAAATTTCTTTTTCTTGCGTCGTTCGCCCGGAAACTTTTTTTTAACATTGTAGCATCCATTTGAGAATGTCTTGTGTTTTTAACACTTTAACTTTCCTTCAGTTTGTTTCAAAATTAGGCTAACAATTTTATGTTCGCCTTTTAGTTGAATTATTCATTAGTTTTGCATAAAGGAGGAACTAAAATAATATCTCGGATTATCGTTGTAGTAGGAAACATTTTCATTTAGGTAAAAGATGATTCTATTTAGCCGTCGTGACTAACAACTTTCTGCAGAAAAAGAATAGGTTTTTAGTTAGCTCCTTTAAATTAAAAAGAATTCCGTCTTCTTTGCGGAGTTAATAAAAATAAATTTTTATTTCATTTTATTTCTTTTCTTCGGTGTAGACACGTATACCTGTATGAAAATGCAAAAAGAAACAGGAGTGTCAAAATAAATCAAATCGTTAAATGATATTCAGACGAAGTGCAAAACAAAGCAAGAATGTGCTAATTATTTTTTAATTTCTGCCGAGAGTAATTATTTTTCTTATTACTCTCATCGTTAAAAACTTTATTTAGAAACTTAGCGAAATTGGGAAAGTCCAGAAAAATATCGAGGTTATAAAGTTTAAAATGTTTCTGGATCTCCTGATTAGATGTGTTGATGTAAGCGGAAGCGCGGGTTATTAATTGATAATAAATCGATTCCATCGTAATCGAAATACGGTAAAAATATTTTCCAACAACTTTATGTTTCAGGATGGGTAGTCGCAAACACAATATATAACAAAAAAATGTTCTTTATGCAAACACATTGAATAAATGGTGTACCGCTGCAAACAAATTTTTCTTTCTAGTTCTTGACGTCTTTTGTTTTCCATAAAGAAAGAATGTATTATCGCGTGGGTAGATGTAATAATGGGTATAAGTGTAAACAGAGGTTTTTCACTTTTAAGTGTTTTTTTAACTTTTAATTTCAGTTTTAATTTGCAAGTGAGGATAAACCATCGATGCGTTTAAAACTGTAATTTTCTAAATAAAAAGTTAGTAACATCTTCCATGCCCGCGGCAGTTTGCTTTAGCATTTTTAACTGTCAATTAGGATATTTACGCTTACTTTTTCTTATTAGAATCCCTATTTGTTTTAAATTTCCAATAAAAAATTCATTTTAAATAATTTTAAATCATATGGAGCATATTTTTATGTTCGTATAACATTTCTTATTCAAAACGGTTCCCCAAGGATATTAGTTTATGCAGTAAACCTCCCAAATATATACCTTTCCTGCCTGTCTCAGATGTTCCCGTTAAATGCAGTTTATTTCTTGTAACATTTTTTATAAATTAACGTTCTGCAAGAAATTCAAACGCGTTACAGTATATAAACTACTGTTAAACCAAAATTTTGACATAAAGAGTTTAATTCTTTATAAAGCGGGAAGTTTTAGCTGAGCTGATAAAAATGTTCCCATTTTACTTTGTTATATACGTGAAATATGAAGTACCCAAACTTTAATTAGATGGTTCAATGTCCTTTTGGAGTGTCAGAGGAACTCCTCTGTATATATGCATGGAAATTAGCTGTTTAGACACGTTGTTTGCAGCAAGCGCGGGTTGCAATCGCCACGTTCAGTGTAAATATTCATGAAGAATACACATCACTTACCCTTCAGGAACCTCCCTGCACCCTTATTGCCATGTGTTTGCATTAATTTAACCGTACCTTTATTGATACTGAATACGTATTATTAAAGCTGGATAAAGCAATTTTATTTATCTTTAGTTATATTCTGAAACGGCTGGACATTTATGAGAAAAAACAACATGAAACCTTTTAGTTGCGCTTAGGAGTAATTAAAATAAAAATTGAGACGGGACAACAACATACATATTTATTTTAAAAACTTTCAAAAGTTTCGAGTTAGTTGCAAGCAGGCGGTGCTTAGGTAAACTTAAATAGTACGCTCTGGCACGAACGGTATGTACCAATTATCATTAAAAAGGTTATTATCTATATAATGAAAATCAGGTTTGTTTATATTTAGCAACGGAATTGTAATAATTTAAAATCAATTTGAGGAAAACATGCAAACAGCAAAATTTGTATTCCAAATCGATATGCGGTTTACGGGAGCAATATCCAAGAAACAGAAACAGAATTATGAATATCACGTGGAGGTTTTACAGATTATGAAAGCTTTTGAGAATATTTGAAAACAAAGAATATGAGTATAAAAAATATATATATATGTATATAGTTGTTCCGAACAATACAAACGATATTACTATCCATTCAAGAATTTTCTGCACCATTTCTGTTAAATTATTTAGCAAGCGCTTCCTCAATTTATTTTTTTTTTGCTTTTATACACATAATGTCTTTTATGTAGAAGAATACTAAAGAGGATATTTCGATACATTTTTGTGTTAAATAATTAATTCAATCACGTTTAGAAAAAATGTAATATCAATAACAAACTTCAAACGAAAACCCACCCAAAACATAAAAACCAAATTGCCTATTAGATCAGTAGTGTTTTACGTCAGTGCATCCACCTACGCTTTAGCAATAAAAGACATTGAGTAACATAACCTACAATTTACACTTAAAACTTAAACATCCCATTAAAATTTTATTACAACTGATAAATAAATTACAGTATGTACATGTAATTGGAATATTTTCCTTTATTAGATAATGCTTTGCTTTATCTTTGGTTGGACCAACATTTTTTTGTGAATAATTTAGAATTGTCATTTTACTTCGTTATATTGATGATATTTTAGCATGTTTGATTCTATTATTAATGAATTTTTAGTAGATATAAAAAACATTCTATATTTTTACAAATACAACCACCCAAATGCGATGATTTAGACAAATAAGATATTTTAGACAGTTTACACTGGGTGTTGATGTACATAAGTACGGTAGGCAGAGAAGTTACCGAGCACTTTTATTTATCAGGTATACGTCAATCTACTTTAAGCATATTTCTTTGCATTTTTTTGTTTAGACAACAGACAAACAATCAAAGTAAGTACAAAGTAAGTTTTGTAAAAAGCGAAAATTCAAACGTGAATACGAGCGTGGGTAAACAAAAGAAAATAAGTCTTAGAATTAAGATCAAAGACTGGGGCATCTTGCTATTAAACTGCTTCTTTTAGAAAGTTCTAATTAAATCTACATAGTCACTAATCGATAAATTAAAAAATCGATAATTCTAAGTTTATAAGAGAAGAGAGAATATTTTACTGATAAAGTAAAGTGAGACTTAACTAAAAAAGCAGACAGTCTAAAAGTAAGTATTCTTTTGTCATTGGCACATGTAAAATGCCTAATTATCTGCATCTTTTAGAATTTGAGCAACACTGAGATAAAATATGCTTGTAAGAATCGCTAGATAAGTGATTTCAATGAGCAGAAAAAAAGAAACCTCATCATCATTTTGTTTTTTATAATCATTTTATGAATAATTAATGTTTGGAGATTCTAGTTTATAAATCCGACCATTAAAATTAAAATAAGCATTTTCGCATGAAATCTACCAATAAGAGGTAAAATGACGACATTTCTGTACATCAAGATATTGCCTAAAATTCAAATCTTGAAACAATAAACAGTAAATAAGCAAGGACGATTTGCTTTAATACTATTCTTATTTTGAAGGTCTCATCTCTCTATCTTTCTTTCTTGGTCAAGTTAAAAAAGTTTTGCTTTCACGTCTGGAAACTTGTTGTTACCATACCATATTCATCTATCAACAGATATCCAAAGACAGCAAAAAATATCTTCAAAACTCATTCGACAGGTAAACAGAGTTTAGGATTTAAGTAAGTTGGTCAAAGAGGTGTTCAGTTGCATCCAAGGGATTTGGAAGATGACATGGAAGGGAAAACTGACACTGCCAATAAAACTTTTGGATTAAATACTTACCTGCAGTTAATACTTCACTTGCTTGTACCTTCAACAAAATCTTGAATGAACCTGTACAACACCTAACGTCCTTACTAAAGCAAACATCTATCTGATTTATATAAAAAGGACTCTAACCCCAGTGTTGTATCAATTACCAACTTCTATAATAAGCCACAAACAAAAAGGCTGTATACAATAAACATAACAGCTAATTAGAAATGGTATAATAATCAAAAGTGTCATAACGAAAAAGAGAAATGTACACATCCTCATTGGCTACTCAAAATCTTGGAACTTAACAAAATAAGTCCTAAAACTAGAAAAATGTTAACATTGTGATAAAGTCGTAGAGGATAAATCTGTAGCTAGTAATCAGAAGTCTGTTTTACATTTGGAGTATTGATGAAGTAAATTTTTATGTTGCTAATATTTTCCCAATTTTTCAAAAACTTTAGTTTTATAAAATTTCCTTACATTGTGCTTTTTTCTCAAATTCACAAACATGCGTTTTGAAAAAGAAATACTTTAACAAGACTATGAGCCACTATGGTCCATTCTAAATGAGAGCAAATCAGAAACGTCTACACCCAAATTAAAACTGAGATCATCAAATAAAATACAGGCTGACGAAGTTGTGGGCATTCCGGTACTGTCATACACTTTCAACATTGTAAAATGAAGCGATTCCGATCTAGTACACGATCTGGATTGATTAACAATACGACTACTCACCAAGTTTTGGTATCTATATCCTCGCTCTGCAGTCTAATGACTATACCTACCTAGAACCAAAGGAAGGAGAGATCATCTATAAAATGAAATCTCTTTTATGGTTACAAAATAATATCGTGCAGAGAACAAAATTCAAAGCATCAGAAATGATGAACGTTGCATATTAAAAGCTGATGTACAGATAGAGTGTATAATTGAGTGAGAGAAACCATAGAACCTATCACAGCCGGATGTCCATAAACGGGCAATAATATTTACTTAGGAATGTTGGTAAGGTTGTACATTGGTATTTAGCTTCATTATATGGATTACGTGTAAGCTCGTCTCCATATTACAAATACGAGCCGATTGAATTGCTTAGAAACTACGAGAATGATCATTAGCTACCGACAAAGCAATCAGACATACTAGGCCTTACATCGTTCTAATAGGCAAAGAAAATGAAACGAAAACCATTATAGATATTACAATTCCAATCTGTTCTAATATGGTTAGTAAATATTAAAACATCTATTGCATTTACAATTTTCAACTTTCTACCGTGGTTGATATCCAGCTTCCAACCTGTTTTATAAAACATAAACTCATCAACAGGATTGAACCAAATAGCTCCATACTGTAAGTACAGTAAGCTCATCGAGTTCAGCTAAGCTTGAGTAAAGTATAATAATAGAAATCAGAACGTTTCAAAATTAGTAGAAATATCAAACTCTCAGCTGCTCCAATCAATGAGTCGATCAAAATAAGTTTTAATTTGATAACCTTTGTTATAATTACCACAAATTTATTTTAAAACAATCTCCCAATTTGTCTCTTAGTGTCTAGTCATGAGAAGCCGAGGAAATAGGAAACAATAAGATACAAACAAAAATGTTCTAAAGACAGAACAGAAAAAAAAAACTTAAAATGTCTACGCACGCAGAAACATTTTTATCAGAATCTGAAAGAAAATAAATAATTCGAGAACTTTTCTAAAAATTAGTAATCGTAATCTTTGGATATTGGAAAGATGTTAAGGCGGCGTTGCAAAACTTAACTTTTTTAAACTGATACTTTGTATTGATAATATTTTATCCGCCCGCCGTAAATATTGTTTTATTTCTTGTTTGCTTTATATAAGAAAAAACATTTTGATAGGAATTCTAACAATCGAGCATCGGCTGCAACGTTGATTTCTACTTGAAACAAGCATTTCTATGGTCAAAGCCGGAAAGAATTAGAAAAGGCTCCGCCTTGAAATTGAAATCCAAAATAGTGTCCAGGAATGCAAAGGCAATGATTTGCAAAACAGTGATAACACCTATAATGTTGTTTGCGAGTGAAACGTGGATGATAACAAAAAAGATGAAGATCAAGTTGCAAGTTTGGGAACGAAGGATGTTAAGAAGGATTTTTGGTGGGAGGAAGATAGAGTATGGGTAGCAGAGGAGGACAAACAAAAAGATCTACGAACTGTTTAAAGAGCCTAAAATAACATCAGCTATCAAAGCACAAAGGATACGATGGTTAGGACATATTTGAAGAAGAGAAGATAGCAGGATGGTGAAGAATGTGCTAAAAACGGATTCACTCGATAATAGAGGAAGAGGTAGACCAAGAATTAAATGGTTCAAACAAGTGGAAACAATGGAGAGAAAAGAATGGAGGGACCTAGTCTAACAAGCCTTTGGGCCAATAGGCCTGTTGTGCTTTATATATGTATTGTAGGGTATCAAGTGATCAAAACCAAATACTGGTTTGTTTTTTCCCAGTTAATCTTCAAGGGACTCTTCTAGATGATTACTTTAGAAATTTTAAAGTAGAAAACTGTAATTTGACCGAATAATTCCCAAATAATAATTAAACTATGTTTTAGTTTCCGTTTTCTCTCAAGAATGATTTTCTCAAGTTTGTTACTTATGTGTTGGTCGGAGAGTTAGGTCTTACTAAAGAATCATAATTGTTTGTATTCATTTTTTTCCCTGAAATTTCTACGATCTTGGTACGGTTTATTTCCAATAGTTTTCAACTTGAAGAGCTTTTAGATTTTGGATTGGATTTGGACACAGTGGATTTTAGATCTTGAACAGACTTAAGGAATGTTGTAGTTTTATGAAACTATAGTCTCTCGAAAAATTAAAATTTTATAAAACTAGACAAACATCGAAAATCTCAAATAACAGCATCATATTGTCATTTTAGGTAGATGCTCTAAATCAAAGTTCTGAAAGCGCACTATTTTCCAATTGTAATTGTCATTACTTCTACGGCATTCAGTAAGGACGACATAAAATTTTTGGCTTTGGCATTTTCCACTGTCCAAAACAAAGAGGAGTTACAGTAGCAAGATTCTAAATTTTTCAAATATCAGAATTACTTAATTTTTTAAAAATCTTTTTAAATTCAATATCATCAAGGTTGTTTGTAAAAACAAATGGATCACAGTGTTTTGGTGAAACAAAGTTTTGAGTATCATCTCTTTGGCACTTTAGAATACTACCAACATAACTTCCCTTTTAATGGTTGTACTGAAATTTTTATGAGTAGAAGAAATTTTAAGGTTAAGCTCTCTTAGGTTTCATAAAAGTCATGATCAATGGTAATCAAAAAAGCGCCAAATGAAGATGCCATAATAATACCGATATTAAACTTTTGGCCGGTATTGTGTGTAACGTATTGTATTTGTTTTTTGTTTTCTCAGTGAGTAATGTAACATACAATACATAAAAGGTACTTTGAGAGAAACAATTTTACTCGAAAACAGCGCATCTCATGATAAATGATTTTATAATTTTAAATGTTAACAGCGTGTGTAATCTAAGTAATAATATTTATTTCTGTATTTTAGTATTTACATTGAAATTACAACAAATTCATTTTTATACACTTAGGTATCATTATGAAAACGGTTATTGAAGGTTGATAATGAATATGATATCACAATAATTTTCTTCAGATAAATTCATCATATTATAGACATCCTTTCTTTCTGGAAAAATTGTCGGTAAAGATCGTAATTAACGAACTGGAAAGTTGAGTATAATCTTCCTTTGTCTACTCTGAAATGATGCATGAGATTTATTAAAACTAAAGAGGTTTTCTCTACTAATAATATAAGTCTCTTCTGTGGGTAATTTAGCAAGATTAGGATGACATATGTATATAAAACACTGTAAGTTTCTAGTCCTTTCAACCCAGTTAATCTACAGGTGATAAAAGTAGAAGTTGGTTTGAGATGTTTTTAATTTTTATGTTAAATAAATGTCTTGCAAATTCTCAGAGTCCCTTCTGTCTTCTTGCTGCTTGCAATACAAGCACACGATACATTAGTCCAAACAAAATTTTATCATAAACGCAATCTGGGCTGCAACCCCATTATAGCTGATATATTTAGGGACACTGATAAGGGGCTAATTGCTTTGCATTTAAATTATTCTGCAGTTTTTGAAACCTTAAGACACTAAATTATCCTATACATATAGTATGTGTATACAGGGTGAATTTGTCACTGTTGTTTTAATGGGTTATGAATTTCATTAAATGATAAAACAATTGCGAATTTGGGAAACTAGTTTGGAGTGGCATTCTGTTGTTAGAAATCATCACTAGTTTGATAAACATTTGTAAAAAAATAAAAAACCAAAGGTTTAGAAAAAATTTGCGACAATTATACATGGAAGTCAAAAATAATTTTCCTGGATGAGTTACACATTAAAGCGAACAGAAAGATTTACTTTATCTCGATTTAAAAATGCGGTAGCCAACTATGTTTTAATAAAGCAGAAATCTAGTGGCCCATACAATCGATGAGTAATTGTAGTTGATTTACATAAAAATTTAAAATTGAAAAATTTTCAAGAGAGAAACAATCGTGATATGCTTTGAATGAGGTATCTCAAGTGCTTCTTCTTGGATTTTCTCCCCCGATCCATTTATATTTTTATTTATATATATATAGCAAGTTTAGATCTCACAGAAAATTGTGATTACCTAACTAGCAGGGCGTTTTCAATATAGGCCTAACATAATTGAGTCAATTTTACTACAGGTCTGATTTTATGAATAGCGTATACGTGTCTTGTAAATTAGTTGGAAATTTCTACAGTCCCCAAAAGGAATGTAATTTTCGGTTAATAGTAGAATGTCATCACCTACAAAACATAAAGTAAAAGCCAACTTGAACAGAACGTTTTACTTCAAATGTCTGTATCTGATTTGTAATAAAGTTATGTGCACGCCACTGATTGTGAGTAAACGCCTATTGTTCTAACGATATTATAAGAGCAAAAGTCGGATTCCGTTTAAAACGTAATTTTTGGGGTTTAAAACGTGGTTTTCAAGTCGTGTATTTCAATAAGGCAAACGACAAAAGTTTGAGGAGTAACCATCAAGATAACATCGCCAAAGTAATTGAAGCTTTAACTTCCTCTTTATAATTAAAGCGAACTACAGTGTGGTAGCAAAAATTGCACGTTGTCAAAAGCGGCATCCGAGATTGTTTTATTCAGTGTTTAGCTCTGATTTATTGTCCGTTCCCATGCGTCTCTTTTAATTAAGTAAAGCGAAAAGCTACTCGTTACTTGTATCTACTTTTGTTGTTATAAATAGCTGCACTTGTACATGTTGACTGCATAATATATTTATGTACTAAAGTGTAATTGTTTTGTAATTTGGTTTGGTTTAACTTTTTATATGTTTTTAAAGACGATACTCGTACAAGTAGATTGCTATCGTTTAATATTATAACCTCGCAAGCCAACATCGCGATATTAATGTCTCCAGTATGTTATAATAAACTTTTCAGCAAAAGATGAATGATGTCGGGACATGCATTGTTTTAGACAAGAGATCGATTTTATATCCTCTCGGTTTAATAACGGATTGATTTTAGAACTCCGTGTCTGCATTTTTAAAGTAAAAGTAGACGAATGTTTGAAGTACTTTAGAATTAATTATGCAACATCTGAGTAGTAGGAAAGTTTGTTATGGAAGATCCAGCTAGTTTATAAATCTGAACTTGAACACTGTTTGGAAATCAGTCGATGCATTAACGGAGTGTTTAAAGTACCGCGGTTTGGAAGCAGAAGCGAGAATGACAAAAGCAGCCCCTTAGCCACTTACACTGTTTCCGCGATGTATTAGCCCTTGTGGCTCGTCCCAGGACAATGCAATGTAAAGTAAACAGATTAGTTTATTATCCGGTTATACTCGGCTGTAATATCTTTGGTCAACAGTTCCGATATAATTAATGTAGAGATTATTATTCGTGGTGGTTCATTATCCCGTGAAGAGCAGCCGTTGTAATCCCGTCCGGGTCGAATCATCGTTGGTAAACACATTGTCACTGAAATTACCCTCATTCAACTTATTCCTTTTGAGGCGTTTGAGCTCGAATTGCTCCCGATTTTATTTGAAACTAGTTAGTAGAAGAGACAACATTTCATTTACCTAACTCGCGATCTAACAGACAAGGCCGATTTCGAGCCGAATCGATTTTCTCCCTTCTGTAATACATTTTATACAATCTGCCACCGAGGAAGACCCTTCCTTACTTAGCTCCTTCAGTGTTGTTTGTAAGCCATTAACAACTCCCAGAGTTTAATCGCGTTTTAAAACACCTGATGCGACAATCACCGTTTAAATCCCTGAACGTAATGCTTTTCATCACTTATAATTTTTACCTATACATAAACTTAAACCGCCTTCGAAAAATTCTGTATTCGCCAGTAAATTGCTGACATTAACCGTTTCCCTTTATTCCAACATTATCTAACCCACATTCGTGTCTTCTTTAGTTTGTTCGAAATATTGTATTATTAAAAAGTTTCCGAAAGTTGACAGGGAATCTACATAGCAATTTATAAATTTTATGAAGGGTTAAATTCACTTTGGATTAACACACAAAATTCGCTTTAGGTTTTGCTTTTTCACAATTAACAAATAAATGCCAATTTCTGGTTACTGTCATGCGTTCAGAAAAGGGGCCTTTTATCCTTTAATACTTTATAACACCTAACTGTCATAATCTTATAATTAGTAATTATAAATTTAGTAAGAGAGAAAGGCTGGTTGTTAATCTCTTTATAGTGCCTAGAAAATTGGTTTCTGAAATGTCGTATCATCACTTTAATCTTCAAAATGCGTTGAATACATTTTGACATCATTTTCTGCAAGGACCGTTCTACTTACTATGCTTTCTTTTATTCATGGAGCTAAAGTCTTAAATTAACTGATAAAAAAGTCTTACAGTTTAACAGTAGTATTAGTATAGTCTGTATAGTCTCTCTTATGTGTCTGTAAATTAAAATAGTTTTAGGTGACTTCTCTTAAGAAATAAATTTTCAGTGGGTTTAGTTACTGCAAAAAGCTTTACGTCTGCATCATTATCAATCTTCACAATGCAGTCCAATGTCCTTTCCAAAAAGGATATCTTCTTGACACACAATAATCTCAGCCTCACCTAAATCATATTCCGCTATCCAGATTCCAGAATATCTTTTGCCTAGAGAGTATATTAGACATTTAAATTGTCTGAAGATGGCCAGCCTTCTTGGTTGTTCTAATTTAGTTTTGAAACAGCTCGAGTGGATGTCAGGATCCTCTAAGAAGTCTTAAAGTCTTAAGCCATAAATTTCCACTGACAGTTTAACATTTTTTTCTCAAAGGAAAAACATTTTTGAAGGTTCATCAATGACCATGGTTTTTTCCTTAACTCTGCAATCTCAAAATAAACAACCCTGTAAGTTGCCCACTAAAATCAACCAGTTTTATTAAAATTTAACTAAAACGTAATTAAAGATTGATTTGCTGGAGAATGTTCTGATCTCCAAGTTGAAGTAGACTTAACTTTACCTAAGATAGTCTTTATCTCTCCACTTGTTCATTCCGAACTGTTTCAAAAAAGGCTAAACCGAATTTGGATTACGTTTTCGAGTAAAATTTTACTTCGAATATTATGTTCATATCAGAGCTATGGTACCTTTATTCTTTGGGCCTGAAAACCGGAAAACTCTGATGATCTTTCAGGTTTTTCCTAACCTGAATGCCAAAATGGATGATCTGATATTTCAAAATTGAAATACTCATATGAAACTCTTGCAAGGTCACTTACTAGAAGAAATGATAAGATCTTCAGTGTCTCATTAAAAAGTAATGATTGTTAGGGAAATTGACCGAAATTCAAAATTATGGAAAAAAGTTGGGTTTTGTGACACATTTTGAACAACTGCATTATCATATAAAGAAGTGAGAATTTTCCAGAACTACAAGTCTTTCAAGTCCCATGTGACCATCAAATAATTTCTTATTTTTGGTTTGGTTTAAGTTTCATATGATAGCTAAAATAGTGAAAGTTAAATTTAATGCAACCAATTAGATTTTGGTTGGGTTGACCTTTAGATCTTTGGTTTTAATATTATACCCGTGCAATTCTGAGAGTTTACAACCTTGAAAAATAGTCTTTTACTCCATAAATAATTACTTTTTGACCTACTTTTACATGACCTTCAAAACGATATCTTCTATAATCAACATCCGTTCTTCAGGGTAGGTCCATAGAGCCGTAAATTATCAATTATTTTTTAGACAAGTAAACAGACATGAGCAACGTCCTATAAAGATTTTTTTTATTTGTCAAGTTTAATTGATACCAATGATAATGGATTTTTTTGCATTACTGAGAAGTGATTTCTTCTAAAGATAACCGTGTGATGTGGCTGTTGCCTGAAAATAAAGTAAGTGCTTTAAAATAAAGAAACAATTAGTAAGCGTGATTTGAGCTGTTGCAAAAAAAATTGTAGATAAACAATCGTTCTTACCTAATACCACTTGATAATATCTTGCATGATTTATTATACGGTTAATAAGACAGGTAGAATCTAAAAATAATAAAGACATACGAATCCATAAAATAGCTAAAGACACTTTTAGATTTACAAGCTGCCATATAAAACTTGCTCGATATGGAAACTACAAGTGCAAATATACCGTTTAAATGGCAGATCTAGAAATGCTGGCATGTGTTTGAAAGGTGAATCTGTTTTAAGATTATACCCTTTAAACTGCTTGCACTTTAGTTTTCGTACATTTGAAAAATTCAATACCATCTTAGTATGCCAAGCAGGATCATTCGATTGCTCGAGAAAAATGTATTAGTGTAAGTACCGATCGATGGTGCAAAGGCAATGTTGAAATTATTACAGGAGTTATAGCGCGTGTATCAAATTAGATCAGTACCCATTCTATGTTTTATTGCCGCATTTTGCACATTTTAAAACCCCTAGAAAAGACAAACTGACGGAATACTCAATTAGTCTGCAATAAGTACCTCAATTATTGATTTTAGGTGGCTGCTTTGAAACTCTTAAAGAACTGTAATAGTAATTACGCTAACATCAATCAGAGAAAATTTTCAACTTTAATTCAGCCATTTATCAGTTTTAAGTCGCGGGTCTAAAACCAAAGTAGTAACGATAGCAAAACAGTATAGTGAGATGGTATATTTATAAATCAAAACTTTGCTGTATTAACAGTTGAATTAAATTCATTTGTAACAAATAAAAAAGACAGAATGAAAAGCCTTAGAATCGTGTATTGGGTTTTGATTTGATTTCTAATTTCGTATGATACAAATCAAAAATTTTTTGAATCCCAATTAACATTATCGTTTTTTTAAATAAAAATTACTTATTGTATTGATAATAAATAGCTACCATTATATATCGGGTCTTCATTTAATATATTTTTTTTTGTTATTAAATACATTTTCAGAATTCTGATAACTTATCGTATTTTGCCAGAGGGTATTTTAGAAATGGGGAGCAAACGGAGACTATTCCTGTTACAACAAATAAGTTCCGGTTGAAGATATCTATTATAAAGTAGAAACTGTTCTGAACATCATTTAATGGCAAACATTGGCTGTCTTAGAACTAACGATTTTGTCTTTTCCATATACTTCACGGAAAGAAATAGAAATTTAAGTAAAACAAAAGATGTCTGTATTTTTAATTGTGGTAAGTCAATACATTTGAAATTAATTTATATGAATATTGGTTTTGTTGTGAGATTAATAGTATATCAGGTGGTGCACTAAAATTTATTTACAAAAGTGTAGACTAAAACACGTAATTAAAGAAATAGAGCATGACGTGTTTGCTCCAACATACTTAATCTCAAAATCTTAGATAACACTTAAAATCAATGATTAAATTCAAAATTAATACAAAAAAGAGTAGACGCCCTAAATCTGTCATCTTAGTCTATAAGTAGTAAATGAGTAACAGAAAAGCTGTTAATGGAGACCGAGCAAAAAGAGTCTGGAGAACTTCAAACTTTGTATCATTTACAAACAAAAACGGAGAAAGATACGAATGCACTTCCATACAACACAGTGTACAGCGTTGAAACATTGAACTGGGCCACTAGTTAAATCCAGCCTACCATTTTTGCCCATTAAGCTATTCAAAACCTACCAACCACATCATCTTGGAAACGCTGATTGTCTAAAACCCACTTTATGACCACCAAGACCACAACAATTCATATTCTCTTTCTTGGATCACGATCTACAATTGCCGATCATTCAAGAGCGTCCAACCCATCAATGCTGAAGTAACCCGGACACAGAACTGGTCAGTTCAAATTTTAGTCTAAGTTCGACTCCGTAGAAATAATTGTTAGACATCGTTTATATGCTATTGAACCTAGATAAAAATTTGAGCTTGAATTGAAAAACTGACCCTTAATGTAAAGGTAGGTAACTGTTAGTAAAAGAAATTTCAGAGGTTCGAGTAGTTTAGCCTACTCCACAAGCACAATCTGTTCATAAAAGTATAATCTAGTCCAGTTCAAAAAGTATGATTTGTCTGAATAGTTCGATACAGGTTCATAAATCTAGACATTTGAGGATATGATTTTGGCAGTCCAAACCATACCATATCTCGATAGATTAAAAATTACCAAAGATGGGTATTCTGTTGAAAATCTGTCGATATTAGGGATTCTGATTTTCCCGGTTTTAAATTTCCCGAGTCTCGAAAGTTACCATGCAGCCTCTCCCGGGAATTCCCGGGACTCGGGAATTATTTAATGAAACATATGCCTACAATTGGTAAGTATACATACGCTTTTCTTTTAATTTGCTATTTTATTACATATAGTTAATGCAAATGAAGAAATGCATCTACCATATCCTCTTAAAATAATAACAATAGTAGACTAAATACGAAAGTGTCTTTATTCAAGCATTTAAAAAAAAGTATTCAAGAATACAAGTGTATTAATAGATTTATCTGATAACCTGTTTTGAATTTTTGTAACATATTTTTCGGAAACTGAAAATAGCCTTTCGTTTTCCGTAGAAGTAGGCTTTATAGACAGTAGTCTTCTGTAAAGCAACTCCAAGTTCGAAGTTCTTTTTCCAGTAACTTCAAAGATTCCAAATTCCTTCCTTAACGTTCGTTTGAAATTTGTAACCTTCTTTGAGCAGCTTTTGTTTACATTTTCCAACTCCTTGTCCACTTCACCTTTCAAGGTCATATCTGAACTGTTTTTGTTCCCGATTTCTTCTTCTTACATTTCTTGTGATGTACAAGCCTTTAACTTTGTAAACTTGGAATTAAAAAGTCTGTCTATCAGCTGTTCTGCAAAAGTATTCATTGAATTTCTACTACAAAAAGAGAAAAACTCTTCCTTTTTGATATTATCAGGGTCTTGTAGATATATAAGCAGTGTGATTACTTTCTTATCCCGTCGTTCCTCAATTCTTAGTAGTAAAGCCTCGCTTGTTTTATTGGCAAGGCTGGTATCAAGAGCTTTAATTTTCTTTATAAGGAAATTGATTACAATTTCTGCTGACAAAAGAGTAGCATCTCCGTAGCTTCTACTGTCACTTTTATTGAAGTCAGGACTTGTATTATGCTTTCCAAAATAGAAACATTTGCGTCAGTTAACTTTTCTATCAGATGCAGATCTATCAGAGCCTTTCTGATGCAATTGTTCAATTTTAGGAATCTTTCAATCATCCCAATGAGAGAGTTCCACCTAGTTCTGACGTCTAATAATAAATTTAATTTTTTATAGAATTCTTTTTGCACATATTCTTGCAAGACAATATTTTTCGTTGGGCTATTTCGGAAAATACGTATAGTATTACTAACTTCGTTAGTTGCATTTTGAATATTAGGTCTGAGTTCTAATATGACTAAATCTCGAGGTTCCGTTTCGTCATTATCGAATTCATTTTCGTCAGATTTCTCATTTTCGTTTTCTTCTTCATTTGGTGATTGTTCCTTGGAATCTTTTTTTTTCTGGTCTTCTTTTCTGTAAGACATCAGTAACAGCAAGATGTCGATACCTTAATTGCAAAACCACGTATCACCCATTGACAACAATAATTAATACGTGGTTTTGCAACTAAGGTATCGATGTATGCCATGATTAAGGCACAGAAGATTCTCTACAGGGCTTTCTCTTCCAAACTTTCTCAACACACTTGCCCCACGATTTCTGTTTTAAAATCAGTGCCAAATTCTTGTAGTTGCTTTTGCACAATATTGTTTATTGCAGTGGAATCACATTTGGACTACAAAACGTTAAGGAATTACTGCTCTGAACAAAAAGAATTCATAGTTGTTAATGTCAATGTTGAGTGGGACTTTCCATTTATCTGAGGCAGTTGGTCTACTGGCATCGTGCACATCTCAGGATGCAAGGCAGGCTCTTTTTGAATGTAGCATTCGTGTTGCGTACATCCCTTAAAAACTAGCGTATTTAATTTACTATGGCAAAAGAAATCTAAGAAACCATAGCTGCAGCTCAAATCAGCTACTGCAACTTGCGGCAGCGTCCATGAGACTGATGATACACTTGCATCTCATTGCATTACAGAGTGACTACATCGAAAGTTCATACTTGACCAACAAATATTTCTCCAACGTCTTGCCATTGCCACATTACCACGACAGTCACATTTATTTACTTCAAATTTCTCAAGTTGCTAATATGTTTAAGTTTCGAATTATTTCCCCAATTCAAATTTGATCAAATTCTATTAAACCAGAATTAAATTTAAAAAAATGTATCTCATTTCCCACCCACCGAATGAGACTGCCCACTGGGGTGATAACGCGTGAATTATTTTATAATCTAGATCTTGGACACTGTTTAGATGTCATTCATCTTTGAAGTGTTTGCTCACTCAAAAAATCGCTATGCGACAAAGTCGTGTATCCTGAATAATTTCGGCAGATTTCTCAGTTTGAATCACAAATTTTTCACAAAAAAAACAATAGAGGTAACAGTAGTAAAAGATTGTTTTTGATCAGGTATATTAATTCGCTTATTTTTTAATTTTATTAATTTTCCCGAAAGTCAGTTTTAGTTCTATCATGTCGATGAATGATGTAAATATCATTCAAATCCTTCATTTCACATTTTAAATCGCATTTTGCAAGAGGATAACTACTGACAACTAACCATTTTCCGATAAAAGCGATGGAAGTGTATTCACCTTTTAATTGTAAACGGCACATTTAGACCTTGTCTCTTCGTTGACATTTATTTACACCTAATTGTTGGAAACAACTTTATTTTTAATTCGTAACTTAATTGCTATTACGAAATCATGCAGTCATTTATGTCACGTACTTATTAGTTACGTTTATATAACATGAAAGGATGAAATTATACTTTGTGTGAATGAAGCTTTACAGCAAGTGCAATAATGAGTATAATAGGGGATTAATTTAATGAAAAGACTACACGAATGAATCTTCCAGAAAAAGAGAAAAGTGCACACAAAAACGAATTCAATAGATTTATTCCTACCTTACACTCGAAGATATCGGATAATAAGCAAATAGCGTTTAATGTTTTTTAGGGATAGTTTCATACAATAATAATTTACAAAATAATAAAGAAAACGGCGAAATAAAATTAATTTCATACGGATAATTACACAAGACAAATGTCAATGTTATTTTAGCATGGATGAAGAAAAATTCCTTTTCAAGGAAAGACTGAATTGGATGTGTGACAAAGAAATTAACATAACGTATTGCCTAGTTAATTTTGCAAATCGCTTGTAGTTTATTACGTCTATAAAGGGATTTTATGGTAATTTCTAAAGAAGTCTATGAATCTCTAAATCACTCTCCCTATTTGACATTTACTACGTAGGAGGTTACGGTTAGCGGTTAGGAAGGATTTAGAGTTGTATCAGATTAGCAGCAAGAATCTCAGTACCAGCGATGATATGGTGTAACACAGGACAAACCCCTAGTAACACGAAGAACGTGGTTTGAAGGGGTTGGAGGGTGATTGATCCGGCGGTCGCAGGTGTCGAACTCGCTCACCAGTCATTGTGAATGTCGAGCACGATTCCCACATTCCCGATCTATGTAGTCCTCAAAGAGACATTTGCCTCTTCTATACACATCGTGAAGCGACAAATACGACATTTGTATGATGCATCACAAGCACCTTTGTATCGTATGCGTACGGCGTCTCTATCGTGCAATAAGAAGCCAGCAATTGTTACACCTTCGATAAAGCTGACGGAGGTGTAAAACGCATCCTTGTGTAAACGAAACGTTATGCAAAATTAGCGACATCAATCAATTGCTGTAATAGATTTCACACAAAGGATCCTTTATGTGTAGGAAATTTTATGTCTAGGAAATCACGAGATATCGCAGAAGAAAAGCAATGTTGGAAAACGATCACGTCATGAACACAACCCTAAAAAGGACGTCGATTTGACGGTACAAAAAAAATAATATTTTAAGCAATATCCAGCGAAGAATAAAATTACAGCTCTGATGGTATTAAATTGAACCAAGGATTTCTGAAAATAATTGTAAATTGCTGTTTGTTAACGAATTTAATATAAATTCAGCCATTACCGCATTGCCTAGTTAAACATAATTTTATGGCGTAATTTAAAAAACAGTGAAGGGTTACTTAACTGATTTTAAATTAACCTTACAATAATTTTAGATTTCGTAATTCATAATTAACTAAACAAAGAGAGACAGATAATTCTGATAATTTCGTGTTATTGTTCAACAAACAAAACGGAGAGTCGTTAATATAATTACAATATTATTCGAAACAACAAATTTGCGTTATGATTTAGCAAATATTCATTTGAACATAAAATTGAGCACATTTTATATTTAGCCAATTACCACGTTTAATTAAAACAAGTTTATTAAATTAAAGTCAATTATGTATTGAATAAGCAGGCTTTGTTTCCTAAGTTACCATAAATTAAAAAATATCGCAAAAAATGTTTTAGGTCCGTAATTAATTTTTCTGAATTAATTAATGTGAAGCAAAAGGCTAAAATTGCATCAAAATAAGGGAAAAAATGAGAACAATTGACTAATTATTATTAAAGTTCTTATTGTATATTTTAAAAATTTTACAAGGAATTAACTTACTCAAACAGCAGAACTTCATGTTTAGACTGATATCCAGATACTGAGTTAAATTAATTTAAAAAATTTATGTTTTTATAAATTTTATTTACAAAACTAAACTAACATGAGAGATTGTTGGATCAATTTAAAAATTAGTAAAGCGTTCTACAAATTTATGCTTTAAGTTTCATCAGAATTTTCTAAAAAATTGATCAAAAATCTCCCAACTTGAATCTTCATCTTGTAAGCTTGCGTCGAATGTCTTAACCTCTAAACCACTAATGTAAGTTGTGTGGTCTTAGAGATTTATAAGTTCGGACTATAATTAACAATAGTGTAATTAAGAATGAGAGTCTAGAGGCTAAGACGTCTTTTGCGAGATCTGAAGACACAGTTGGAAAATTTACGAGTAGTTTAAAATTTAAAAAATATAAATTTAAGTCACTTCATTAATAATTAAATTAAATAAACTTGTGATATCTCAAAAATTATAGAAATTCGAGAAAGTAGCTGTAGTAGTATATCTGTAGCACTTTTAAAAATGGAAATCATTTTAATGCTAGTTGAGTAAAGTTATCCATTAAAATTTCAAATTTCTCAAGGGAGGTAGAATGAAAATATAAAAAGTAAGTAAGTAGATTGCGCTTACATCCGATAATATCAAAAGACGAATAAAGCATTAAAAATTCATTAAATCACTGTTTAGTTTGTAAACAGTGAGAATAATGTTGGGAAAAAGAATGTAGAACTCACTGTTTAACCAAGTTTCAGCTAGACAGATAGCATCATGATACTAACTTCCACTGGTCTAAAAAATTGTTGAACTTTAGGCTTCTAAGGTTTTGTTGATGTAAAGCACCATCATGATACTCTAGTCTTCCTTCTTATAAATGGCAGTTGCACACTAAAGATATCAAGTACAGTATTTTGTTGTTTGATTTGAAAGCAGTCAGATTCATAGTGGCGATATTGGTTGATCCTGTGGTTGCAGTTATGGTTGCTGGTGTAGTTTGGTACTGGAGCCTCACAGCTTATGTGTTGTGGAAGTTTTGTTTTTGTTATAACACTTGCTTAATACGAGGCATGTTTTTTAAGTAAGTACTGTTTTGAAATTCCACCGTTGCAGCGCTGCGGGCAGTGATTCGTGCATGTGCATTGTGTAACTACATCTGTTGGCAAGCGACAGCCGCCATTATGGCAACAATCGAGCGTGTTTTTTAAGCCAAATTGTCACAGGCGATGAAACATGGGTGGCCTACGTTACACCCGAATCAAAACAACAATCCATCGAATGGCGGCATTCAACATCGCTCACGAAAGTGAAGTTTAAGCAAACAATTTCAGCCCAGAAAATCATGTGTACCGTGTTTTGGGGCAGGAAAGTTGATTTTTTGCCTCGTGATGACACAATAAATTCTGTAACATACTGTGAGACCTTAAAAAATTGCGTCGTGCAATTCAGAACAAAAGACGAGAAATGCTGAGTAAAGGGATCGTTTTGCTGCATGACAATGCCCGTTCACATGCAGCCAATCGCATCATTTGGTTGGGAACAATTCGATCATCCTCCATACAGCTCCGATCTAGCACGTAGTGACTACCACGTGTTTTTGCAACTGAAGAAGCATCTTAGAGGTCAGCGCCATGATGACGACGAAAGCATCAAAACAACCGTGTTGCAGTGGGTGTCAAATCAGGCGTCAACTTTCTATGATGACGGTATACAAAAACTTGTTCGATATGATAAGTGCCTTAATATTGGCGGAAATTATGTGGAAAAGTAGATTAAAGTGTGGGCTTTCGTGTAAAAGTAAAATTGTTACAAAAAGTTTACTTGTTTTTTTATACCTCAAAATGGTACTGACTTAAAAAACATGCCTCGTACTTTCTTAGTTTCTATTTTAACCTCTTCCATCTGCTTTGATTTCTCTTGAATTTCTTTTCTATTTATTCTTTAAATCTATAGAATCCTTTTTCTTGTTTTCCAAATTCCATATACTTGCTCCAGTTTAAATTGCATATCGAAACACTCATAACTACTGAATGTTTACCACAAAAACAAAAATGATCCTCTTTAAATTTTTAGTTTCATCTTTACTTACAACACTCATAATGAAACAACCTCTCTCCGTGAGGACCAAGAATAAATTCTACAAAAATACATAAAATCAATTTTAGACGCTTCACTATCTTGTTACAGCATCGCTGGAAATTAATTTCTGTTTTATTTAACTAAGTTGCTATATAAATAACTTTTATAGTAACTTTTAGTAGTCACGTCATCTTTTATGTTGCTCTCTCATAGTAAAAAATCGCCAGCCGCTACACAATTTAAAATTTATTTCTTCAACATTTTTTTAATAATAAAACGATATAAATTGACATTGAGATCTTGATGCTTTTAAAATAGAATTTCAACATTTCCAGCTAGACCAAATCATTTTCAGTTTGAATATATTTCAATGACAGTAACCATTCAGTTTATATTATTTTTTTATGAAAATAACTTTTGTGTATTGTCCAAACACAACAGGGGATAGAGTTTGTAACTTCAATGAATATTGAATTGTTTTGTGTTACCTACAATTTATAATAATTTAGTGGATAATATTATTTTAATAAGTCTCTATTAACAATTTTAGTTGTAATTTTATTATTATTATACAAAATTTCTATCTATAGATTAATTAATTTTAAAAACATTTTAGATCATGCCAAACAAAGAAAATGTTGAGAAATTGCATTCATTAGCGATAAAATAAATAATTCCAAGAATTTAGAATGCCTTGAACATTTTTAATTAAAAACAGAATTAGATTCTTTTGAAGCAAATCGTAGCACACTAATATTCCTTTTGTGTAAATCTAATATGTTTAGTGCAAAGAAACAACGTTCATTGAAAGCAGTAATTAAATTTTACCTGATATGGAATATCGTACTTGTAATAATACAGAATAAAAAGAAATTTATTGTATCTACACACATTCTACAGCGACGTTGAAGAATGATATCAACGTATAGATCAAAATTCATGCTGTTAGTTATTTAAAAGTTAATTATCTCGAGCAACTCTAATCAACAACTTTAATTGCAATTTCATTTGTTTTTAATAGTATATAAATTATTAGATACCCCCCTTCTCTGTAAAGATCTGTTCTATTTATTGCATAGTTATTTAGAACCTAATGTAATTTCCTGTCATCCCGAATCCTAGTTATCCATTTGCTGAGAGCTTTGATGAAGAGACCAAATTTATAAAATGGCATGGGGATCTTTTGTCATATGAATCTGACATGAGTATGATTATATGAAATTGCAAAACGATTTACTTGAATTTGTATACAACGCAGATTTAATAGAAATGTGATTAGAGCAAACAAGATGTACAGTCTGTCACAAATTAAATGCGAGTATGAAGACTCGTAATTATTACTATAGATTATAATATTTATCAATAATTACGCACTTTTATTTTAATCTGTACTGTATTTTACAGAATCGCTTTTAATTCTTAACAGACTTCACTTGCAATTTTCAAGTGACGTCGCGGCGCCAACAACGAGAATTACATATGATTTAATTTGATAAAATAAACCGAAAAAGTAATTAAATTCGTTAAAATTAAGCTGAAAAATACAAAGAAGTAACACAAAACTTTTTGTAATTCTGTAGCTTGCTATTCTAGAATCTATATCAAGTTAGGGCAAATTGGGCCCGGAGGGCCAAATGATTCACATAGCAAGACATTTGTATATTTTACAGTTTGAACGTAATTTCTAAATGATCTTATTAAATTGAAATTTAGATACATTTTATGTAATACAATGCCCTATGTATTAAGGTAGGTATCTGTTTGTTGCATATCCGATCTGTCATTTCTATGTCAGTATAGACGACGTCCATTGTCTATTATTGCGTTGCACTTTCATACCTGTGACGGATGTGAATCAGTTAGTTTTTCATTTATGGTGGTTGTTAATTAATCTTCTTGCACAAATGAAATGGAGTAAAGAAGAAATCATTTGGGTAATAGAAACATATCATGAAAACAGATCTTAACAAACTACGAAAAGAAGAAAAAAGAAATGTACATGTCCGTTAATGCTCGCAAATAAAAGCTGGAATATCTTTTGGTGACCCTTGGAAAAGAACAAATGAAAATGAAAAAGACCAGTAGCACTCGTACAGGTAAGTAAACTGGAACAATTTCTAGTTTTAGGTTTTACTCAAGATTGTCTACAAAGCATTTTAGATTGGGTGCAGATGAAGTTTACAAAATCTCATAGTTTGCCTTTAAAAGTATGAGATTTATATGGAACAAGAAAAGCTTTGAGCTACATTGAGCACAGTGAGTAATTTTTTTGCTTCTTTGACAAAATAGTAACACTAGCTTTAAGATAAATTAGAATTCAAATATTCCATTTCAGGTTTTCTTTGGTGCAAAAAGTTATGTAGCAGAGTAGTTGTCACTACTACAAGTGAAACCTTTCCTGGTCCGAGCAGCAAGCAAGCAAGCTGCTGATCCTATTTCAAATACATTTTGTACGACTCTGTGTTTTCTTCAGAGCCAATAGCTAAAAACTCTTTGTTTTTACCCTTTGATGTAGCATCAGATGTCTCGACATATCAAAAGCTTCATTTTCGTCGAAATACATTGACAGCTCTACTTTCATTCTTTTGAAGATTTAAGCGTTTTTCTTTTATTTCTTACACAACTCAATGCTTGCAAACACGCGACCGTCAGATACTCTTCCTTGGCTTCCCAGGTTCACACATACGAAATTAGAGTTAGTATCAACTGCAGCCGAAAGAACGATGCTAAAAATTGTTTTGAAATTGATAAACTCACTCAGCACTATGACGTATTTGCAATATAAAAGACTTTGCATAGTTTCAAACTTACTGGACAGTTTCAACCACGCTATTTGTGTTAATTATAAAATCGATGCTAACTATTTAAAAATGTTTTATTTTCAGATTGAAACTACAAATGAACAAGTTTGCAATCTAGTAGAAGCTGGAAAAGCTACCTCTAGTCAAAGTATAAAATTCCAAAACGAGCACATCGTCTTCTACTAAATAAAAAATTTAAAAATTATCCGATAAGGATTGATAGCTTTGGATTGGGAAAATTCAGCAAATCAAGAGAATGACGACAGCTATTATTTTGGTAATTCGATAGCGTCGCAATAGCATGCTCCTGACAAGACTGTGCGATGTATCATTCAAAATGAAATATTTCCAGAGCATATCTTGAAATTATTTAGTCCTGCTGCATTTTCAGATGATCACACCATTTAAATGACTTTTGGAATGTAAATAAGCAAATTCATAAATAAAGTTGACTTACTTAAAAAAAAGTCTTTCAATGCTTCCTCAATTGCATTTCTTGTGTGATCCTACTGATTATTACCTGCTTCAAAATTTTTAAAAGTATTGCAAACTAGTGTATAGATATCATCAGTGGTTAGAAAGCTAATCTTTCCTGGGTAGCTTTCCAAAATATTGTTTTGTTTAGAAATTCTCAACTCGATTGAAAATGAAATTTCAAAATGAGTTGAAACATGGTAAAATCCAACTGGAAGTTCAAGTCGGCCAATAGACTTGAGTCCTGACATCCTCCAAAGCGATGATTTTTGTTTGTGTGAATGACTCTTCCGTTTTTAACATGAATACAACAATATTACAGAAAAAACCTTTTATGTTATTTTTGATCTTGAACATTAAACGATAACTTTCAGTATATTTTATGATTTTTATTTCAGTTCTCTAGAGGATTAAATTTAGTTCTGTATATTTGTTTATGTTTCGGTAGAACTATGGTTTTGATATTTTGCATATTCCCAACTGATTTTGTATTTTAGCTCTATTGATTTTCTTTTGGGTACTAATAGTTTCATGTTGTAAACTACTAAAAAATTTATTCAGAGTTTCTTTGTGCTTTAGAATCAAGTTTAGATATCAATGGTGATTGAGACTTCCTAAATTTCTCTATTCTAATCTTATTTAACTGCTGCCCAAAAATAGAGTACACGCCTGTGACTTGGTTATAAAACATTGCATTGGCCCTCAACAAAATTAAAGTTTGTGAGGCCAGAAACTTTGATAAAACCCATGAGATTGTTTTTGTTATTAAAATTAACCAATCAAGCTATCAGTTTTCTTATAATTTCTAAAACAAGTTGTGATATTGAGATTCTTGCACCTTGTCAGAAACGCAAATTTAGTATGTAAAATTGTATCTGCGCTTTTCTCGTGGGATGCGTCATGTTTGAGTAAAATATAATTTGCTGTAATCTTTGACTATTACAACTTCACTTTAAGTTCCTAATTTCCACTGTTTCTATTACTACAAAGGTCTTATATAATTTTCAGTTTGAATATCGGTGGGAATTGAACTTTGATACTATGTAAAATAACGAACATCTGTTTTAGTCTATTAAATAGGTAACTTTAATAAAAACTACTTTTAGTATCGTCCCTATGAAAATATATCGGAACTACTCGCATTGTACAAAACTCAATTTTTTTGCTTAATGTAAATTACTCGGTATAATCACCAGCAATGTAGTATAACAATGTTTGTGGTATCTGTTAAATGAAATTTAACTCACTTGTTTTGCCATAGTATTAATGAGCATTGCTACCAGCTATAAATTTGCATTTGGTTTTGGAGAGTATTTCGGAATTTGCTTGTAGGTTTGTTAATTTGCCACCTGTAATAATAAAACTAATTGTAAGTTCACCCAGGTAACAGTTTTTCTATTCTTTTAGTCTCTCTGGAAATAGAATTTATGAATTAGTACAGCAAAACTAAATCAAACTATAACTGATGCAGTAATAACACCCATAAACATCCTTATTACCTTGTTATTTTATTAAATAAATGTTGGTAGTTCTCAGGTTGATTTTTCAAGTCAAATTTGCTCAAACAAAGTGTTTATTTATTTACAAATTTAGAGATTTCTATTTAGGTGAAATCAATTTCTAGGAAACGTTTTCTAAGTTTAATAACAAAAACAACTTAATTATAAGTGTAATGTACGGTCGTAACTTTCTAATAGAGTAAGTCTCTGGTTAACATGTTTATTTACGGAAATAAACACATGTAGGAAGTGCTTTACAAAACGCACCAAGTTCATTATTTACGAGAAAAATTCGTGCTTTCCTTTAGTGTCTGTTATTTTTTTCTACATAAGCTTCAAACTTGAATGAGGCATGAGAGAAAGCGTTTTTACAGATCAAAGCATAATAACAAAATTTAGTTAGAAGATTCTTTGCTAGTCATTTAGCTTAATTATATTGCGAAGCTTTGTTTCACTAAGGTCTTAAGGTGAATTATAACTTTTTTTCTGATACGCCCAGTTTCATTGCGATACATTTACTTTACGTCATAATTCTATCAAAAATGTTTTATATGCTAATGTTGAGATTAAATAATATAAATTATCTCTTTTATCATAACCCCTAGAAAGGTTGATGGGGAAAAAAGAAAAATAATCGAAACTCTTCAAAGTTATTAATTTTTTCCACTTATTTGCAGTAAAAGAAAAACAAAACGGAAATTGTCGTACTTGAATGAGCAAAATACGAATTTAAAAAAGCGCTCATGCTTTATTAAATTAAACTAATTTTGTTTTAAATTTGAAGGAAATACTGAAGATTTATTTATTAGTTACTCTTGTGTCTTTTCCATCTTAAACTGCTGCTTGTTCTGCAGGTTTACTCTTCCGCAAAACTGTGCTTTGCTTATATACTACTTCAGTCCTTTGTTAGCTGCAGACGCATATGCGACACACAGATTTTGTCTATGTCTGTTATACTTTATTATTATACTAGTTTTCAGTTTTCTTATACAATCTTAAAACTTTTTAAATTATTTTGAAAATAACGATAATATATATATTCTCCATGGCAATTATGTTACGCCACTGGAAACATTCATAATTTAATTTTCTATAAGATACCTGTACTTAATAAAATAATAAAAAAATGTTTTTAATCTCATTATCGAATGTTGTTCCTAAAACACCGAGAAACATTAGTAGTCTTACATCTGGCTATTTTAAAATTCAACAGGCTAGAAATTTTGAATTATTTCGAACGAGCTACGTATGTATTAGCAATCATGTCAAATCAAAAACTGCGACAATCAGTATATGCGTATGCTATGTTATTGAGAACTGGTTAAAAAATGGTATCAAAGGGTTTAAGTCCTTTCCCGTAGAAAAGATGAACCTGATCAAGAATCTAGAAATTCGAAAAGTCGTACAGATTTTTAAACGTAATATAAAAATCAAA